>CM056573.1:94351446-94433946 GCA_029721435.1 Gymnothorax reevesii
ACCACTATTCCACTATTTTCTCCATTTGTGGAGAATGGCTCTCACCGTGGTTCACTGGAGTCCCAAAGCATTAGAAATGGCTATTTAACCCTTTCCAGACTGATGCATGTCAATGTCTTTGTTTCTCATCTGTTCTTGAATTTCTTTAGATTGCGACATGTGTTGCTTTTTGAGATCTTTTAGCCTACTTCACTTTGTCAGACAGGTTCTATTTAAGTGATTTCTTGATTCTACAGATCTGGCAGTAATCAGGCCTGGGTGTGGCTACTGAAATTGAAATAAAAAAGTGGTTAATCACAGTTAATTCATGATTCAACAAGGGGGAAATTACTTTTTCGACAAAGGGCCTAGTAGGTTTGGATAGCTTTTTTCTCTTAATAAATTAAATCGTCATTTGAAAACTGCATTTTGTATTTACTCGGGTTATCTTTGTCTAATATTAAAATCTGTTCGATGATCTGAGACTTTAAAGTGTGACACCTATGCAAAAAAAAAAAAGAAATCAGGAAGGGGGCAAATACTTTAAGAAGGATATAGAGGCTCTAGAAAAAGTATGAAAAGCCACTAAGCTAATTCCAGGTGTAAAAGATGAAAGCTATGAGAAGAGGCTGAAGATCCTTAATGTCTTTAGTCTTAGGAAAAGGAGACTAAGCTGTGATCTGATTGAGGTCTTTAAATATATTAAAGGGATTAATGACGTGAATTATGTAGGATGACTTAGACCAAGTTTTGTTAGTAGAACTCGGGGGTCAGAAATGGAAGTTGGCCATGGGTAAGTTGAGCATTGATATTAGGAAATATTTTTTCAACCAGAGAGTTATCTCAGTGTGGAATGGTTTGCCTGGCCATGAATTTACAATTCCCAAACCATTCAGCTATGGGTGACCTTTTGAGCGACGCGATTGGTCGAAAAATTCATGATGACATGCCCACAGTCCATTCGATTAGTAAATGCAGGCTACACGTAACTTTGATCAATACGACCCGTTTCCTCACAAGCGCCAACTCCATGTACTCGTATAGCCACGGCTGTGGTGTAATGACACTGAAGCTGATGCACAGTCATGAACAGGACCATGCGGTGAACGATGTGATGTCGTGTGTCGCACTTGATATTCCTTTCTTTATTCAGGGATCATGCAGTCTTTAGAGTTACTGCAGCATTGGAACGTACATAATTTTTTGAACTCTCAACTGCTGCTACGATGTATGAGAAAGCTGAGCTATGTTTCAAAACTGAATCGCGAGCAGCCCACAATCAACGTCATTGACAAAACATGCAAAAAACTGCAACATGTGCTCTCACAATGAACGGTGCTCATGAGCTGCACTGGTGACTGTATTGCTTTTTTCTTTCTCCTTGATCTGTTCACCCCTCCTCTCTCTCTTGTCCCACACACGCGCTCACACCTGCCTATCTGCCCCTCACCGTTTCTGTACTGTCTGTGTACAGCATAAAAGTTCCGTAAATTGTGATCTGTAGTTTACAGCCAGGCGTGACCGAGTGAGTTAGTGAGACCTTTTGAGCGAAGTGATTGGTCGAGATGAAAAATAAATGTTATGTCATCATAAACTGCACGCTAGCTCGCTCGCTCACGCCTGACTGTAAACTACAGATCACAACAATACGGAACTCTGTGCTGTGCACAGACACAGACACAGAAACGGACGGGGGCGGGGGAGGAGAGTCAGTGTATATGAGTGTGAGTGAGTGAGAGTGAGTGTTGTGTAACTGAGAGCGAGTGAGATTGTGTGAAAGTGAGTGAGAGTTTGTATGTGAATGTGTGCGAGTGTGTGTGTGAGAGTGAGTGAAAGTGAGTGTGTATGTGAGTGTGAAAGTGAGAGTGTGTGAGCAAGTGTGTTAGAGAGCAAGTGAGACTCTCACGCACACTTACACTCTCACTCACTCTCTCACACTCACTCTCTCTTGCTCCCTCCCTCCCCCTCTGTCTGTTTCTGTGTGCAGCATAGATTTCAGAAAATTATGTACGTTCCAATACTGCAGTAACTGTAAAGACTGCCTGATCCCTGAATAAAGAAAGGAATATCAAGTGCGACACACCACATCGCATCGTTCACCTGATGGTCGTGTTCATGACTTCGTGCATCAGCTACAGTGTCGTTACAAAGGGGTCGCATTGATCAAAGTTACGTGTAGCCTGCAGTTACTAACTAATGGAATGGACTGTGGGCGTGCCGTGTCTTTATAAATTTTTCGACCAATCATGTTGCTCAAAAGGTCTCCCATTGCTGAATGGTTTGGGAATCGCAAATTCGCTGCCTGGCTAAGTTGTTGTGGTAGAAACCTTGGAAATCAAGAGTAGACTTGATTTAGTGCTAAATACCATTGAGTTAATGATTATCTGAAGTGATAGATTCATTATAGTAATAAGAAACTGGCGAGCCTTGTTGGGCTGAACGGCCTGTTCTTCTCACCACTCATGTTATGTTGTGTTGTCATATTATGCTATGTTGGCACTGGCACTATCACGTGATTGAGCTTGATTTACATATTCTGATTTTGATTTTTTGCACATTCAATGCACTTTATTTTTATGCAATTGCGTAATTGGATCTCATCCGGGTTTTTGTTTCCATTTCACTGAATGCACCACTGTGCCAGAAGTTGTGTTGTCTTGATTTACTAATGTAAAATATCTTTCATCATTCTTTTCTTGTGATCTCAAGTGCAATGAACAGTGTAAAAATTGAGTTTATTTAAATATAAATTGCAGACAACCTGCCCTGTAATCAAATTGACTGCTGCATCTGAAAAGGTTCTCTTTTGGAGGGTACTACCTGGCCCTGAAAGAAATTTTTGGTGTAATCTCTATGGACTTCCATAAAAGAGTGATTTGTACTAAACATGTCAGTTCTGTCTTAGATTCTGTGCCTACAAGAAGTCCAGGAGAACCACTATTTCGAGCAGCTCTACCCTGCACTCTCAAACATGGGTAAGCATATACTGGTAATATGACCACTGCATTTTTCAACCTTTTCAGTGTCAGCTAATCCTGCTGGTAAAAGTATAAATCCTCACTCCAATCATGCCCATGATATTTCAGCTAGATCATTGGAAGGATTGAATCATTTAAAAAAGGTGAAAAAAATTTGCACGAGAAAAAAGTTCCTGTATCTCCATGTATGTACCTTAATTTCATGGAATGTTTTCTAAACTATTTTACTGTTTTTTTTTTGAAAATGTAAATGGAATACACAACAAACACTTGAGCTAATTATTGCTCAATTGACTGAAAAAATACTGTAGCGCTCCCAAGAATTGTACACATGCTATTCTGCTCGACATTGGTAGCAACAATCTCATGAAGACATTCTGAAATAATCGAAAAGTGTCACTGGAGTTGGAAAAGGCAACAATTTGACCTTCTTGATACAGGTTACGACTGTGTTTACAAGAAGCGCACTGGCACCAAGACGGACGGATGTGCCATTTGTTTCCGGCGGACTCGATTCTCCCAACTTTCACTGCAGGTGGTGGAGTTCCACAGGCCCCTGACAGAAGTGTTGGACCGGGACAATGTGGGCTTGGTTCTGCTTCTTCAACCTATCAGTCTGCTGGGTTCAGAGGTCACAATGCTGGGTTCTCCTCTCTGTGTGGCTAATACACACCTCCTGTTCAGCCCAAGAAGGGGCGACGTGAAGCTGGCCCAGCTTGCTATACTTCTGGCTGAGATTGACCTGATGGTAAAGAGCTTGCCACATAAGGGAGCCGGCTGCTCTGTCATTCTGTGTGGAGATTTTAACTCTGTTCCCAACATGCCCCTCTACAACTTTATCACAACCCGTCAGCTGTACTTCCATGGGTTGCCAGCCTGGATGGTGAGTCTAATGGCATTGTAACTTGCGCAAGTAGTTATTTAGAAGCTTTGTGAGATGCCGCACTGTATTCTGTGTGGCGCACTGTTATAAGCAGTTATACAGCAGCATTTGTGATTCAGTTAATCCCCTGTAACAAAGTGGTAATGGGAGAAATTGCAATGGAGTCTGTCCATCAGTCCATCCATCTGTCAGTTTGTCAGGATAAGTTGGAATAAGTTTTTTTAAGAAACTACTTTACCTAGATGAATGAAATTCTGTGTTGGTATGTTACCAGACATAACTTTGACTGGGTTTGAATATAGAACTCCACAGAGGCAGGGGATATAAATGATATTATCCTCTGGATGACATTGCTTGGATTCCTCCTGCTTGTGGCAGGAATGATTCATTTGAGTTTGTGAACCAATCTCAGACATTAAAATGAGGAAAAATGGCGAGAAAATGGCATTGTCAAACACTTCAGCATTGTTCATTGACAACCCCAATTCCGAAATGGTTGGGATAAAGTGTAAATTGTGAATAAAATTAAAAAGCAATGACTTTCAAGTCACGCTAGCCAGTATTTTATTCACAGTAAAACAGAGATAACATAGCAAATGTTGAAACTGAGAAATTTTATAATTTTGTCCACAAAATGAGCTCATTTTAAATTTGCTGGCTGCTACAGGTCTCAAAAAAGTTGGGACAGGGGACTGTTTACTATCGTGTAGCATCCCCTCTTCTTTTTAATGGAGTGGAGGCATCTGGGGATTGAGGAGACAAGTTTCTTGAGTTTAGCCATTGGAATTTGATCCCACTCTTGTTTAATACAGACACCCTGCTGCTGGAGAATTGCGGGTCTCCTTTGACGGACTTTTCGATTAATTATGCACTAAATGTTCTCAATCGGTGAAAGATCAGGACTGCAGGCCGGCCAGTTCAGCACACGGACTCTTCTACTACGAAACCATGCTTTTGTAATAGCTGCAGTATGTGGTTTTGCATTGTCCTGCTGAAATACACAAGGCCTTCCCTGGAATAGATGTTGTCTGGAGGGGAGCATATGTTGCTCTAAAACCTTTATATACCTTTCAGCTTTCATGGTGCTTTTTAAAACATGCAAGTGTCCCACACCATATGCACTAATGCATCCCCATACCATCAGAGATGCTGGCTTTTGAACTGAAGGCTGATAACAAGAGGGGTGGTCTTTCTCCTGTTTAGCCTGGAGGACATGACGCCCATCATTTCCAACAAGAATGTCAAATTTGGACTCGTCTGACCACAGGACACTTTGCCACTTTGCTACAGTCCATTTTAAATGAGCCTTGGCCCACAGAACACGGCGGAGCTTCTGGATCATGCTCAACAATGGCTTCTTTTTTGCATGATGGAGTTTTAGGTGGCATCTGTGGATGGCATGGTGGACTGTGTTTACACAGTGGTTTCTTGAAGTATTCTTAGGCCCATTTAGTAATGTCAATGACTGAATCATGCCGGTGAGTGATGCAGTAGCGTCTGAGGGCCCGAAGATCACAGGCATCCAGTAAAGGTCTTCGGCCTTGTCCCTTACGCACAGAGATTTCCCCAGTTTCTCTGAATCTTTGGATGATGTTATGCACTGTCGAAGATGAGACCTTCAAAGCCTTTGCAATTCAAAGTTGAAGAACATTGTTTTTAAAGTATTCCAAATTTTTTTCACGCAAGCCTTCCCAGGTTGGAGAGCCTCTGGCCAGAAAAATTGAAATAAGCTTATTTTGTGGATAAAAATGGAAAATGTCTCATTTTCAACATTTGAAATGTTATGTTTTATTGTAAATAACATTGGCTCATGTGATCTTAAAGTTATTGCATTTTGATTTTATTCACAAGTTACACTTTGTCCCAACTATTTTGGAATTGGGGTTGGAAATGGAAATAATACGTCAAAAATAATGTATTGAATGTTTTCATGAATGCTGTATGCTCCCCTGGTAAGGCCGATCCACAGAAATGGACAAATATGGCTGATGTAGTCAAATGAATGTGTCTTTGTTTTGCCTCAAATATGTCTGCTGAATTTTTTGTCTTTTTTTTAAATTTGCCATCTCCAATCCTGCCCAAATCTGGAATTCCCTATCCGAGAACTATGTACAAGGCTTGCTCGTATGCAACTGAATTTTGTGTTTCTGATTGTATTTTCTGTGCTAGATATCGGGTCAGGAGGACTTGTCCTATAAAACGCACACACGGCGACTGTTCGCCCCCTTGTGGCCAGATACCCTTGGTATCACTGACACCTGTCAGTATGTCTCAGAGGGCAGAATGGACAGCCAGGAGTCCGGTAGGAAGAAACAGTGCTGTATTTTCTGTTAAAGCTACCAGTGTGTGCTCATTAATTACTTTACCCTTGTTTTGCTCATTAATTACTTTACATTTGTTTTGCTAATTAATTACTTTCCACTTGTTTTGCTAATATGATTTGGTATTTTAGATGATAAAACTCTGAAGCTTCTGCTTCTTTTAATGCCTCAAACCACATCACAAAATGACGAGCAGTTTGAGTCCTTAATAAGACATGACCATCCTGGCCAACTGTTTGTTTCAGAGATCGAACTAATGGCTTGATGAGCTATCTAACACCCCTAAAATTAAAAGTTGTACTGTTAAATTCTCAAGAGAAATTTAACTCATAAATGCACTGAACCACATTAATTTTATACTACCCTACTCTGCAGTTCAGGCATCATGGCAGAGAGTCCTGATGGGGAGAGGAAAATATTTCGACAAAATATGAATATAATTACATGCAAGCACAAGCATTTATTTTACATCAGTATGTTTTTTAGGTCATGTGTTGATAAAGTGGGGCTGTTTTTTTTTTTTTTTTTTTTTCCCCCCCACGAGCAGTTAAACTTTTTGCGCCCGCATGCGGAAATTTAAGTTTTTTGCTAATTGACACCTCTGCCTGAACGCAGATCTTTCAGTGTTTTTCGATTGCCTTGGTATCCTCAATCTTATCCAGAAAGGGCCGGTGCGGGTGCAGGCTTTCTTTCCAACTGAGTAGTTCGTCCCATGAATAACAAAAGGTCGCAAGTCACATTCCTGATGAAACCTGTTTTTCTGCACCACGAAGAACTACCGCGGTGCCCCCTTTAGTTGGCAAACAAAGGTAGCCAGTGACATGACAAAGTACTTGGAAAGCACTGACCAACACATGGTAGCAAGTGTGACTATGCTTAGATGATGCCTAATACAAGATCACAATACAAGTGCACACTGTAGAGAAACACAAGGTCGCAAGTGACATCTGTGCGTGTGCGTAGGATGTTTTCCTGTTTACCCTGAGGTGGAAGCATGGCTTCAAGCAGAAACAAAAGACTCACTTTTAGCCATGTTATGGTTGCAATCAATGCTTCAGACTGAAGAAATCCTTTCATCAGAAGATGACTACGTCCCATGAATAACACAAGGTAGCTAGTAACATTGTGGTACTTATGTGCAAATTCAGTTTGAAACTTTGAGGAACTGTGAAAAATCAGCCATTGAAGGAAATCACCCACATGTGTGTTTCTCTACAGTTCTCTACAGAAATCACCCACATATTCAGTTTTGTTACATTATTTCTAAAGGGAGTAAAGATGTATATCGATGCACAAGGGATAATGCTGAATATACAATTTTACTCCCTTTAGAACTAATGTAAAAAAATGAATATGTGGATGATTTCGTTCAATGGCTGATTTTTCGCAGTTCCTCAAAGTTTCAAACTGAATTTATACAAAAGTAACACACTGTAACTTGCGACCTTGTGTTATTCATGGGAGCAGTTATACACCATATTTTACTGATCAAGATCTTCATAGATTCAAAGGGATCATGTATCTCTGTGTATCTGTTCTCGACATGTACAATCTGTTATGTTATGCTGTAAATAAATGCATCCAACTTGTGCTGAAATGTATATTCAATATTTCATTTTGCTTTTTCATGCCATGAAATGATATGATTGACTCGGAATTTAGTAAAAACTTGGAGCATATTGGAATTGGATATGACTGTTCTGAATTAACTTGTGCAGAGCTGGGTGTCAAAGGGCGAAGAGCCAGTTTTTCTAAGACTCAGGCAGTTAACCATTATATGATTGGTGATTATATGATTTTCCTAAAATTTTTGTTGGTGAAAGATGGTTGGTTCAATATAGCCTGCGTTGCTGGCGGGAGAAAGGAGAGGAAAGACCGCCTGCACGATAACGTAGGGATTTTGAGTAGCCGTCCACTTCCTTGCACACCGAGCCACGACGGACCACCCCTTTTTTAAACCAATGAAACTCGAGTATAATTTGAGAGCACAAGTGATGCGTTGCGTTACATTCTATGACAGTTCAATTTTGATTGACACCTCTGAAGCCAATCAGTAATTCCCGTTCACTGGTGAACGGACGACTCAAAACCCCTACGTTATCGTGCAGGCGGTCTTTCCTCTCCTTTCTCCCGCCAGCCGCTGACTGCCGGCAACGCAGGCTTGGTTCAATAGAAAAATGCAAATTTTTAGATGCCAGTACCCTTCAATTTCTTTTTTGGGAGTACTAGAAGGGCCAAAGATACCAAGATGAGAAATGAACGCTGCAAAAAATTCAGTTTTGATATGCAATTATATCATAGCGCTTACAACAGCCGACATTAATTGTAGCCCTTTGATGAAGTCGGGCGGCTACTATGGATTCATGTGTGTCGTCTACGCCACTGCCGCGTCCGCATCCGTAGACAATTGCTTGTGGATGCAATTCAGGCTGCAATTTTTGACCGATTTACTTTCATATTTGGTATAGACGTGTATTATACTTAAAGGAGAATTCCGGTCTGAAATTGACTTGGGGTGCATTGAAACATGATCACGAGTAGTACCTTTTGTTGAATACCCCACCTCCGTACGCACGCGACATTTTGAAATGCATGGCTTTTTAGCCGAAGCTCCTAACAGGCTTACAATTGCAGTAAATGGGGAATGGCATTGCCATGCAAAGAAATCGCTATTTTTTTCATCATTAACAAGGCTCCACACTTCATCGGTAGAATTCCGAGGGCCCTGACATTTAAAACGAGGCACTGAGAACTTTGAAAAAGCACAGGTACTTTATTAAAAAAGACTTTTATGCAAACAGTACCTTGAGGTAGTTTCCAGTCACCTCCATCTTGAAAGTCACGATAAGTCAATTGACGAAAACGAACGAATAGATTGCAATCTGTTCCCCTATCCTTCCTATTCGTTCGTGCTTGTCAGTCGACTTATTTTTGCTGAACGTAAACACACTGTGGACGCTGTACTTTTCGACCAATTATTGTCATATTTGGTATGTGTTATACTTCACTGATGACAATTATCAATTTTGGTAGCCATGGCAACAGCATTGGCCGGGTAATGCCCAAAAAAGGGGAGAAGTGGGCTTTCGGGGGCCACATCCATGCGGTTGCAGCCGACTGGACTGTCTAGTTTTCACATATCAATTTACTGTGAGTAGGGCTCGCAGTGATACGAAAATGTTTGTGAGCTGTCGAGGGCGCACCCTATAGGCACTGCAAGAAGCTACTTTTGGCCATTTGAGCAGTAATATAAGGGGCATTTCCAGACCGTGCCCTCGACAGCCCAAGATGGTTTATTGATAACATGACACCTTAAGAAGTCCTTTACACAATCAACATAAATTAAGCGTGGGATGTTGAGGGTGCAGTGGTAAGGGTGGCGCTTCAGTTCAGGAAAAAGTGACATTTGGCATTTTCGGAGGTCAAAGTTCTCTATGCGCCCTCATCCCATTTTAATGAAACTTTTCAGTTGGGTAGCCCTACATGTCTGCATTTTGTGGTGTGTAGATTACTCTGGGTTTCTGCTGCATTAACCCTTTACAGTCCATCTGAGTAAGAAAGGTGTACAAAATCGTTCCCTGACTGAAGTGCCCCTCTACTCTTGCGCCCTCAACAATCCTACGCTTCACTTGTGTAATGTAAAGGACTTCCCCTGGTATCATTATGAATCATTACTGTGATATAATTGCATTTCAAAAATGATTTTTTTTCAGCTCTCATCTTGGATTCTTTGTTAGGGGTACTGAAGGGCCAAAGAACTCATAGGTTATTGGCATCTAAAAATTTTGAGTTTTTCTATTGAACCAACCATCTTTTACCAACAAACATTTTAGACTAATCTGAGACTATCATATATCAGCCTCTGCCTGATTCTTAGAAAAACTGGCTCCTAAGATACATTTGATTCTCCTGGCTCTTGCAGTCTTGAGTTTATGATTGGTTACATTTGACTCGACATTGTCCCCATGTTTCCTGTTTAGGGAAGATCCGCTATGATCACACGTATCTCCTAGGGCTGCGTTTTTGTAAGGCTGCTCTGACCCGCCCTGAGAACCTAGAGCTGATACCAGGTGTAACAGACGCCAGTCCAGGTAAGCCTCTAAAAGCAGGTTTCAGACTCAAACTAGAAAAGCACTCGGAGAGCGCAGACCTCCGCCAAGCTCAACATTTCCCTCCATATTGTGACTTCCACCATAGATATTAGTCTTGCATTTATTTTATCTTCATTTTTAGATTCCTTGACCATGAAAACATGGCAAATTGATTCATAATGCTATATCAATATTAGTTCCACAGCATCTTGGCTGTTTAAAGATGTCTGTTGCATGTTTCTAGCTTCATTTGTTTTTTTTTCTTATGATGCAACATTTCCCCTCATGTTGTGATTTACACATAAATATTAGTCCTACATTTATTTCAACTATTTTTTCAGATTCCCTAACCAAGAAAACATACCATCAGCAAGTGAATTCATAATGATATCAATATTAGTTCAGTAGTTAATCACGAAAATCAAATTTTCCGTAATGGTGGTTTTCTTCTGGATCTAGTTCCCTGGCTTTTGAAGATACAGTAAATCCGGCGACACCATCCTAATTCTGCAATATCTTGGCTATATAATGGTGTTTGTCGCATGTTTGTAGCTTCATTTGTTCTCTTCCTATAATGAAAGTTCCGAAGGTCCCCTACTTCTGTATTCTGGATCATACACTGCCCGTCCAAAAAAAAAGTAATCGTTTGGAAATAAATGAACAAATTCTATAATTGGATCATTATTGTGGTTATTAATATGTTTCAGCTGGCTGTAATCATTTTAACCCTGACTGATGAAGCGTGTCGCTACTCATTTCTTAAAAAATCACAGCGGAAGACACATCTCCTGATGGTGGAAAAGATGTTACAGTATTTCAGGATGGGCAAGTTATTGGCCTGTATCTAGCAAAGAAAACCGTGAATGACAAAAACAAGTAGGAGGAATCATTTTCACAGACAAATTTGCCACCACAAAGCCCTGACCTTAAGCACATTCAAAGTTATTGGGATGTGCTCAAGAAAGACCACTGAGTGGTTCAACCATTTTGTCGAGATGACAAGATCTCGGCCAAAAACTTTGCTATTTCTGATCGAAAATAAATGTTCTGGCATTGCATATGGTCATCAAGCAATGACAAGACGAATTTGTACTGTAATCAAAGCTACAGGGGTTCCAACAAAATATTTGAGTGTGCGACTTTTTTTTTGGACGGGCAGTGTAGTATTGTATTCCATTTTGAGGATCAGTCTTTGATATATTGTAGAACATGTTCGAAACTTGTCCTGTATTTTTTTCCAAGTGCCCTGACCATTTTTGGTGGAGATATATGCATAAATGTCGAAAATGGCCCTATCTCCCAATGTGAAAGAATCCTTTAAAAAATTCCTGGATACAGGCGGAGAACCGGATCACTTCCAAAATCTAATCATTTCTTCCTTATACCAATCTGTACAATCCCTGAAAATGTCATCAAAATCTGTCCATAACTTTTTGAGTTATTTTGGAAACCAACAAACAAACAAACAAACCCAGGCAAAAACATAACCTCCTTGGCGGAGGTAATTACGCCTAGTCTTCGACAAAATTAGTTTTGCATGGTAAATCTCTATTCAAACTTACATTTTGTCCAGGACAAGGCTCAATCTATGACTTGAGTTGGTGTTTATCCAAGGAGCTTATTCATGCTTGTATGCACTTTGAATTAACTTCTGTGATTTATTCATTACCTATTTCGCTCCCTCAGACCAGCCGGAAAAACAGTCGCAGCTGATCTCAAGGTCAGTTTGATTTGGGTCACAGTTTTATGAATCGATCCAAGCGCATGCATTTTACACCAAAATTGTAACACTGAGTTGCAAATTAGTTTTTCAAAAGTCTGTAAAACACTGGTGTGATGCCTTTATGACTAAATGTGTCTCTATACAGGTTTAGAAACACTATACGCCATGGCCTCAACCTGAGGTCTGCCTACTGCCACTTTATCACTGACACAAATAGGTCAGAAGTCACCACCCTGCATCCTGACTTTGGTGCAACAGTGGACTACATCTTCTACTCTACCAGGCCAGCAGGTGGGTCACTAGGCAATTTCTCCAGTGGAGTGCTTGCGTTCAAGGTGGACAATCTTATCTTCCTAGTAGCTTTCTAAAAATTTTATAATTCATTATTTTGGTATGTGTTTGCTGTTATTACATGTTGCTAATCTTTTGGACACACACTACTGTTTAAGCATTATTTGTTGATCACATTGGTGTCGTTTGTAGGAACTGGTCACTTGCAGCATGGGGGCCTAAAGTTGCTTGGCCGCCTTGCCCTTCTATCACAGGAGGATCTGTGGCCAATGAATGGACTTCCCAATGAGATCTTCTCCTCTGACCATCTGTGTCTCTTGACCAAGTTTCAGCAGGAGCCAGACTTGTGATTGGCGTTGTGGCCATGTAATGAGTTTAACAGCGTTCTCATTCGAGGTTTTACTTCCAGTCCGAGTTCATTTGGTTAAATATTAGGCCTCAAGTGTTTAAAAGTGAGTGGGCTTATAGATGGAGAAGAGCAGATGTTTGGAATCATGTAAGATTGTCGGATTACCATTAGTTACTCTAGTCCTGGAATAGCATTTTTTTCTGAATATCCGTTAGTTTTGTCTTTTGCACAGGAAAGAACATGAGCCAAGACTGATTAGCTTGATGGAATTTCGCTTACATTTTCTTGTCTGTATTCATGTACCAGTTTCATTGATACAGACCGAAGGGAAGTACTTGAACTCAAATACTTTCAAATTTTAAACAAAATTGTTTTTCTTCAATTGCATCGCTAAGTTGCTTTTCTCTGGCTTTGTGTTTGAATGGAAGAGTAATTGAGGGAAAGCCCTTTCATAAAACCTCTTGGCTGCTTGTTGTTGCTCAGAAAAAATTTTATTATTGGCATTGCATACAGTGCAATTACATCTTCCTCATGGATATTTTTTTATTTGAAATCTCTTCTCCCTCACTGAGGGACTAATTTTGCGAGTGGTTGAAAATGTGCTGAGAGAATACTTTGTATAAAATGTGAATATAAGACATAGTTTTGAGTATTAATGCTCCATGCATATCAGGCAGCTGATGAAAGTCCAGTGTGTGCATTGTTTTTTGGGCTTTCTTACGGCTACACTCTGAATTGAAAATTAAAATAAATATCCAATTCAAGTTGAGCACGAGACTTATTGTCCCCCGTCGCCCCATGGAACGGGGGACATAGAATTGCTGTTCGTCCGTCCGTCCGTCCGGGAACAGTGTACTCGCAATAACTTTTGACAGCTTTGACGGAGGATCACCAAATTCACACCACATATGCCTCTCATGAAGGCCTTGCTCAAGTTCAATGATGATTGACCTTGACCTAGTTTTCAAGGTCACTGAGCAAAAACATGTGAAGAACACTGTACTCGCAATAACTTTTGACAGCTTTGATGGACGATAACAAATTCACACCACATATGCCTCTCATGAAGGTATTGCTCTAGTTCAATGATTGGTGACCTTCACCTAGTTTTCAAGGCCACTGAGCAAAAGGTCACCTAGTTTTCAAGGTCACTGAGCCTCCTTTGATGGAGGCTCACCAAATTCATGACATTCTTATTGGCTTGTTTGGTTAATCTCAGCCATGGGCACAAAACTATGCCTTGGCGATGCGTCCATCATCCACAAGTCATGAAAATTGTAATCTCTCTCATGACCCATGGTTATATTTAGCTCATATCACAATGATCCATCCCTCATCCATCTCTCTGTTCAACCAATGAGCCACAGTGTCATTGTACTTCACATTATTAGTGGTACAGTGCACCACATTATTTTCAACCATCAAAACAGTTTTTGCCGCATGTTTCTGGTCACTTCTGCGACGGGGGACACAAGGCCTTCAGGCCATTTTTTTGGTAGAAAGTGTGAGCTTCTATCTAATTTTAATCCTTCACATTGTCCTGCTGTACCACTTTTCTCATGTGTGTTAAGTTATTAGTTTTAGCTGAAGGTGAGAAAGCTGAGCCATTTGCTAACATTAGCTTTAGCATCCTGGGCACACATTTTGCCTGTGTTTGACTACAGTGAAGCATATAGATTCATGAGTAACATGCTCAGTGTGACCAAATTATTCAGATTGCAATCAAATAGGAGAAATGAGGGGGATTTTTTCAAAGCAGATGGAACTACTGCACTGTGGCTTTTTGTAAATGATCGTGAGAGGAGCATTTGGACAGCTTGGAATGAAACGATACATGTAGCTTTCTTCACTTTTGTCATTTGCTGATGTTAGTGAAGGTCCTACAGCTCAGGACTTTGACATTTCTTGATGTTTTTTCAGTGGCTACACTGAACTTTTCCTTGACAGAAATGGATATATAAAAAGGAAGGTCAGGGTCAGTCAAAATGTGTTAAATTGAACTCGATTTTGTATGATACTGTAAAATTTTCATCAGCTAAGTGTTGGTCCTGTGCCTCTACACCTCTCGTTGATCTTGAGCAAGAAATTTGATGGATCTACTTCTTGGGATAGTCTGTGAAATGAAACCATTATTCACTGAGTTTCGGTTTGTGGCAAATTTAACCATTATTTCTAGTTAGTGTAAAACAACTGTGGGATGTCAGGAGATACTATTGCAATAATAATAAAAAAAAATTGTAGATGAGTGAAATGCCCCTTGCAAATGCAACTCCCGGCTTTGACTGTGCAGCCACTGCATATTTCCATGCACAGCACACAAAGCCCCAGACGTGCCAGATGCGCCGTTGGAGAAGTGGGTCAGAATGCATTCAAAGTAGGTTAACATTCCATGCCTCTCATTAGATCGGTCATACACAGGCAGGGTTGTTTGAATTAAGTTGTTTTTTTTTCTGGTAGCGACATTGAGGAATGTTGCCCCATTTGAATGTTGTCATTTCTGTGGGGATGTTGTGAAGCAGTGGTCACTAACCCTGTTCTTAGAGATCTACCATTGTGAGTTTTCAGTCCAACCCTGGCAGAGCACACCTGACAATATCAAAAGATCCTGTTTAGCTGCTAATAGGTAAAGTCAGGTGTGCCGGACTAAGGCTGCAATGAACAACTCTGCAGGATGGCAGATCTCCAGGAGCAGGGTTGGTGACCACTGTTGCAGAGGATTCTGAAATGTTACTCAAAACTAACGGTTTTCCCTTTGACGCAATGCAGCCCTCCACTGCACACAAGCACCACTAAAACACACATCATGCATCTCAGGGGTCCAGTACAGCAGAATAGCAGACACCCCCCACCACCACACAGCCGCTTTGCTGCTCAGTGCATTCTCCCATTTCCTGGAGCAGCAGCCAAAGCACTATGCTTTAATTTGATAATGGAATGTGTCAGCCGGGTAAGATCTCATTCGTCAGGCCTTGCATTAGCGGATTACCCTTCTGTCAGGCAAGCTACCCATCTGACTAAGGCCCCATTTTTACTCAACATCAGTGCAGTTTCCTAAGGTTTATGACTTTGCTTCACCAAAGCACAAACTGAGTCTGTTCGCGCTAGGTGAGACTGTTATAGTCTACCAATGGAAAGTGGAGACAAATATTAGAGAGAGAGCACAGTGGCTGTGGCTCCTTGAACAATCTCCAGACAATCTATGCGGTTGTTACGCTGATATACCACATTCAAAAACTGCTGGGAAAGTGTACCATTTTGGTTTTTTTATATCATGCTAGTGGGAACCATATTGTATTGCCCGAACAAGTAATTGCCATTTTTTTCATGTATAATATACACTTTTATCACAATTCTTCAATCTTTGAAAAACATGCCTAATAAATTATGGCATCCAGCCTTCTGAAATGGCTGAATAAATGTAAAACAGCACTTGTGAGACAAAACTGTTTTCATTCCCCCTGTTAAGACTGAAAAGGTTTGACTGCATATCAATTCAATCGAAAACCTGTAGTGTTATGGTATGATTGTATGCAAATAATTCTAGTCCCAGAGTTCATACACCAAAACCTTATTTTATTTCGATTCAAGTGTCACAAATTCATACTGATGATTTAATCATTTTTCTGGAGAACAACCAACACATTCATGAGTTCCATTCCAGAATTCCTTGATGTCGAAGACAGAAACCATGACAAGCGCATAAAAGATTAAAATGACTTTAAATTTTGTCAAGCCATTTCTCAACTCAAACACTGAGTCTTATCTCATGGCTGATCCGTTTCAGTAAGGTTATGCTTCTTAAATGGTGAAGAAGGCTAGAATCGCCATCAATAGCCAGAGCATTAAAATGGAAACCAAGTTCCATCATCAAAGGACGGCATATCTTTACTTCCTTTGCTTTGCTAAGGAATCTCATTTGATTGAGTTTTTTTTTTTTTTTTTGCTAAGGTTCTAGATGTGAACAGTAAGACGACACTGACCTACTGACCAAGCTTTCAGTGGGTTTAAAATCAGGTTGTGTAGGGGTTGGGTGACCAGATGCCATCTTCATTATTCCATTAAACAGTATCCACTGGTTTGTTAAATTTGGGTTTGTTCCCCACTTTACTGAGGGGTTGATCAGATGAAAGTTAAGAACAGTCGCTTACATCACGGAGTATGTACAGTACCAGTCAAAATTTTTGGACACACTATGCTAATGTCAATGTACTCTGTTCGTAGAGAAATTTAAAAGGCTCATCTTCTCTACATAATCTCAAATGGACCCTTGTGAGAGATAAACAGTCAGAAGTTAAAGAGAATAATTCATGTGTTTGAACAGTTTCCAAAATTTTGGAATTCTCAAGGAAGCCATATTTTGCAAAGTAAACAGACCAATACGCTCCTTCCATTTTCCAACAGCTGACTCAAAGTCAAGTTGTTTTGGGACTTATTGGGAAAAAAGGTCGATGAAAAGCAAACCACAAGTACAGCACGTCTTTGGCAAGTTAGACAGCCATGCAGCTGCAAACTCATTGTAGTCATATGACTGTGCTTGCGGGGGAAAAAAATTGCGAGTATGCTCAGCAAATATGACAACGAAGGCTGGTTAGTTTGATGGATTTAAGAATTGGGTCTCTTTTTACCCCTCAGCCCTCAAGGCTGACGGGGTATTGCTATCCTACATGCGGTTGGGAAGGGCGGAAGGGGCGGCGGGCGGGCGGGCGTCTCCAAAAACTTCGACATCGGGCTGAGGGGTATTCCGTGATTAGCACGCCTATTTTTTTTTTTTGCAAAATAAAGGGTGTTTCTTTATTATCCCCCGCCAACACGAAGTGGGAGGGGGATATAGGTTTGACCTCCGTCCGTCCGTGTGTGCGTCCGTCCGTCCGTCCATATAAAGGGGACAGCTTTACTCAGAAACTACTACAGATACAGTAACCAAATTTGGTGTGTAGCTTCAGACCATAAAGGCCTTGATTGAGTTCGAAAATGAGAAGTGCACGATTGGCGGGGGATGTTGTAGACCATGTCGACTTGTTTAACATGTATTGTAAGAAAACTGTGAGTGTGTCCAAACTTTTGACTGGTACTGTATATACATACATGTAAAAAAATGGTTCTTTCTAAAACTAAAACTCCTGATTTAACTACAAAAAACTTTCAATCCACTCAACACTATTGGCTCATTCTGGTGGGACACAGGTGAGCAGTTTGCCACTTATGCCCTCATAGAAGTGTATGAGAAGTGAAGATCGATCACTACCAACACTGGTTGGAGCAAAAACACTACAAAGCCTTTCAAGCACTGAGATCCTCGCCAGCTACAACAGATTGTTTCTCTGTGAAAACTGCTTACAGGTAAAAGTGATTACAATATTGATACATTTTCTGTAAAATGGCCACAATGCCCTTTGTACAGTGTATATAAAAATACTGACAAGAAAACTGTAAACAAAGCACTTTCTTGAACCTTGACTCCAATAAGACTTCAGAAACTTGGCTAATATTTAAAAGCAAGCAACAACATCCTGATGTCACTGTTGTAAATAACAATGCACAGCTAAACCAACTACAATCCTTCCCAATCATCAAAAGTTGACTTTGTGAGATATTTAAAAATCTATCTACTCATACCAAACTACAACTCAGGTAATGATATTCCTGAACCATTATATAACACTGCAATAGATTCTCCTCTTCAGTGAATATGGGGATTGTGGTCATAAACAAATGGCAGAGGACATTCTCTTTTTCTCATGGTAACAAAATTCAATCACAAAGGTCCTGATATTTTGGAAACGCATATTTTCTTTGTTCGGTCCACCTGTATTGTGGTCTCCACTGGACCTAACATTCCAGAAAAGGCTGACTATGAGGACCCATAGATCAGAAGTTAGAACACCCTTTTCCACCCCAGCATGTGAAACACACCCTGCGTTGGGTTTTTTTTTTTGGGTCACAGCCTCACCTGCGCAGCATAGTTCACACCGACAGTCTGTCTGAGTGCTCTACTGCCAACAGCCTTACCCGACCTCCTCACCTCTCGCCCTCATTGCACATCTTTTCACTCCCGTGCCCTCGCTTACTACTTGCTCTTTGTGAATTCACGTCACGTTCAGTGTCCTACGCCACAGCTAAACGCAGTAATTGCATGGCACAAGGCTACATTTCCTTTACCACCTGCTGAAGACGCCAAGATTTTTAAAAACATTTTCAACAATAATGTTCTAGCTACTGTTAATCTGAGTGTGCTTGTGTGCGCTCATCATGTTACGGTGGACTGTTTTTTGAATAAGGGCGAGTAAATCAGTGGATTTGTTAGAAAGTTAAAAGTAATCAAGCTATCCTCTCTTTAGAAAAGAGTTCCTCCTGAGATTTCTTCCCACTGGGGAGTTTTTTCTCACCACTGTTGGAGGATTTTTCTCCCTACTGGGAGTTTTTTGCCTCATTTGCTGTAGTGGGGAATAGGCTGGGCACTGCCCTTTTATTTCTTTAAACTCTCACTGTAAAGCGTCTTTGTGACAGTCTCTGTGAAAAGCGCTATACAAAATAAATTGAATTGAAATTGAATTGAATTTAGAAAAGCTTCGTCAGCTTTTCAAATTAATGCTTCCAGCTTTACTCAAACATGTTACTCGGTAAGCACAGCATTAGAAAGCACAGAAAATGCCGATGAGTGACCTTTTTAGAAGGCAAGAGTACAGTGAAGTGTAATGGTTTATTTCCAAACATAGTCAAGTTTTTGAAAAGCTAAGTGAACAGCTAACTCTGTATGATCATTTTCTGTCATTCCGAGAAATCGCCCATTTCGTATTTTCCGATGTTGGGCTCAATGGAGCGCCATAGTTGAGTACAGCTGCACATGGGATTTGAGGAGCAGATAGTTCGATCAAACTTTTTCTCAAATGAGGACAGCTTAACTGAAATAAAAAATTATTCATAGAGATTGCACAGCTCTGTTCAAAGTGCCCTGGAAGAAACTGAAAACTTGTAATCTGTTAAAGTATTTCTGATTTCTACTCATATTAAATATGAATTCCAAGTGTAGTTAAACTTGCATGTCACACTTAAATTATGCATCTATGCTACCCTTAATGCTGTTTAGTCTGCACACATTACTTTTTTATATTCACTGTGTAGATCACTACTTTATCAATTCATGTGTATATAAAGGCTGTTAATCCTGGGTATTTTTAGGTATTAGTCACTATCTGTTGATACACTGTGCAAGAGACTGGTCACGCTGTTCACCGGCCATTCAAGGAACAGCTCATTTTTAAAGAAGGGAGTGCCCATTAACAACTGCTTATTTCAGAGGGGAGTGAATGACAGGCAGTGAGTGGAAGAGAGATTATTGATTTATATGGGGGTTTTTGCTGAGAAGTTTATAAACCACCTTTTTAGACAACCAAGAATATAGTCACTTGCAAAAAATTCTGCGTAAAATTGGACCTTTAAGGGAAATGGTTTCAACTAAGTTATTTTTCTTTCAAAGTATCAAAATGTGCTGTCCAAAGTTTGGGGCCCGTTTTAAACTTCTAATGGATGCATTCTCTGCAGTTAGTCACAGGAAGTTAGATAACTGTGTAAGACAGGGCTACTGTTGACTGGGTATGTGTTCTACTGCCACCAATTCTCCCTGGCCAAAGCACTTCACCTGAGCGTTCCCTTAGCTTACCTAGCAGATTGCACGTCTCACTGCCCCAGTTCTGGGGTTGATGAATTATACAATACCCATTATATCTTACATGAAAGGCACCAGATGCTTGGCTGGCAAACTATACTACAAAAGCGCAATTACTGTCCAGCAGGCTAAGTTGTTAATTCTATTTACATACATTTGTCATCAAAATTGCGTTCAAATTCCAATACTGCAAAGTCGATGATTTTGTTCATTGGACACAAGTGACCAAAAAAACCCTGTGTCCCAGTTCACATTTCAGCCCCTGTGTTGTTTCATTGCTTTACAAATTGCCCTGGTGCTCGTCATTCTCAATAAACAAAGCAAAATTCTTTAAAATTCAGGCCTGTCTTCATCTTTTTTAAGTTTCGACCACCACCATGGACCATAAATGCCTCATGATTCATCCTATATGCAGAGCCTGCTGCAGTTGCCTAAATGGTCTTCACACAGCTCCTCCAGGCGCCCTGGTTCATCCAGTCCTCCTTATACCCTGATCTGGTACCCACTCATGTCCACAGAAGGCTTTGGATCCAGGACCTTCTTCTCCCCTGAAGGTCTATAATCAAACACAAATAAGGTTTATCATGCGTTTCTCCTGTGATCAGGAAAAACCTACTGAATTTATCAGCGGCAAGTATTCTTGCAACTGAACAAAAACCTTTAGATTCTGGACTTCTCCCAACCGAAGAGAAGAATAAAAACTTGATTTTGACAGTTGAAATAACTGATAGCTAGTGTTTTAAGATAATCACCACTTTTAATTACTGCAAATGAGGTTCAGTTTCCCCCAAAAGTGACATATGTACTAGGTTTTTCCAGATCACAGGAGATTTCCGGCCATGACATGGTTCACAAAAACATACTTGGTTCTCTGCTTATTGTGTGCAAGCTCTATGAACCTCAGAAACTGACCTAGACTTTTAAATATAGAATCCCCATTTAAAATGAGTGTCAACTGCAACCTTGCCATTTAAAACCATTAATGTGCTGCCTTGTATAAGGCTCATAGAAAAATATACACTCATGACTGTCCACTTTTGCCATTTAAAGACTACTTTCCTGTACTAAGTACCCAAGGGATAAAGATAATCGTTCTCTTGAATGTAAAGTGAAGATGCAACATTTCTGCAGGCCTCAGTACCTTCTCTCATTGCGGCTGTTCTTGCGCAAAGGACTGGGTGGGACGCGATGGGGGGAGCCAACGTCTTTCTTGCGGTCTTTGGTGGGAGAGTGAGGTGCACCTTTGCCAATCTACAATGTATGCAGACACACTAAATTCAAACCAGGGCTCAAGTTCTAGTTTTGACATTGGTCTGTGAGGATTTTTTCCTCCATTGTTCCACCTTTATGCAGCCATGTAACAGCTACTCCCACTCACAAACAGCTTGAAAAATGACTGAGAAATTCCATAAAACCCTACGGGTCTTTCCTCGGTGGATTGGATTACATGGGTAGCATTGATGGAAATATACAGTATAGGTAACAATGGTGCTCAACAACCAGAGCACCAAATTTCATCAGGCAACAGGAGTGGAATGACCATAAAAATGGAAAGTGTGTGGGGGGGGGGGTTTGCACCAAAGGCTAAAAATTACACTTGCTAGAACTCTTTCAATGAGCTAACTATATTCTGGTCGGGCAGTACACCATAGCTCAGCATAAAAAGAATACTGCAGTACCCCTGCATGAAACACAGCAGTGAAGGCTGCATTTCAATTACCTAAAGAGCATCTCGAGGATTAGGCATGTGCTACAAGAGGCTGAAATGTGCTGAAAGTAGCACAGTCAATAGCTGATGGCCAAATGGTCACCAGCTTTAATGTAATTGCCCATGTCTGATCAATGTGTGGGTAGCGCTCTGTAAAATACCAGCCGCTGGCTGATAATTTCTGCTTACGCATAGAGCATGCCAACACCCTCTAATGTGGTTCAACTTGTTCCCATTATGCACAAGGGAGCTTTACTGCAGCCCTTCTCATCATTATTGTTCCAAAAAATAACGTTGTGACGGTCATCATTTTAGAAATGATGAATCCAGTAACAAAATACCAGCATTGGCATCATGCGTATTGTGGCATCGGTAAGTGTTTACAAGCAGTGATAAATAACTCCTACAAATTGGGCATCACATCTGCCCCAGGTAGCTCTGTAACTAATTTCTATTGTGATCCTCACTGCATGACCAAAATTGCAGAAGAGTCCAGATGTTCAACTATACAATGCAGCACCAATTTGTGTACTATAGTGGTGGACAGGGACTTGTCATCTATGCCGTGATGGCATAATGCTTACTGATCAGTGACCGAAATGGCCAATTTGTCAGCAGGTTAATGGGTGCAATCAATATCCTTTTGCTGAGAATTGCAATTTTCAAAACTGCAGGTATTATATTTTTCCGTGCTCTGACTAAATCAATAACTCGTCTTAAGCTCCATATTCCCGCACTGAAGTTGGCGGGAGTTCAGAGCAGTAATTTTTGGTAAAGGGGAGAAAATGTCCTCAACAAGCAATCCTAACTCAAGTCTCGCTTAAATATTGTAAAACACCCCAGAGCCCATTTCTAACACCTGTTCATGCACCAAAAGACTTCCTGAACTGCTAAAGACCTCCCCTTCCCCCGTTACACAGATAACTTTTCCACCAAAGTCCCACCCCCTCACCTTGAGCCGCATGTCTCGAGTGTGCCTCTCGAGCTCCCGCCGCAGCTCGTCCCGCGAGAGCTTGTCCAAATCAAGGATGGAGTGTTTCCAGTCAATCTGCTCCACACTGTGGGGGTCATGTGACACATACTGGCCAATCTTGACCTTGCGCAAGGTGTGCCAGTAGCCACGGTAGGCGCCCTCAAACTCCTGGACAAGGTCAGCCAGAGTGCGGAACTCCAGCGGCTTAAACATCAGGTCCTCCCTCCGGCTCATGCCCAGAGCCCCAAAGCGGCCCCCGGCGTGCACTCCTAACACTATATGCCGGAAGTGATTCCCTGAGAACTGAGTCTTAAAGCTGAGAGGAAAGCGCTCCACACCCAGTGTGTTGTTGGTGAGGTAACTGAGGAAGTCAAAGTGAAGGAGCCTCATGTCTATCAAGGAAATCCTGCTCATGAGCCTGAGAGATCACACTGGTCAGTTCCCCATTTCTTCCTGCTATGGTATAATATAGGTAAATGAAAAAAATCACTTTAAACCACACAGCTGTCTGTCTATGATGCAAACAGTACCTGCTGACCAACTCCAGGAAGGTTTTTTTTTTTCTTTTTAGCACAGGCAAGATACTAATGGTACCTGTCCCAGAAAAAAAATATCAACAGAAAAGTTAACAAATGAGTGTGCTCGACTTGATCCATGGCTGCAATTGTAATGCTGACCATTTGAGGAGGAAAACGCTAAAGTATTAGTTTTTCCATCTCATTTCTGGATCTCATGAATTGTCCGGGCAAAGTTTTCAGAAATACTCATGGAGACTATGCACAAAGGACAGGCATCTACATGAACTAGATATAACAATTGTTCCTCTGAATGGTTTCTTCAAATTAAACTTGTGAGGGCATTAGCTTTCTGTGCCAAAATTACACAAAACTGTTCATTAAGCTTTGAAGGTTTTTTGGTATTCATCCTAAGTAGTGTCATTTCAACCCTTCATATGGTTCGGTCATCAAGACCAGTTTCTCTGTGGGCACTTGAACAGCACAGTAACTAACGAAGAACTTTGTTCTAGAGACATCAGTAACTTGATACTGTGTACATCGATTATTACTATGCTTGGCAAATATAGTTCCATATGACTCCTATATTTTTGGCTGATCATGAGTTTTTGCAACAAATGAGTGAAAGACCACTGTTTAAGGATACATTCCCAGGATCACTGCTTCCAGACATTTGATTGGTAGAGACTCGCGGATCATTTCCTTAGCGATGTCCATCAACCTACAAAAGAAATGTCAGGTCATCTGATCTGTTCTGATTTGCCCATAAAATCTGCTTTGACCTTCCCATGACAAGCCAAGCTCCCCAGAGGCATTCTGTTTAATTACCATGAGCTCACTGTGGACAATTCCTGGATTACACACATTCAATCCAAGAAATACAAAAAAAATCTTTGAGTCATCAAGTGCTAGCCTCATCAAAAAGATGATAAAAAACTCAGCGTAAATCTTCCCATTTGCCCCACCCGAGATTCCAAAACAGTATGCCAAAAATGACTGAATGGTTTGCCAACAAAAACTTATTGATTTTTCTGCACTGATATTTCTCCAGTATACTTCAGACAAGGCATATCATCTATAGAAATGCATTGAATAGAAGGATGATAGATTCCTAGGAATGCTATGGCTATAATAAAAATGGAATATCCTGAATTTACAGTCATTTTTCTACCATGCACATAACTCATATACAAACAAGAACAGCAGTATTGCAATGCCAATTAAAGGTTTCTATTTTATGTGACCAGCATGACAATGGAAATACAACATCATTACCAAGCACTTTATGACCCTTGAATACAAATGGCTTAATTCACAAAGACATTTTTTCAACAACACCCAAGTGTTGGCCTAAGATCATAGCTATTTATACAGACATCTGCTGGCCTTCTTGCATGAGCGCAAAGTGATGTGCAAACTTAAGCCATTTTTCACGAATAATCAACCATGTAGCTGCTGGGAAGTCCATTCTCCTGAGCTGGTACATATTACAGATGGTGCCATCTGTTTTTAAGTTTATGGATCATAACCATGAAGACAGTAATCCATGGATTCTACGATACTAAATATACTGTTGTTATATTTAATTCAGCTGGACTGTTACATCAGAATTTAGTTCAGCCAAGTTGGAAAAATGCGTAAAAAAACTACAGCATTTCCCCATTAACAAGGTAAAGGAACTGTACTGATATGTTTAACTGTATGAAAGACACTGAATTAAGATCACCTGACATGCAGCACAGCGATTTCCATTTAGTGAACAGCTATTTACCAAGCAAGGAGGTCTTATAGAATATCCTGAATCAGACTGGCAATACACTTACAGCTCCATTTCCAAAAAGGTTGGGACACTGTGTTAAATCATTTGAACTTAATATTTTTTTGAAAATAGCACAAAGGCAATATATAAGAGGTTGATACAGATAAATTTTGTTATTCATTTAAAAATATCTACACATTTTCAATTTGATGACAGCAACACGTTTTACAAAAAGTTGGGACGGTACAATGAAAGACAGGAAAAGTTGCATGATGCTAGAAAAAAGACAACTGGCAGAACACCTCACAGCTTATTAGATTACTTAGAAACAGGCCAGTAACATGGTCAACAACGTCTTTTAAAAGTAAATATGGTGAGGGCTTAACTGGTCTATGAAAGACTACATGGGGAAATCGTGCAACAATTTCTGAATAAAGTTTTCTACTTAAAATTGCAAAGAATTTGCATAATATATCCTCTATGGTATCATTAAAAGATTCCGAGAATCAAGAAAAATCTCTGTACACATGGGACAAGGCCAAAATCCCATTTTGAATGGCTGTGATTTTCAGGTCCTTTGGCGGCACTCAATTAATAACAAACAGGATCCTGTAGTGGAAATCACTACACGGACTCAGGAAAGGTTCTGTCAACCACTGTCAGTAAACAGTTTGTCACTGCACCCACAAATGCAAATTAAAACTGCCATGTAGAGATTAAACCATATACGTATAAACAAGATCCAGAAACACAGCCTTCCTCTCTGGGCCTGATCTCATTTAAAATGTTCTGAGCCAAAGTGGAAAACTGCCCTGTGGTTTGACTAAACAAAATATGAAATTATTTTTGGATATCATGGATTCTACATCCCCAGGGCAAAAGAGGAGAGGATGAGGATGGCCCCATCCAGAGGATGGCCCCATCCAGCATTTTATTAGCAAACAATTCAAAGGCCAGCATCCATGATAGTATGGGGGTGCAATAGTGAACATGGCATGGGTAACTTGCACATCTGTGAAGACATCATTAATAGTGAACAATTTCTACAGGTTGTGATGCGACATTTACAGCCATCTAGATGCCTTTTTTAAGGGAAGGCCTTGCTCATTTCAGCGACATCATGCCAAACAGCATACTCTACACATATTACTACAACATCGCTCTGCAGTAAAAGAGTCTGGGTGCAAAAGTGGTCTGCCTGCAGAACAGACGTGTCACCCACTCACAATATTTGACATGTTATGGAATGAAAAATATGGCAAAAGAGGCTGCAAATTACTTAGCAGCTGAAGTCCCACTAAATGCAAGATTGGAAGAACATTTTGCTTTCAAAACTACAGCAGTTGGTCTTCTTAGTTCTCAAACACTAAGAGAGTGTTGATTGAAGAAGATGCAACACAGTGGTACACATGCCCCTGTGCCAACTTTTCTGAAACGTGTTGCTAGCATCAAATTCAAACTGAGCACATATTTACCAAAAAACAATATAATTTCTAAGTTTCAACACCTGAAACATTGTCTTTGTACTATTTTCAAACAAATATTAAGTTCAGCTGATTTTAAAATCATTGCATTTTGTTTTTATTTACATTTTACACAGCTTCCCAACTTTGGATATGGGGTTGTACTTGTACAGTTGCTCTGTCTGACTACCTTCCCAATTTGTTCAACTAATCCTCATCTTCCCCAAGGACTATATTTGTCCAATGCTTTGCAGAAGCTATTCACCAATTCCTTATTTTGGAGTGGTCATATCAGCCTCATCCATTTAATAATAAACAGGATTCCAGACCACTTCCTGTGACTCCTCTCTCGCATCCTGCCCAGCTGGCCTCAGTACAGCTACACGCGATACTTCTTCACAGAGCTGTGTGCTGAAACAAAACCCTTCATTTTTGACTGTCAAAGAGAAAATTGAGAAAGCAGTACAATATGACATTGCACCAATATCAAGGTACATACGCGGTAAGAGGCCGGCTCTTCTTGATTTCAAAAAACTGGGTTCCAGTGTGATTGTACCTGTCAGACACGTTAAGGACTAACAAAAACGTTAGCCAGATGTCGACATAAATAGTACATAAGCAAGAGACAGCTGAGGTTAGACACTCTTAATCAGGATAGAGTAGGAAATGGAGAGGTCTTTATATTTAGTGTTCTACAATATTTATATCCATGTCTGAATTATTGATGCATTTCTCAAGGCTGAGGCCAGGTCTGAAGATCTTCACTCAAAACCAAGTATGTTTCTAAAAAAAAATATCAAATTACACTGACAAGAACATAGAATGGTGAAAATACCAAATTCAACCACATTTACTGTAGCGTTCTAGCCGCTGTCCTCGGAAGAGCCATGTTCAGGCACAATGCTTTAAAATTACTAATGGATAGTGACCTGGTCTTAGTCTAATTTGCATACAGACAGTTGAAGTCATAAATATACCTATGCCACTAGTACGACCTCAAATCAGAGAAAGTTGAGATGGAATAAGAGCAGTATTCTGTGAATTATCTGACCTGTATTACATTGGAAACAACACAATATGACATTGATGTTTGACATCAACAATTTACTGATAAAAAAAAAAAACGACATTTCAATTTTGAATCTTGCGACATATTTTTAAAAAAATAAGGATAAATGCTTAATACTTTGTAATGTTGCCATCCCTTTTCACAACAGTTAATAAATGTTTTAAGACTGAGAACACCAAGTGATGAAGTGTTTCAAGAGAAATTTTGTCCTATTCTTCCAGCAAACAAGTTTTAAGGTGTGCAACAGTACGCAGTCTTCTTTGTCGCATTTTTGCATTTCAAAACACTCCACAAGTTCGCTACAAGGGACAATTTGGGACTGCAGGCTTACCAGCCCACACCAAAGCACACAGTGTCAATTTCTTCCTCAAATAGACCTGAAATATTGATTTGTCAGACCATTGTACACATTTCCAAGGTGTCATGGTTTATTGCAGATGCCTCTGAGCCCAGGGAAGTCGGCGGTGCTCTATGACTGTTAATATAGAGCTTGCTTTCTGAACAGTTAAGTTTTAATTGCCATTTGTAGTGATACCTTAACATTCCAATACTCGACAAGGGTTTGCCATAGTAATCTGGTGCCCATCCAATAAATAGTGGTTTTATAGTGATCACTGATATTCAGCACAGGCTTGCACCCCAGCCTTTTACGTACAGAAATACCTCCAGATCTTTTTAATTTTCTAAATTATGGTATGTGCTGTAGAGGGTTAAACAGCCAAAACCCATCCTATCTTTCCTATTTTTAAACTTTTCAGTGATTTTGTTTTGGTATTACAGAGCAAATTGATAATCTGCAGCCCATCTTTGCTCCTGAGGAACTAGACCTTTCCTTCAAGCTGCTTTTGTACCAACTCATGATTACAATCACCTGCTGACATTCGCTTTTTCAAATCACATCATTATTCAAATTTTTTACATTACTCATTACTTACATTACTCATCCTAAATTTCCCCCAAGCCTAACTTTTGGCAGGCTATATAGGCCCATATGGCAGTGAGAGATGCATGTGTAAAAATAAAATAGAGCTGCCCGGATGAAACATTAAAAATTTTGCCCTCATATTGTCTGCAATGAAACACTAGTCAATATAATATAATCCTAACTTTTTCCAGCTTAAGGTTGTAAGATATTTCTGTGGATCTTATTATTATGGTCTTATTGTGGGCAGCCTCAGCAGCTGCTTCAAATTGTGTTAGGCAGGTACATTATAACAATGGTGAATCTACGGAGCCAACAGTGGGCGTCAAAACTGAACATCCAACTATATGGCCAGACTCACTGATGGCTCTTTAGGACTGACAAAATCTTGTTCTGTTGCCTTATCATTAGTGGCAGCGTCAGGCTCCATCTCTTAGCCTCTCCAAGAAGAGGCAGTAGGGGAAAGGATACTGCAAATCCCTGATGTATCTCTGTATGGCTTCCAGGCGATGTGGGACAGTGGTGGCTGGCTGGTACGTAGGCACACTTGGTATCGGAATCTGCAAACAAGAACAAGACCCGTGCAGTTTCTTTTCCCCCTCATTGCACAATCCCCATATTCACCACAGCTGGAGAATGTGCCCTTGTTCCAACTGCCTTAAGTTGCGTTACCAATGTCTGGAATTTCAATTTCTCCCTCGCAAGCTGCACAAGACATTGAAAAAGAGAACCGTAGGATCTCTGCTGAGTATACAAGTTTGTTCTCCCATTCAAGCTTACGTATATCCACAGATTGGCCATCGCTAACCCAGACTTCAATGACTTTCATTGACTAATTAATTCTTTATCTGGATAACATAACATAAATTATACTTTTGCAATTGAGTGATTTTAGAAAATAAGCTATATTTTGTGTGGTGGAGATTTCAATGAGTGGTATCCGAGCAACATACCTTGTACAGATCAATATTTTAATCTGATGGTTCACCAGTAGTGACAGCAAAAAACTGAAATCTGAAGTCTGTGCTATCCTACAGCTAGTTATGAAAGCTGCATTTCTGGGGTCTTTCAGGTCTACGGTTTTTGATAGTGACTGGTGTAAATTCCATGGAGGACTCAGAACAGAGTAAATTACACTCATTGTGAAACATCAGATGTGTTCAGGAACTATAATCTCAAAGATAAATGTTGGCATTGTTTATCAAGTTTTTCATTTGCTTGATAAAGTACAGTGCATTTTACAATTCAAAGTGTACGCAATACCATCACTGAATTATATTACAATTTTTTTCAATGAGCCACATGGAATTACGGTCAACAATAAGAACTGATTGTGCCAAACCATTGTACCTTCTAGACAAGCACACAGCAAGTCATTTGTTGAAAGGAGACATGTTGCGCCATTGGAAAATGATGATCCCTCTGACTGGAAGCCCTTCTTGCACAAATGATGCACAATCTAATTATGCCTAGTTCTGTAAATTTATGATCACAGTGAGCAATGGCTGTCCAGTGATTGTGTCTCTAGGGTATACAATCCTGGAAATAATTTCATTGTCATACCGCCCTCCAGTTTGCATGATATTGCCAATATTATCCATAGTAGCTAGCATGGGTGACAACCCACATCAAATTGCTAAGACTTTAATAAGTATTTACCAACAGATCCAGTGCAGTTTCGCATAAATTAAAGAGAAAGCCTACCTTACCTTAGGCAGGTCGCTAGCTCCCCTGATCCTCCGCCCCACAGCATCTCCTTCAGGGTGAATTCGGGCCACATGCCGCCACATCCGCTCCCACGTATCCTCGTTCACTGGCAGGCCACCCCGGTTCACAAAAAAGGGCATCCCACCATCCCGCAAATCTTCATCTCCCTCATCCTCCTGATCCTCCTCTCTCTGCTCAACTCCCTCGTACCCCGTTGTCCTCCGAAGCACCCCCCCAGCCCCGGCATTTCTGTCCCCGGACATTGAGGGAACTCGCCTTCACTCTTCGATAGCCCCCCCTCTATAAATCCGTGACAATCCACACTTACCACTGCTGCAACAGGTGAGGACAGGCAGACCAGCTCATAGTTCGACAACGGTTACAAAAAAGGCAAATGCTATAATCAGTCATATCAAGACATTGACTCAAGCACAGCCGCCGAAATACAAATCCTAGATGAAACTACATATAAATACAATACGGGTCACTCGAGATTATAGTAATGTAAACAGAAATCTTTCAAATCACAGCGACGAGTAAGATTTGACATTTTCAATACTGGTAGCCAACCACTACCTCGTCATAATGAGGGTTTCGCGGTACAGTTGAACTAAGTGAGACAGAACGTAATCAGATCTACTTGTAATACATGGAGACTAAAGCCGTGATATCGTCTGGGGAAAAAACGGGAAAAGGCAGGTTGCTCACAACAGAAATTCACAAACAATCATAATATACTCAGCTAGAAGGTAAAACGTAAAATATAACTTCAAAACTCACACAACGCGCCCATACTTCATGAGTAGCCAACATATACTTGAATCGAAGCCAGCGCATTGCTGGATGAATAGTCATTCTAAACACGGAATACAAATAAACATGACTGTCACCCTTACAGCTCGCATCACAATACATAAAAAGAGCAACATAAATAAAAGAAAACGGAGGCCACCGACTGAAGACAAAAAAGACCACTTGCGCTGAAACCAGAGGTCAACCAAGCCCAGTTAGCCCCCATACAAAATGCTTCAGTAGTTAGCGAAATTGGCCACAATTAACCGGATCGCGGTATCTCAAGTATCAAATTGCCAATGCCCGACGTTCTTCATAACGGTTTTCATTCGGCAATTAGATTCATTCTCCAGTCCCACGATTCTTTGCAGACGGCATGCCTCTTACATTCTGCACCGCTCAGACACTCCCAGATCCCTTGTCTTACGCGCATGCTCAATATAAAAAGATTACCGTATCTGCCGAGACGTAATACCCGTTCACTTTTCCCTTGGTATCGAAGACCAAGTGAAATGAGTCGTGAATTGCAGACATAATAAGAGCTACCACGTTCTAAATAACATCATCTGTCAATTCATTAAAAAAAAAATCTTTTGAGCGCTTATTTCGTCATTATAAATTACATTTCATCCCCCTCAAACTACAGTATAAGATAAGGCCATTCCATCGCCGATAGAGGAGGTTCCCTCTCGAGAAACTATCGTTACCGAAGCAATCGCCACCTTGAGATATTTAGATGAAAACGGATGATGCTTGTTTATAGTAAAGTTCACTTAGGACATGCGCTATATAATATTTAAGATATTTTTGACGGAAAAGAAACTAAATAATAATCTTCCACTGGACAACGCAAATTTACAGCTTTAGGATTGAAAAAAGTGAATAAAATGAATAAATATTATTATTAAGTAGGCCTGAATAAGCCATCTTACTGGTCTCCTATTGCGATCACTTGTGTGCGTGGATATGCGTGTGTTTGTCAGCAGCATTACTCAAAAACTGTTCAACTGTTGAACTGAATGAATGGGAAGAGGTGATTAAATTTCCAGACCAATCCAGATACAGATTCTGCAGCAAATTATGAGTGTTCGAGGATCAAAACATGCTGGCAGAGGTAAGCAGTCTTTGAGTGCTCTCTAAATATTATTTCTAATTCCACGCCAAATTTTCCAAAACAATTCCTTTCAGATTCCTACAGCTTGGAAGCTACAAGCCCAGAAATTTGAGGAAGCTTAAGGTTATGCCAAGGTAGGTTACTTTTGCTTATGTTCTCCCCCTTTACTCAGCTTTTCATCTTTTTTCCCCTCAGTAGACTTATAATGGACCATTGTTTAAAAACTGATCACACTCATGCAATTTGATAATCAGAAACATCAAACTTGCTTTGTAGATTCATGCTGGGTCATATTTGGCATTTTCAAGTTTTATTTTTATCCCTGACCTCCATCCCTCCTTTTTAGCTCCATAGAAACAATTTTCAAAAGCCCACATACTTCCAGTTTGAAGGCAAGAGCCTCCTAACGGTCTATACAGCTTCTGATTGCTCTGAAAGACAGATGTTAATGTCGCCATTGCATTGCCCCTTCCAATTCATTTCTTTCTTCATCACTTATTGGACTCTACATTCATTTACCAGGTCACACAACTTTCCAGCAGAAACCTTCAAACCTGCTTCATACTTAGGGGCCCTATCACAAAATGCGCACATCTTGGCTCCAATCTTGTAATTGCTCATCTAAGGTTTTCAAGAGATGCAAAGAATTTTGAGAATCTTCAAGTATTCGGCGTTATCATTGCAATCCCTGCACTCTAGAATATTTCTGCTGTTTAGTCATGATTGATTTTGGTTTCATATTTTTGAACTGCCTTTTTTTTTTGTTTGTTTTAGTGTCCTAACTTGTTTGTGAAGTGCATTTCTTTTTTCATCATTCTGCATTCTTGGAATTCCAGTTAACAGATGAAAAGCCATTTCAAATAAGACTCAGCTGGTTTGAGTTTTTATTTTTGCTGTTTTGACATAGTATGACAACTGCAAAAAGAGCAACACTCAAGATTCCTTCCTTTAAACAGTCATCCCCAATTTCTTTGTCTTCGTCAATTCTCTTCATTGAGCAATTACTCACCCTTGCAAGAGATTCAAGTTCCCCAAGATAATATCTTTTTTAGTTTTAGTTTTGGAAGGAAGAAAGCCAAAACCGTAAATATTTTAGCAATGAAAATAACTTCACCCAACTGGTCTCCTCCGGAATGGTCTCCTCATCCGTCTCCATTCATCAGATAAATCTGTGTGGTTATTTATTATAGTTAGTGAAAACGACTGTAAAACACATTCAAACACAAAGTTCAGAACATCCACAAAATTCTCCCTCTCTTCTTCTTTTCTCCCTATCACGCTATGCCACATATTACTCAAATGGACAATCTTTGATCTTTTTCAACTTTTGAACTGTTTGTCACGGAGTTGGAGATTGAGTTGTTGGACTCAGGAGGAAATGATCACGACCCTACTTCCCAACTGGTTGATATTTGATCATTCCAAACTATTGAGCCGTTTGTCATAGGCAGTTGGGGGCTGGGGTGTTAGACTTAGGGATGGGTTTGTCATAGAGAGTTGGTCATTTGGATGTCGGACTTAGGAAAGAATCACGTTAAATAGTAAGGCCTGCCCCGGAATCCTGATGGGTCAATGTTTTACTTCAAGACCTTTGAACAATTTGCCATAGAGAGTTGCAGATTCTGGGTGCATCTCAATTCTCTTATTTGTACGTCCTCAATCCTTTATCCAACGAACCAGAAGCTCGAAGCGCTCATTTCTGCTGAGTGGAAAGAGGAAAGAGGAGGCAGCCCTGAGCGGCTATAAGCGGGATTACCCAAGAGTACAGCCTTCCCGGAACACTTCCAGCTGAAAGCCATGATGTCAATAGGTAACGACATCAGCTGGCAGTAAAAAAAGGGTTCAATGGATCAGAAACTCACTGATCAGATCTCTTTAAGTCATGGATCACATCATTTTTCAGATATACAAAATAAAAAGAAGGGGGGGGGGTGGAGAAAATTATATCTTTGTTTATCACTTAATGTGTTAGAACATAAGGTAAGGAACTGTTGCACATGGTCTTCATTGAAAAACAACATTAAAACATTAAAGATGTTCAATATTTCCATAAAATCTTAAAATAGCCGAGATAAAATATTCAATATTCAACTGTTACAATAAAGCTCAATATGAGCCTTGATAATCCCTTCCTTTACAGTAGAATGAAGAGTAGCCTGCATCTCCATCATAAAGAGTAAACAACAAGAAAAGCAAAGCAGACTTGATCTTGCACTTTCAAAATTTTTTTCAAAATGATTTAAGTACAGGTGCTGGTCAACGAATTAGAATAATTTGAAATAGTACAATCGTAAAAATTTTAAAGGCATTTTTTGGGCAGAAAGCAAATCAGGTGTTCACCGCGCCTGTCCTACTTGTTAGAGTAATCACAGAACTCGCAACCTGTAAAAAATTTGCTCAGCTGAGCTTTCCAAAAGGCCCAATTAGGCCATTTAACACCTGATTTGCTTTCTGCATAAAAAATGCATTTAAAAAATTTTACAATTGCACTATTTCAAATTATTCTTATTCGTTGACCAGCACCTGTATTGTTAGTAAATAGACTATTTATTACTGATTTCACGAAAGAAATGTCTGCAAGGTGGCTAAATTTGAATAAATGATCAAATGTGTTCCTCAACAGACATTCAGGGCATTGACTATGCATTCTCCACAGACTGCTTTACTGCTCTGCAGCACTTGACAGAGGTTTTTATTTTCCATTTCCATTATGACCAGAAGAACTACGTCAAGTGATTCATAACAGAATGGGTAAGAAACGGAGATGCGTGAAAATAAATCGATTTTTACGTAGGAGGAGGTTAATTGTATCTGATTACATTAGATAGCCAAGAGACTAGGCCTAAATGCCCGGGTTCAAAATAGGAATAGATCTTGGCTATATTCAAAAATAGGATCGCGCACAAACCAACACGAAACAATCTCATGAAGAGTCAAAAACTGGAGAACTTCAATATTTTATGAAAACACAATAATCAACTATTTTTAAAAAACTGCCACGACTAAAATTTAGGCTACCCTATGGCGTTTCTGAAGTTAAAAATCATCCCGCAGTCAACCAGTATTTGCATCTCTACATGCATCCTTGGTGGGAGGGACTAAGATGCAAGGAAACGACGCAAGTGAGGGGAAAAGGATGAAATTTAGGAGAACTGAGAAGCACCCTGGGTTCTTGGACTCAGGAAAAGATATTATTCAACTGTGAAGCCCCACCCCCTTTCCTGATAGGCTGATATTTGATCAGTCATACATATTGAACTGATTGTAGCAGACTATTGTAACTGGGTTGTTGGACCCAGGAAAAGATCATGTTAAATGGTGAAGTTGTGCACCCTGTTCTCATTTGATATTTGATCCTTCGTAAATATTGAACCATTGGTCAAAGAGAGCATGGGATTGGTTTATAGGATCCAGGATAAAGATCACATCTAATGGTGAAGTCCCCGCCCCTTTCCTGATTGGACAACAATTTATCTTGCGTATCTATTGAAAAAATTGTCATACAGAGCTAGGACTGTTGGACTCAGGAAAAGATCTCGTTAAACTGGGAAGCCCCACCCTCTTTCCTGATTAGTCAGTTCTTGACACTTCCCAACTACACATGCGTTCGGCTGATGTAGTCAACTTCTGACGGGGTAGTATTTTTGTTGGGTAGTTCTTAAATTACGCTGCAAGACATGAAATGGCTGTAAGCTGAATTGTCCGACTGGCTGAGAGGTCTATACACATGATATGCATGTGAAGATGTGCCATTGAACTCTCGAGATAAGTCAGAAACGCAGTCAATCGCAACTGCTTGGAGGCATCTGTGATACTGTGGCTGTCGGCGGCTCCCCCATCTTGGTTAGGTGCTTGGACCCTGAAAACCTGATTTACAAAAATAACTTCTCAATCTTCCAAAGCTGTCTGATGTTAAGATGTTCAGTTATATACTCTTAATTTTTAAATGCATGTTTCATGCACCTTTGACAGAACAATTCTCTTTAACTGGTTGCACTGTTTCAGATTCATCCAACATTCTTTCACTCAGTTCTATGTTGATATTGTACGCACTATAGTAAATCAGTAAATGATGCAATACATGCACTGTACAAAATTTATTTGGGGGGGAATTCGACCAGATTTCAAAAATTTGGTTTGTATACATGGAATAAACAAGCAGTGGCAAAAAGTTGATCAGAGTTGAAAAACAGATTAATCTTTGTGTGGGAGAAATTTCTTTACAATGACTAACTGGCTGTACTTGATACCCAAAGAGGGAGTATAAATTTTTTTTCTTCGCCCATGACAAATTTCAAGCACTCAATCATTCATTTACTCTCTGATGAAGCTATAACTAGTCCTGAACAAATAGGTGATTTTGTATCAGATCAGTATCAGATCAAAATTCACCTTTCCCGTGACAATATCCGGAGAATGGTGTATTCTACAGACCGAGACCATTACGATCTCCTGTATATTATTAAAATTACAGGGAAAATTAGGGTTTTCTACAAAACATGGTACTCGTGGTCGAACATAAGAACCAATCAGCTCTTCATTCAGGGGAAAGCCAGGCATTTCCCCATCATGCCTTGATCCTTGCAATCTGTAGAGGGCAACTGTGGCACCTGGATCTAATAACTGCCGCCCCTTTGATCTTGTGAGAATAATGTTGTCCGTATGTGCAAGGCATCACAGCAAGTCGGAATGAAGTCTGACACAAATCTAGCCAGCTTGCTTTGTGCAGTAGCAGCAGGTTATCAATTCCCATTTCAAATGAGCCTATATAGAGTAGAGGGTTGGGTTGTTGGACTAGGGAAAGGATCACATGACAGTTGACTAAGCCCAGCCCCTTTAACTGATTGGCTTAGCTTATAACTTTCATAACCATAGACTGAATAAAGAGATGGACGCAGCTTCCAGGTCTGAAAAGCGAGGCCAAAGTGGAAATCTCTAAAAATCGCATTCTATTTAATGGCCAGCAGATGACGACGTCAGTGGTTGCAGAAAGAAGCTCAATGCAATAGAAGTCTATGAGAAAATGACCCGACATTTCCACCTAATTGATTATTTCAACTAGATAACTCGGTCGCCACAGGGACCGAGTTGTGTGTCTTCCCAATCCCCAAATTTCAGACAAAATGGCTGCCGGCAGCCATATTGGTCATCCAAAATTCAGTCTTGAGCATTGTCAAATAAATATCTTCGCCTCTGCAAAATGAGAAAAATTCCTGCAATAATTGTCACTTCCAGAGCCCAGAAAAGAAAATCTCTGCAGGCGCGGCGGCGGCCTCGGAACTAAACCATAGAATCTCCTGACTGTCGTCGCCGGGGAGATACAATAATGATTTTCCACAGTATGATATCTATCACAAGTTTCAAACCTCCTTCAATATATCATGGTTTATTTTTATAAATTATGGTCCCAAATAAACAAGGATAAAGGATAAAGCCAGAATATGCTTTAGGGGCGTGGCTATCCTCTGGTCCTCATCAGATACGGTTAGATTCACCCGTAGATCCACCCCTCGCTCCTCCCTGGATCTTCAATTCACGCTCTCATCCAATAGGAATCACATCCGGTTTCAAAACGACAAAAAGGCGCTGTTCAAATTGCCAAAAATCGAGGCTTTCTAAATGGTATTCTGAAACCAATGGTGACATCGCGGTTGCTTGGTCCATCTTTTTTACAGTCTATGTTCATGTTTGTTGTAGAGAGTTGGCAAATGGGTTTTCTGAAAGATTAGCATCATTCTAATAAAAACAGTTTGGCTTTTTTAAGCCAACTTCCAGTTTGTTTACAGACTTTACATTCTAGTTTCATCGAATGTAATTTATTGCAATACAATAATGTAAAACACAACATTTGTCACACACAAAGCAGAAGCTACAACTGTTGGTCTCATCTAGATTTCAAACCAAGTCCATACATCAGTTTGTTGGGTTATAACAAGGTCCTCGTCAGCGGCCCACTATGAAAGAAGCTGCGACATTCACCATTCTTTCACCGAAAAGATCCAAGACTATTCGTGATATGATCTTGTCATAACCTCTTGATCCATGTTTCCATCCAAAGAAATTTAGAATCTTGGAGCTCCATAGTCATCAGGCATTCTTTCAATATTATACCTGTAAATGGAAAAAAGTTACTTGACAAGGTGAATCTTTCACATACTAATTCCAATTATGCATTTATTCCAATGGTTGTATCCCACAGCTATAAGAGCATATTCAATAATCACATTTGTAACCATAAGCTTACTTGTTACATAATTTGACATTCATTATATCAGCCAGCACCAACATAACCTGACAAATTTTGAAAATAGTTGATAAGCATTACTCATTCGTCCTTTTCATTTTCATTTACAATTAGAAGCAGTTTTAGTTTTTTTTTTATTCAATAGCAGTGATATATCATTTGCATAATTCATAAAATGTAGCAATTTACCAACTAACACAAACAGTAGCATGGCAGTTTAAGGTGTCAGTCTCCACCTTGTTAGATAAAAATGGAAGTGACTAGAAACTCTTTAAATAGTGCTCCTAAGTATTGAGAATTCATCACTTAAACTGAAATTCATGCAAGTGGCTCTAGACTAAAATTTCCACAGGTCCTTGCCATTTAAGTGTGTTGGGTACAAAGGCCAACTCCTCCACCAATGTCAGCCAGTCAGGTGTAGAAATTAGAAGCAAGCACAGAACCAGTAGATGATCTGGTAAACGAGCCAAACTTTATAAGACCTGGCTGCAACCATCTGGCTATCACAGTTTCCGCCCTTCATCTTAACCTTACGATGTTCCACATATCAAGACCCCAACACTTCAAAACTGCATATCAAATTCAAAAATGTTTTGTAGCGATACAATACTATTCGGAGGACTGAATATTTAACCATGATATGAATGATACATAGTCGTATTCATAACACTGAGTTATCTGTATTATAAAACTGCTTCTGATAGCATTATTCACAATAAAGAGTGCATCAAGAACTTCGGTTAAGAATATATCAAACAACGTGTATTGAATGCTTCTATATATTGAAAGGGTGTTGTGCACTGTAACAGTACACAACACAGTAGACCAACATAATTGCAACATTTACTGTTGTATGAGGCACCTCCCAATATGGAGATTAAGCAGCCTGACAAACCCATAAATTTACAACTTAGCTGGATATTTAGAATTTGCTTCAATGCAGAAGACACTAATGTTACCCCTTTGGTATCTGCCCTCGTGCTCACCTCAGCCACCCAATATGCTCTGGACTAATGAAGGATTTTATTTTTGGCCAAAAATGATATAAACATAATGTTCCATTCATTGATGGTACTTTTGTGAATAAAAATTACACCAAGCCAGAGAGCATGAAAAAAAGCACCAGTGTCCTACTTTTCCCAAGTTTGTTCTGACCTGTGGTTGGAGATGTACATGATGGGCACCCCTGGAATTTTCCGGATCCTTCTCTTCAAATCTCGGTCGACCGTAGCTACCATGTAGCACTTGTGCTGTCGAAAACAAAATACTTAGAATGTGCCAAGCATAATGCCTCATTTCATGGCGATATGATGCAAGCCCGTGGCATCCAACTTGCAGAAATTCCCATGGTTTCATGTCTGATGACTCCAATGTTTAATGTGCGGCACACAGCACCCCTGTGCATTTGCGATTAAAAATTTCACATTTGACAGAAACATAGCTATACCTTTTGGATATACACTACCGGACCAAAAAAAAAGTCAACACCTGGATTTAACCAAGCAGAGGTAAGAACCTTCCTTTGGAAAAATACTGCAGTTATTAATATTTTTTAGTTGGCAACAAGTGAACCCGAACTCATACAGCAAGTAGCTTTCCATTTGTCAAACAACCATGTTGGGAGACATATCGTGTGGTTATAGAAAATATCGTAATCGGTTTCAGAAGGGTCAAATTATTGGCCTGCACCAAGCAAAAAAAAGATTACTGAAACTACTAAAATTTGGTAACAAAATGTCCAATGCACCTTTTAACCCTAGAGGGATAGTGGTGAACAATCGTCGAAGAGATAAAAATGTGGTTGGAAAAAAAAATCTTAAATGATTGTGATCGGAGATCACTCAAACATTTAGTGAAATCAGATTTTTTTTTTTTTTTTTTTTTAAAAACAAAGGACCAAGGGTCCTGTACCGGCAAGCAGTCTTACAGCGATGATACAAGTTACGAAAATTTCAAGTGAAGTTTGACATTTGAATCAATGAAAATCAATGTCAAGGTCACTAAATAAAAGTTCACATACATTTACAAGACCTTCTGTAATACAATCCTAAGCTCTGAAGCAGTTTTGGAGATACAAGTCATTAAAATATGTCAATATGTATTCAATATGTGAATTGCGAACTTTAAAAGGTCAAAGAATGTCAAGTTGTTGTCAGCAAATGGACTTCATATACAGGCCTACCAAAGAAAACGTAGCCTCAGCACACAAAAACTTTGAAATGCCTACATTAATCGCGGAAATAGCAACTGAAAAATAATACCCCGCAACCGAAACTGCAAAAACCGCAACATAAACTGTTGACTCGTAGCATAAGACTATGAAACTGCAACATCTTCTATCGCATCCGTCTTTGCCATTTACTGCGCTTGCGCGTACCGGCCCAGGCTGCTTTCAGAGATAGCGGAATCAGGCGTGTCTCCTTCGGTTGGTAAGTAAAATTTCCAAATATGACGTTATTGTTAATGCAGATGTTTAACAATGAATTGTAAGACGTAGCTGTTACATCCACATTCTCGTAAATTCGCTTATTTTAGCATGTCACCCTGCCGAAAATGAACGATGCACTGTCGATTTCGCTATAGTCTTAGAGTTGCCAACTTGACGACTTTCTCAAGACGTATACATACGTCTTGAGTGGACAAACAATCCCGATTTGGAAAGTCGCCAGATTAAGGGAGAAAGAAAAAAAAAATTCATTTTCGGTTTTTGGCTGAAAGACTTAACGCCAAAATAGTACGGCCGAAACAGGATGTTGCGATGACCCATGCAAAAATCGTGGCCAGCACTTGCCTGTCCGGACTTTTATTCCGTCAATTTTGTGAAATATTTGTGTGTTTAAATCAGGGGACACGCACTACTGTCACAACGTTATGGCACTAAAGTCCGCGAGTGCTTAATTGTAATTTATGTTTGACATCATCCTGATGCATAGGATAGCAGCCGGTGTCCGATTCAGTTGCACATTAAATAAAATAACCTACCATCTAAAAACGCAAAGCAATGATATCCGTAAAAGGCATAGAGTATTCATAGAAAAAGGCAATATATTCTCAAAGCATTGAGAATACCAACAGTACCGTATTCAGTAATCCATAATGTAACCACAACCTCTGGAAAAAAATATGAAATCACTACACACCGAGGATGTTTATTTACCTTTTCCCTTCATAACAAAGAAGCAAATAACATGACAAAACAGTTATTGTTTATTAGCTTAACATTCAGGCTTCATAAACATTTCACTAAGAAATTGAAGGCAAAACACATAGCAAATGCGCAAATCACAGGAGATGGCACAGTATTAGAATTTATCGCTTTACAATGAGTCATCTCGTCTGTGATACCTTTCCTAAGAACAAAACACTTCGTCAGCACCCGTAAAGTTATTTTCCGTGCAATTTTCATAAAATAGGGGCAGCATAATAACTTTCTCAACGGGAATTGGGGGAACACCGTTGTTTCTATTTTTGCTCCGAACAAGGTCACAACCTTGTTTGAAAGGTAAGGCAACGCACAGTATATTTATCAAGCTGCCTAAAACAACACACGTTTGAAAAACACAATTTGAAGACCTGCTTCAATGATGGCAAGTGAAGCCTGCTCCCTAGCGATAATGCAGAAGTGATCTGTCTTTCGCAGAGACGATTCTCTCTGACTAATCAGTGGGTGCAGTCTAGTCACATAACATTTAATTTTACAGTTTTTCAGCAGCCAGTCATAGGCCAGTCAGGTATAGGCCTGCAGGCTATTCATGAGTAGGGCCAAGTAAAACATTTTATTTATTATTTTATTTTATATTGTACTTCAGTGGAGTGTCAGTGCTAAAAAAATATTTTCATAATTTTGTATTTAATTTATTCTTTGGAGCATGAATGTTAATTCATGCAATTGCAATGCCTTGACTTGGTACAGTCATAGCCATAAATGCTGTGGTAGTAAAAAGTGACGGAAGAATTTCTTTTGGTGTTTCAGTTTTCGGCCAAGCGATTCTCATTTTTGGTTTTGGCCAAAAATTTTTATTTCGGTGCATCCCTATTTAATATAGAAAGTAAAAGCATCTCCACGTGCACAAAGAGAAGAGAATTTAAGGGATTGGGACTTGGGACAGCTGCGTAACCTCAAGAAAACCACTCATCAGTGTGGATAATCGAATGAAAAGGTTTAATTTTGCAAAGGAGCATTAAGATTTTACTCTGGAGCAATGTATAAAAGGTCATGTGGTCTGATGAGTCCAGATTTACCCTGTTCCAGAGTGATGAGCGCATCATGGTAAGAAAAGAGGCAGATGAAGTGATGCAACCATCAGGCCTCGTGTCTACCGTGACTGCCCGTGGGGGCAGTGTCTGATCTGAGGATGCTTCACTTGGCCAGGTCTAGGTTCTGCACTGATATGAGCCCAACAAGAGTTGTCAGAAAGACAACAAAGCTCGCCGGGGGGCAAGGTTAAAGTTTTTCTGCACGTGGACGGACGCGGACGCCGGGGGTACGACAATAGCTCTTTGGACATTCGTCCCGGCGAGCTAAAAAATGAGGTTAGCTGACTAAGTGAATATAATAAATGACAAGGCTTTTCCATGGATTTTTTTCTTTCCTGATGGAATAGGCATATTCCAAGATGCCAATGCAAAGATTCACCGGGCACAAATGATAGTGTGAAAGAGTGGTTCAGGGATTTTCACACATGGATTGGCCACCACAGAGTCTAGACCTTAACCCCAAGGAGAATCTTTGGGATAAGCAGGAGAAGATTTTACGCCCCAGTGCAACTCTCCCCATCATCAATACAAGACCTTGGGAAATAATTCATGCAACTCTAAATGGAAATAAATGTTCTGACACTATGTGAGCTTATCAAAACAATGTCACAGCAAATGCGTGCTGTAATCAAAGCTTAAGGCGGTCAAGGGAAATGAAGCGTGTGACTTTTTTGCCAGGCAGTGCGGTTCTTTTGGTTCACAAGTGGCATATAAAGTGATCACATGTAAGACAACCCTCTAAACAATACTAATAGCAGACTAGAAAAAAAATAGCATTAAAAATAAACTGGAAATCCATCCATTGGGGGGAGAAAAAAAAGAAAAGAAAAAAAAAGCCCAGCTTACCTGTGTGACTCTCTGGACCAAACAGTCATCGGCATATGTTCCCTTGTGCGCGCAGGGCAAGCGTTCAAATCGAGGATCCTTGGCTATCCTGCGGAAATGACGTAAAATCACGATGGTCATCAATGATAAGGTTTTAAACTTAGACCAGCCAATTTAAGATAACATATCAAAAACACATTTTTACTTACAAAATATCAAACAGAATATAAAGTTTATAAAGAGACTTTAAGTTGGCTTGAAAAAGCCAAATAATTATCATTAGAATTCTGCTAATATTCCAGACAACCCAACCCCCAATTTCTACTGCAAACTGTTCAATAGCTATGATGGGTAAAGGCTAAGCCAATTAGCACAAATGGCCAGGCATAGTCACTTAATGTGACCATTTCCTGACTCTAACTAGTGATGTAACCGCTGATACCAAGGCTCCGAAGCACGCTTCAAACTCGACGGCATATTTTTCTGAAGCACTGTGCCGGAGCTTGCTTCATATCGTGAAAAACCACGTGACTGATGACGTTCGAACCACTTCACTGCTTCATTCAGACTGAATCAGCTGACTGGTTTGGTTCGATAGGCGGAGCTTTGAAACATTGCCGCAAATCAAATGTATTTAACATGGATGAAACAGCGCTCTGTTAGACATTTTTATTCAAAAATAATAATGGCAAAGTCGCTCAAGCACACCCAGTATACACCAAGAACAATAAAAAACAATACAATATGTTTTTTGGACAGACTAAATATTTACAGGATTCAATGAGCCTGTGGATGTAATTATTGTTATTTTAATATAATATGAATAATTAAGGTAAGGAAGAAAAACAACAGACACGTGTAAGACGAAGTTCGATTTCAGCTTTATTTAAGTATTTTTCACAATATAACATACTCGAAGTGCACACGCAAGGTGCGTCCGCGTCACCTTTGCAAGGCTGTACAACAATCTCTCTGCCAGCAGATGTCACCCACGTGCTCAATGAATGGAGCTTTGAGTAGTGAACCAATTTTCAATACAAAGGTCCGAAATGGTCCGAAGCTTCATAAAGCCTCGTTAGGCCATCACTAACTCTAACCCAACACACACACTGACACAGAGATCAATGGTTACAAAGGAAAGAAGTATTGCAAAGGAAAGGGGGCACAGCTTCATCAATTAACATGTGACCCCTTCCTATGGTAAAAAACACGAAACCCCCAACTCATTACAAAGAGTTCAAAAGTTGCGATAGATTAAAATTTGGCTAATCCAGAAAGGAGGCCGGACCACTTGGGTCATTCCATGTCAAATCATCCAGGGGGTGCCAGGTCACCTCCTCAAAATTCTTTGAAGAAATTCACGAATAAATATCCACACAAAATGAAAAAAATAGGCGTGCAATGCACGGAATACCCCTCAGCCCGATGTCGAAGTTTTTTAAGACGCCCGCCCACCCGCCGCTCGCCCACCCGCATGAAGGATAGCAATACCCTGTCAGCCTTAAGGGCTGAGGGGTAAAAATGCCAAATATCAGGCCAGTATCTCAGATAGATAATTTTTTTTGCAAACCAATTTTCAGCAAACTTTGGCAAATTATTGCTCCAAATTGATTGCTTATCCACGGCTGAAATTGGGTATACAAACCAAATTCATCCCCTAGAATCTGAAAATGGCCTTAGCTTTTGTGCATCTTGATCCAGTTTTGTATGGTCAAGCCTCAAAATCAGCCAAAAACACAAAACGCCCAAAAACTAGCTCACATTTTATGACCAGTATCTCAGGAACTAAGATAACAAGCTAGAATTCATTTTTTATGATTTTATGATATACCTCTGTAAAAATTCAGTAATCCAAGTAATATCACTTGAAGTTTTTTAATGAAATAATTTCAAATTTTTCTGGTTTTGCCCCCAAAAAGGGCCATGGCACCAGTTATTCATCTCTCTGAAATTTTTACTGTGCAATCTTATAAATGTGAACAATGGCTGACAAAAAAAATAAATAAATAAAAAATTTGAATGATGCTCAGCTTACTTTTTTTGTTAAGAATTTTTAAATTATTCCAACATTTTCATTACCAAAACGGGTATAGCCCTGCTGCCTTTTGTGGTGAATGTTTCTGGGATCTGCACAGTACCTTTGATTCTTCTCATAACAAGTTAAAAACACTTTCCCATGATGACAACACACAGAATCCATCTGAGGAACACCAGACCGCCACTGCATTTAGGCAGTCTCCTCACTAGTATCTAGTCCCAATAGTCCAATTTTTCTTGTGAATTTCCTTGGGTGACATGCATCACCTAAATGGATTCCAATACTACACCAAGGTAAATTACTCCCCTCTATTTGAGTTCACATAATGATCCAATAATACCCACGTGGGACTGCCTCCTTTTATAGTGAACTATTATTGCACAATACAGTAATACAAGTTTGGGCTCATTTAAGATGACTGATCACAGGCTTCTGAAGTAAAGTCATGGCATGTTTGAGGCACTGATGTCATCCCCAAACAGTCATCCCCAATAAAAACAATGAAACCAATGAAATTGAGGAATAAATCTGTGGAATCTAGCAAACACCTAAATATTCTGACAAAACCTCTGTCATGTATTGTACTTTTAGATGGCGTATCATGTTCAAAAAATAATATTAATCAATGTTTTGTTTTATATTTAGTAGATAACAGCACTTGCATCAGGCCAATACTCATTTGGCCAACGGGGAAAAAAAAAAAAACAATTTTGGAACATATATATTTTTTTAAATTCATAAAAAAAGTAAGCGGAACATCATTCAGTTTTTTTTGTCAAACACTGGTCACATTCATATGATTGCACAGTAAAAATTTCAGAAAGATCAATGACATGGTCATTTTTTGCCCCCCTTCTATAGTTAAGAAGGATTGAATATCAACCAATGACAAAAGGGAACAGGGATTCAGCAATTGAACACTAGACAGTCTGGTTGGCTACAACTGCATGGGTGTAGCTCCCGAAAGCCGACTTCTCCCCTTTTTTGCGCATTATTCAGCCAGTATTGTCGCCATGGCAACTGAAATTAATAGGTGTTATAAGTGAAGTATATCACGGCAAATACGAAAGTGATCAGTCCGAAATTGCAGCTTATACTGCGTCCACACGGAATTCTCTATGCTTTGCCAGTAATGTGCGTATTATGTTGCCAATGCTGTTGCCATGGCAGCCAAAAATCGATGTGTCATAAGTGATGTCAGTACATACCAAATATGAAAGTTATCAGTCAAAAATTAGAGCCTGTACAGCATCCACAAGGAAGAGTGCATGTTTCAGCATAAACTTGCACATTATTTGGCCAATACTGTCGTCAACGCAACAAAAATTGATAGGTGTCATAAGTTATGTGTAACATGTCCTTACCAAATATGAAAGTAATCAGTCAAAAATTGCAGCCTGTACTGCGTCCACAAGGAAACCTTGATGTTCTACCACTAATTTGCATGTTATTTGGCCAATACTGTCGCCATGGCAACCAAAATTGATAAGTGTCAAAATGAAGAGTGACACATGTCCAAAGTCCATACCAAGCGGCAACCTGCAGGGCTGAAAAGTGAAGCAAATACAAAAGTGCCAAAAGCAGCAGTTCCTCGAATGGCCACTTGAGGCTGACTGCAGAAAGGAGTCAATATCCATTGACCCCCATGTTAAAAAGCCCAATTTTACAGCAAAAATAAACATGCTTACAGCCTGGTTCAAAATACGGTTTTGGTCTCTATGGCCAAAATTCCCCTCCATGAAAACTGAGGGGGGAGTGATTTTTTTTTGCCACTCTACTATTTACATTATATAAAGGCTAAAATTTCTGCATAATTAAGGGCGTGGCCACTGAGTTACAGAACCTTGCATTACACAGTCTCTGGGTCTCATCCGGTTATGTTGTGGCTAGGCTAGAGCACAGGCCTACACAGAGTAGAGTAGGAACACCAAGTCCTGCCGCAAACCACGGGCCTAGCCTGGCTGTCTGAGGGAGGGGGGTTACTACAGCTCGGCTAGCCTAGCCGCTAACGCTTGGCCTTTTCTAGTCGTCTGTAGACCGTTATCCTACCTAGGCTCATTTGAGTCACGGAACTTGATCCATTGGCCATGTTTCTGACTGGACATTTTTATAGAAAAATCTGGCTGATTATGTCTTGCTGTGTGGTTAGGAATCTGTGGTCTATTTTCCACAGGTGATGAAATTCTATTATTTCATATAATATGTCCACACGAAGTAGCATTAGTTCGTTCACAAGCCAACTAGCCAGAGAATGAATACAGTAATCCCCCCAGTAAGTTTTTGCCCCAGATGTCCAGCTGTGCCAGCGGGAGTGTACACCTGCCACAGTTATTATACTGGCATGCAGGGAAATAACAGCGTAACAGAAAAGTGTCTGAATTTAGGGTAAACATACTTTTGAACAAAAGCGGTCAGTCAGGGGTAGGAAATCCGTCAGGGATTCCCCAACAGGTTGCTAATGTAACGGGCAAGTCAGCTACGACATTAGGACCACGATAACAAGCTACCAAATGACGGGGTCCCTTAACTGATTCCCTGGAGTATTTGGAGGGCTTGACCGGAGATTGCCGTGCTTATACACTCAATAGACTCACACAGCAGTATATTATAGAACTGCATTTGCCACCAATGGATTCGTTCTACTTTCAGGGCGATGACTGATGTGGTATCAGAGTAAATAGAAAGGCTAGCTAGCTAGATAGCTAATTTAACACATCCCACGTTATCTAGCAAGCTAGCTAGCTTTTGCTAAATGTTTTTCTACATTTAAGTCCATCAACCAAAAGCTAGCCAATTACATTAACGTAACTAATAAGCCAAACGGAAACTGAAAAGTGTCACTAACTAGCCACGTTCAGTTATATTTGCTATTGCTGAGAGTTAAGGTTTTTTTTCCAAAAGTAACATCAATTTTACGACTAATTGCTAATATAAAGGTCAGAGATAAGCTGGGCAGCTGATGAAATATGTCAAAAAAACAGCCCGCACACTGCACAGAAGTGATGAGACAACTTATATGCCAGAAAAATATATTTAATAAAAATAGGCGTGCAATGCACTGAATACCCCTCAGCCCAATGTCGAAGTTTTAGGAGACGCCCGCCCGCCCACCGCCTGCCCGCCCAACCGCACGAAGGATAGCAATACCCAGTCAGCCTTGAGGGCTGAGGGCTATAAAGAGCTCAAGGTGACATAAGTGAACGTTTCGGTCCCATAGACCTTCGTCAGCATAAAAATGTTCTCAGCCAGCCTTCTTTTTAAACATGCACTGATTTTTAGAAATTAATTAGTTGCACACTTGGCTTGTAATTGGTAGTCATCAATCAACTCAGTAAATCAGATGGTATAACAATACATAGGCGGAGGACATAAACACAAAGATAACAGGCATGGTTTATCAACATACACAACAGAAGTCAATAACAAGCTGATGAAATAACCATGACCGACGCCCAGATGTGTGAGCATTCATGAACCCACGTATGCTGGCAACCGCCTTCTGAGGAGAGCAGTCGCACTCTACCTCTGCTGGACCCCCCATCTGCGCCTCCCCCCCCCCTCTCTGCCAAGGCTGCCTCCTTTCATTAACCCATTAACCCCCCCCCCCCCCCCCCCCCCCAAGTCCCTTGAAAAAATTCCTACGCGTTTCCAGTGTGTCGTGTTATAAACCTGAAGTGTAATAGTATGTCTGATGTCATCAATACATTTCTTTTTTGTGTTAATTTTCAAAGAAGGAAGTGGAGTTGACAGCGCAATGCATGTTGCAGCAGCCCAGAGCACTTTCTCGCCAAAAGTAATTTTGTTGTTATTCTGCAACAATGACAATAAATTCATCTGAATCTAGTCCAACTAATTCAGCATTCACCAAATTGTTATCAAATTGAAAAACTACAGTATTGACTGGCAGCAAGAAACCAGCACTCAAAGCATTCCTGCCACGTATTTATAACAATTTCTGATTATGTACAACATACACAGCCCGGCCAAAAAAAAAGTTACCGTTTGGAAACTAATGAACAAATTCTATAATTGGATCATTATTGCGGTTATTAATATGTTTCAGCTGGAAATAATCATTTTAACCCTGACTGATGAAGCGCGTTGCTACGACAAAAAATCATGTCGGAAGACACATCCCTTGATGGTGGAAAAGATGTTACAGTATTTCAGAACGGGCAAGTTATTGGCTTGTATTTAGCAAAGAAAACCATGAATGACAAAAACAAGTATGAGGAATCATTTTCACAAACAAATTTGCCACCAAAAAGTCCTGACCTTAAACACATTAAAAGTTACTGGGATGTGCTCAAGAAAGACCACCGAGTGGTTCAACCATTACGTCGAGAGGATAAGATCTCTGCCAAAAATTATGGCATTTCTGATAGAAGATAAATGTTCTGGCATTGCATATAGTTGTCAAAACAATGACGAGACGAATATGCACTGTAATCAAAGCCACAGGGGTTCCAACTAAATATTTGAGTGAGCGACTTTTTTTTTGGCCAGGCAGTGTATATAGAAGTTTTTAATCCATGAATATAATCGAAGGAGATCTGACCCCTTTGTCGAATATTTGACCCACTTCAAATTCCCGCCGCAAAAAAAAAAAAATTCAGCTTGGGGAAAAGTCAGAAGTCACACGGAGCCACGTCGGGAGAGTAGGGAGCCTGACGAAGCAGGTGTGTTGTGTTTGGCCAGAAAACTCTGTACCAAATGTGAAGAATGGGTGGGCGTGTTGTCATGATGGAGCTGCCAACTGCCCGCTGCCCACAGGTCCGGCCATCAACCATCACCAAGGAGTACTACCGAGAGGTTCTGCGTCGCCTTTGTGCCGCCGTGACTTATGGCTTTTCCCCAAGCTGAAAATACCTCTGAAAGGGACCAGATTTCAGTCCAGAGAAGATATCATGCAGAATGCGATGGCCCAGCTGTGCGCCATCCCAAAAGAGGCATTCCAGCAATGCTTCCAACAGTGGCAAGACCAATGGGAGAAGTGTGTGGCAGCCCAAGGGGAATACTTTGAAAGAGATGAGTGTAAGTTTGTTGTATCTGGATACAAGTATTTTTTACGAACAAAGGTTAGATACTTTTTGAACATACCTCGTATGACTGAAGAACAGTCTGATTTATCCAAAGATAAATCACTTCGCTCTTCATATGCTTTTGTTGAAATGCGTAGCATGGGTCTGCAAGAGTTCTGCTGATGATGTCACAGTCAAGATAGTTTGGCGCGACAAGACTCCCTTATTGCGTAAGAGAAATTTTGAATCGCTTGGTCTTAGTTATTCTTTCTTCGCAGCAGGAGTAGCTATGACACAAACCATCCAGGGGCACGTTTCCCTAAAGCGTAGTTGCTAACCAAGTTAGCAACTTACATAGTTCGTCCATTCACAGTCAATCGCCCCAACTATGCAAGTTGGCATCAGAGATTTTGGGAAACGCATCAGAGTTAGTTACTACTTCAAGTTCTTGAAGTCTTTTTATTCTTTTATTTTCATGTCTTTAAGGTTTAAAGGAATGGGATTGCAGCAAATCCCAAAGAGGGAGCATTCCATCACTGACATGCACACACGCATAGAACAATACAAAGTTGTACTCTTTCCATACCTTAAAGCAACTCGATATTTCATCCCCAGTTTTTCGATCTCAGCCATGACACAGTCTGTGATACAGGGAATACCTTAATAGAGAGGGAGAATGAAGACCAGACACATCACACATCACATTTAGATTATGTGTATTCAATGCCAGTTTAGTTTTTCCATTATAACAACTTACACTTGGCATACAGACAGTCCATCATTGACTGCATTATGTCCAGCTTGGCCTTGATAGAGAAGTTTATGAAATTTGTGTCGACTAGTATGTGGTAGGGGGGACCGAGTTGTGTATTGTATTGGAAGAAAAGACATGATGGGTACTTTGTCCTGAAAAAGAAGAGAAAATATTCATTAATCAAGCAGCACTAATTATCTCTGATAGCTTGGAAGTGAGTTAATGAGGACAAAACCGCAATGAAAGTTCATTATTATTTTTTTTTTTTTTTACAATGATAGGAGATGAAGGATGGATAATTATATTGCTTTCATAAAATCATATGCACATGCAAAGCTGATCATTTCTGGTCCAGTAATTCATACATCACAGACAAAAATTTCAAACACTGCTTGCATACATAGCGTGTTCAGAGATCACCAAAATATTCAGATATCTCCCATGCCCGAAGCTGCAACAGCAGTGTTCCATCAAGAAACTGAACATGAAGCCCCACCGGCACTGCAGTGTGGTACCACATGTAAAAGTGCACAATTAAGCAAAAACACTCGATACTCACACTTCCTTCTGTTTTATTGCAGATGGGTCTTTCTTTATTCTCTCTTTTGCTTTGGCGCGATCCTGTTGTTTTCTGACCAGAAACATGAAATTTGAACATATAAGAATGTTTATTTACACCATAGAATGCAAGGATATAAATAGAAAATCCCTTCACAGCAGTTGACCTGATCAAGAACATTCTCTAGGAGGCAGGCGTATCAGTTCAAAAGTCAACGATCAAGTAAAGTCTTGAACAGAGCAAATACATAGGGTTGATTTTTACATATAAACAATTGGTAAGGCTCAAAAAACAGGAAAATAACCAAAGATGCCAGTATAATTGAGGATCAATATCCTATAGACAAATGAGACAAAGATTAACTTATACAAGACAGACAGGAAAAGAGGGAGAGGGAAAGGAACAGCACATGACTGATGACACTAGCAATGTAGGCTGGACCTTAGTAGGACAAGGTATCTGATTGGTTGTTTTGCTACATGTGTTTGACAGGTTGGATAGGCCCATTGAGCAGGTTCCCTTGTATCTACTAAAGGTGAGACTGCTGACAACAACAGGAGGATCAATTTGAATTGTAAAGACTATACGACATGCTTAGAATCAGTCAAATGCATCAGAACCAATTGGAAAATGCTTTACAGTGCAAATGGACAGTGACTTAGTAGCATACTTCAAAACACCCAATGATTTTTAAGGCAAAGAAGCTGAAGTGGTCATTCCAGCTCAAATCAAGTCAACCAGTGGCTCCCAGGTCACCCCTTCAGATTCTTCAGAAAATAATTCACAGGTGCTACCATATTTATGCAGGAACCCAAAATATTAGCCCTGTATCTCAAATAGTTGAGAAGTTACAGCCCCTGGAAATTTTGATTCATTTTTTCCATTTTACCAAACTTGCCTCTCGGTGCAACTTCAAGGTCGAATGTCAGGAACTGGTGGTTAGAATATGCCGGACTCGCATTCCACCCAAAATTTTCAGATACAAATAAAATCTTTTGTAAGTTAGAATAGGACAATTTCATCAAATGAGGTGTCATTTTCTTCCATTTGATGTTTTCTTTATGATTCCAGATACTGTTTTCTATTAGTTGCTGCTATTGGCAGTAAGGCAAAATACTCAAAGTCAAGGCCGGACCCCTCTGCGGCGGAGTGTGGCGGAGGTGGAGTGAAATGATTAAATGTGGAACTTCAGTGAAATGTCTGTTTCTTTTTCTGTTCATCCCATTACTAATTCTCCTATTCGCTAAAAGGTGATTGATAGTGGTAATACTGAAGTGATTATCCCAGCAGCATGTGTGCTGTATGTCGGTATTGACTTGATCGCAGACAAAAGTCTTCTTGGCCCATTCTTTCTACAGACCCAGGACCATGAAGAAATTCAGCATTTTTGTTGAATATTTTATTAGGCAGACAGATGAAAAGAGTAAACAGAGAATGGTGTGAGATTGAAGACCATAAATATTCTGTATCAGGTGAGATGACAAGTTTGAATGTTGCATCTCAGGAACGTGACGCTGTCTGACAAAAATCTTTGGGTCTGAACTGGGTCAATAATTGAGGGCCTTTTGATTTTTGCAGGCATTTTTCATTGTTTTTTCATGAAAGATCTACTTCTTCAGGTCATTTAGCAAAAAACAGCCTTGGATTGGACTGAAAGATGGCTGAGCATTGCCATTTGGAAAATTTTTAGTATGAATTGAGTAAACAGCAAAAATGTGTCCACGACGCAATGGATTTTCCATTGATATTCTGATGTTTGATGCCACCTACTGAAGAAAATAAAAGTACTCCCATAGTTTCAAATGCTGTTTTTGTTAGGTATTTTGTCCCACGACCCATACACCAATTATTGAAAATGGTCAATTTATGACCCTGCAACACTTTACCACCAGTCCCTGACATTGGACCTCAAGCAAGAATATTTTCAAGTGTTTCCAGTGTACAGCTTCAAAATTTTTTGACAACAAATAAAAAAGAAAATTAACCCACTCAAGGACTATGGATGAAAATTACTTTAATGGCAAACAGACACATTAACACCAATTAGGAACTGATGAGTTCATTCCTGTGAACTGTAACTGGTAACAAATAAAATAACTAGTGTTCAGAATCTTTCTCTTGTATCTTCATCAGTTTCTGAGATACAGAAGCTTTAAAACCAAAGTTTTGGCCCCAATATGGAGTGTTGCAAAAAATGCACAAATTTCCTAAGTCTGGACTTTTGAACTATTTAAGCTACACACATGAAATTTTCATGGACTGTTCTGCACAATCCAATTCAATCTGAAAGGTAGAAAAAACACAATTTCTCTGCTTCGCAATACAATTATCAAAACAAAGCAATCTGTACATTAGTTTTTTTAAAATCGATTACTGGAAGATGGTATACATTGAATGCCCATTTGTTTTAGTAAAGCATTGAGTAATTTGACACATTTGAAAAATACAGTTTCCTCCAAGATACCAACTTGATATTTAGTGTATATAACAACTAAAATATGCTCCTTCCAACAATTTATTTTATGGTAAAATCTGTCAAACCTCGGTTATGTACAATTGCAATATGGTTCAGACATGCATTTTTCCCCATTCTAAAGGGATTATAAATCAGAAAGTTCAAATTCCTTGGCAAAAATGCCAAGTTGCTACAAAAGTACTTCAACTATATTACGAATGAATTCTCAGACTAGAGAGATTGAGTGCGTTACCATGTGTTCGCAATATAGCCCAAATAGCACCAAATGTCCACAGAAATGTAAATGACCATATCATAAAACGATATTTCTCACGGACCGAGTTTGGGAACCACTGCCATAGGCAGAGAAGCTGAACCATTTCGCCACCAATGCAAGTTAGCTTACATCTGAAGTGCAAATGCGTTTGCCAAAAAGACCCACACCCCGTGATAACAATTGGAACTCACATTCTCTGATCCTTCAAGCTAATCATCTTTTTCATCACAGCATACTTCTTTTTAGCCTTCGGTTTCCCCTTAAAAAGAAGAAAACATGGAGCGGAACTTCACTAAGCCGCAGAAACTTAAGTTTATTTGGCATTCTGGCTAACATTAGCTAGCAATCTCGGAAGCATGTTAGCCAGCCAGACCTAACGCAATAAAAATTAACTTTCGCCAGACTATATTTTACCGACAATAATGTAAGTTATAAAGAAACTCGTATATAGCACTAAGTTCGAGCTATTTTATCATTGAATGCACATGACAGATTACCATTTTGTTTTAAATCCTCAGATCTGTCCGCGTGTGCGTCTCCTCAGCCTCCCCGTAACCCAAACGTCATCACTAATCGACCAGCTTCGCCTCTTGGCCACATTTGGCGTTGAGTTTGTACGTACGTGTGTCTTCCGGTCGTCCAAAGGTAAATACTCTCAAGGTAAGAACTGTATCTATATAAAGATAGAATTTTTGGTAATTTTTGTTCGCTCTTGCAGTTTGCATGTTTGCTGATATTATACGCACGTCATGGACCGAAGCCAGTTGTATGAACAAGTAACATAAATTGTCAGCTGGATTCGTATTTTTAGTTGCCAGGTAGCTAGATTCCGTTAATGATACAATATTCAGTTCAGATAGCTAACGTTAGCTAGCGATCACTTTATTTATGAGTGCCACCGTACTGGCTTGGTAGTTCACCGTCTGTTCGAGGTATTGAGTGCCGGCTGGTTACTGTAATACTGTAGAGAATGTCGCTGGCTTCATTCAGGTATTAATATGGTGTCAATGCATCGATTCGCTTCGTGACTTCAGAAGACATAAAGTCATGTAGATATAATCTTTTTGCACGGAAAACGTCGTTAGCTTCTTGACGAGATTGTGGTTCAAGTCGATGGTTGTCGAGCTTAACGTTTAACAATTCCACGCTAGCTTGGGTATACCTGGCACATTATTCCTCCAAGTAACTTAGCTGGCTAGTTAGCAATCAAGCGTAATTGGCTAACGATTTCCAGCCGACCCTCCTGCAGCAACCCTGGTGCACTTTCGACGTCATATCTTTAATTGGCTAGTTTAGGCTGAATGACGTCTGAGAACTATGCCTGTCATTCATTTGTTTTGTTTTGTTTTGTTTTTTTTTTTAATGGAGGAAAATGAGCGATTGTACATCTCTTATGTGCAATGAAGTTGTCTATATTAAATTGACCCGTTACAGTCTTAATCAGTTTGTCGGTTTGCCGGAGTAATTTGGACGGTTAGTTAGTTATTTGAGGCGAAACTTCAAAGAAGTCTGTCTTTTCTCGAATGTAGTCGGCGTTTTTTTTAAAACATGCGAGCTAAGGATGCATGTAGATCCTCTCGATTGCTAACACTAGTTATTTGCACTTAAGTCCTTCAAATAACTGATCAAACTATTAAATTCGATGCATCGTTTAGCTAAGTGAGTTTCGTGTCGGTGTAAGGGGCTGACATGACTTGGAATTGCGGCTGCGTGACTGAAGTATTTCTTAACCTATTGATTCTAGGCTACCATGGATTGAAATCCTTCAATAACAATCGCTGTACTGGCTGTCTTATTGGAAGGGGTCATATGCAAGTCACTGCCGCTATTTTTGATCGTGATTAACATGGTTGTAATTACGGGCTAAATACAATGGAAATGCACCCTCATCTATGTACAATGATAGTCACTAATGAGTTTGATCATTAACAGAGCTCGTGTGCAATTCTTGCTAATGTGCGAAATTTAGAATTCTTAGAAGTTGATGGAGCAGGGATCATCAATTTCGAGCTGATATATCTAGTATCATTTTTACTGAACTCTGTTAAACCCTGTTTATAGGGAGTTGGGGTAATGAATTTTTAATTAATCTAGATTATATATCCAACCCATCACCCTTCACTCCCAGTGTAGCGCTCATAAATATTGATGCCTTACTTGGCTGCAGCGCAAGACTGCGCTTCAAGTGACAGCTTTACTTCTGCAAGAGCTACCACTTAAATTACTTGACAAACTGTAATGCGCAGTCTCCTACACTAATTAGTTTTAAAATGTGTGCAAATTGCAAACAGGATCTGCTTTTGGCTTGCTTGTTGATAACTTGAAGCACTTCGTGAGTAGTCGTGTTTTTCTCTTGGGGAGGACGTAAGCATTTCGCTGCTCCAGAACAGCATACGCATTGAGACCAGGGACTCGGCCGTATGAAGCTCTTTTCTGCGGACGAAGAGAAGTTCAAGCCAAGGCTGAAGATGGTCTGATGGACCGGCGCTTCTTGCTGACCTTTGCCTTCTGCTCGGTCGCGTGGATATTCTTCTGGGAAGTGCGCTGGAAGAAAGGGAAGGAGAGTCAGATAGAGGAATGGATCCAAGGGCACAGCCTTTCCGAATACAAGCATTTATTTGAAGGTGAGTTTTGAGGGTGAGTTCTTGATGTTGCAGTGTGTACACAGGATGATAAAGCTGGAATTGTATCAATAATTTCATTTGGACTCCAGGATCATGAGGAAAATTCACCGAGACAGTACACTGCAAGTGTGCTGTGCAGTTGTGAATGGAAGTACTGCTGGGCAGTTATGGTTTTTCAGTGGTGCCTGTCATCCCCTCAAACACTCAGTCTCACTACTTGTCTCTGTCTGCAGAGAATGCAGAAATGCATTCGCTGTTTGCTTTTCTAAGCCCATTACTTAAGTGGAGCATCTGGCAAGATGACCAGGAATTGTATTGCTGTTCTTAACCTACTGACCTACTGCTTACCTCAGATTAGCCCATGCATGTCACATTGGGTATTCAGGCATTAGCACTCAGTATGTGGAAGGACCAAAAGAAGTGTTTAGTGGCTGGTGAGTCACTGTTGGCATTTATTTTTATTTGGAAAAGTTGTTCTTCTCTTGTGCACTGTTGCCACTCATGCTGCTGAGGGTTTCGTTGTATTATTATGAGTGGTGAGGGTATTGCTATAGTATTACAGGTGGCAAAAGTGCGACTTCTCTATGAATGCTGGTAAATGCACATGTATTAAATGGTGTATCACTATTTGGAAAATTGTGAGAAAATTAATTTTGCATATAATAATGGGAAACTGCAGAACTTAGAGTTGAGGCTTTTCCAACTTCGATGTGAAGTTGGGAAATTATCAGAGCCTCTGCGCTATTCTTGAACTCTGATGTGGTCACTGATAACCCTAATGGTCTTGCCCCAATAGTGCCAATTTCGATAAATGTTGCTGCAAAGCATACATCCTAAGTGCAACTGTCCAGCTGCTCCTCTCTGTTTCTTTGCATTTGCTTTGCCTTCTCTGTTTTACCTTTTGAAGTTCTCACAGAAAACTGCATTGTTTTTATTGAAACGTCTTCATTGACTTTTTAAAATGGGCGTCATTATTCATTGGACAATAACACTGCGGCTATTGTAGTTCCTGCTTATTTCAAGGACTTTTTGCATTCAGTGTCCTTTCCAGCGTGTAAAATACATATTCAACTGGATTCAGATTTGGTGATTATCTCAGCCAGCAGAACCAAAATGACCAAAAATGTGTCAGGGTCTGATGAATAATTGTGCCACATTCTGCTCACTGGATGCTTCTTTGCTTTGAAAGTGCTCATACGGACTTTTATCTTCATGGAAAGCTCTTGACATTCTATGCAAAATACTTTACAGCCAATTTGCAAATTCCACATGCAAATGAATGAATGCTTTTAAGAATGTGGGTGGAACTGCTGTATGTTAGATGGTGACGTGTATAGTATAAAACACTAGGTAATGGTTGCCAATGTGCTGCAGTATAATTGACTTGGGGAAATGCCATAGTATGCTTTAAGATGTACTGTGGGTATATTTAGTGTGTATTTGGCTGCTGGCAGGTCATAAATGTTACATAAACTAATTGAAACTGTCAATGAATTTGAACTGGACTGTTCAGACAATTGACGTTGCTTTTATAGTTGGTAATAGGGTGTTTTTCAAAACTCTCATTTTGGTGTCGGATGGAAATGACACATTCAAAGCCACTTTGCTCTTCTCCTTCTCTTATTGAAATGTTGCCATAGGGTGACAGGAAGGGCACAGGGACCTCTCCCTGTGACACTAAAAATCACTTACCAGAATTAACCCTTTTGTCCTTAGAGTCACTGGAAGAGTTTCGGTGTCAGATTGTGACAAAAACTCAGAATTCCCCTTTCTTGCATTTGAATGTTTATTTCCTCAAAGTTACACTTGGTTTTTCTTAAACTGAACCAGTATCAACAACATAAGTAACAAACTCATAACATATTTCAAGCTGAAATTTTTCAGATTAACTCTTGCGTGCCCAGGGTCAATTTTGTTTTGGTGTCAGATGGAAAATGTTTTGGTGTCTGATGGAATCGTCAAATTGCCTTTGACTAAACTGCATTTTTTCCTCAGTTGAAAGTTTTTTTTGTTTTTTTTTTCTTGACCAGAACACTTGATATCATCCATTTTTGTTCATCTTTCACTACTTAGGTGAAAAAATATTCAATTCAATCTTTGCCAAAATGTCCATCCGACACCAAAACATCTACCTCCAAGGTATTGGAAGTTTTCAAGGACATTATGGCCTTACATCATTCTTTTTTGGCAGAAAAAGATATAAACTTATACATAAATGAACAAACAATACAAAAAACATGGACGTTACTCAGATTACTCATGATTAGGCCTCATTCAACAGGCCCTAGCATAATGAACCTAACACTTAGAGTGAATTTCTTAGTTTCATAGTCAGAAAGTTCATCACTTGTCTTTGTACTCCATGAAATACTTCCTACATTTCTCATCCATCAGGACAAAATCTGCTTCACTTATTTTGAGGCCAGTTGTTCTACTAGAGAACCCATTGTTCTGTGGTTCTTCAACCATCTCATGAAACAAATCCCGTTTCTTTACAACATCAGAATCACCCTTCTTGCTGAAATGATTGACACCTGGTGCATCTTGTTCCATAAATGTCATCTGAACATCGTCACAATGACTTGCACACAATGCCCACAAACTAATCATTGTATTCTCTTCAGAAGGCAGCATACCACTGCCTCACCTTGTCAGAAAATGTAACGGCTGGCCTACTCTCGGTCATCTGAGTCACTCATTTTCTGGCTCGCTCGCATCATTTGCGTACATTGTCTCATGAAATGGTGGCAGGGAGTCACCATTCACATGTGACCTCCTGTAGAATTTTAAAAGAAACCCTGATTCTTTCACAACTCGTTCTACACAACGGACCTGCTAGGTGCCTGCCAGTGCCTTGGACAAGGCTTTGTCAATGACTGGCTGAAAGCAATCTTCACCCACCAGTTGGACCTCTATACCTTTCACAGATTGGTTGGCATACTCAGCAAATGTTTTCACTGACTCAATCACCACTTTATCTTTCACGTGAAGAAACACTTTGTTTTTCACACATCCACTCAAACCATTTACTTTCCTTTTTTGTCATTCAAATGGAGGCTTGGAGAAGATTGCTCTTCTGCCCTCTGAGAAGATATTTGCATTAAAAGCAGAGCCATCTATCAAAAATAAAGGCCACTACCCTTAAAAGAAAGAAACCACAAGAATCCAGTGGACTTGATCTTTCCATGGTGTTCATCTCAGGAAAAAGTTGTATTTTAGATGGATAAGGAGTTTTGGTGTCGGATGGACGTCTTTTTACCCAGTAATATCCTTGGGCTATTTAATCAAATCACACTTTTTTTCCACCATAGGGGTAATCTTTATCATAAAAACTAATAGCTGATGTGGATCATCCATCTCAAAAACTTATGTCTGCGATTAAATTAAACTTTTAGTAGCTGAGATTAATCCCTCCAATGTGCTTTGCACAAATTATGCTAATTTTCCAAAAATGCAACAATACTAATGGCCAATTGAAAGCTGAAAATTTTCCTCATCAATTTCCACTAAGTTTGAGAACAATTTTAGTTATTTTGGTCCAAGTGATTTTTGGGGGCAGTTTCTTAAAAATGTCGATTTGACACCAAAACTCATAAAATTTCCTGACTTTGGTCAGGAAAAAACCCCTACAAAATCAACAGTGAACAAATTATTGACAAGTAACGAGTTATTCCTTTAAGGGCGGTCTTCTAAGTGTTGGAAAAAGTATAAAGATTCCTTGAAATAAGAATTTTGAATTTTGCTCTCTGGTGAGACGACTTTTGAAAAACACCCAATGGTCTGTGACGAATGCAATATTGTAATATTTCTGGTAATGAGATACTGGTGTAATATCGGGGTGGGAATCTCCAAAGGCCCCACAATTAGATATTGTCATGATTATTGAGTCACAATATGATGTTATTGCGATATGTTTCTCCAGTTGCATGTCTCCATCCACCATCTTTGTTTCGGCCAACTTCAGGCTGAATCTCGTGAGAGTCACTCCTTTGCTGTGCTGTCCTGACCAGACAGTACTTCGCTCCATCTTAGCTGTCAGCTGGACTGAAAAGTCAATTGATTGTTATCATTCTGGTATTCAAAAAGTGAATCTGTGAATGGATACAGTATTGTGATATTATGCTGTATCAATTATTTTTTTTACATTTATTTATCTATTTCACCCCACCTGTAGTGTAATACTGCAGATATATGAATGTATGTGAGTATCACTGCAGTCTGGTGGTGGTTGCTGCATTAGCCCAAGTCTGGCTTTACCACTGTGCGTCTCCAGATGTACTGACCTTGGAGGAGCTGAGCCTCACTCTTCTGACCCGACTGAAGGAGGCAGTGAAGGAGCGCCGGCGCTGGAGGGACATCGCAGAGGCCCACAACCAGCTACTCCGGGACTTCGCCTTCCAGGAGTGGCTCTGCTCGCAGAGCCTGGAGCACTACTACCACACGTATGCGCTTTTTGTGTCTGGCACACCAAGGTCAAATCTAAAAGGGCAAGCCTCTGCTACGGTTGAGTGCTGCCTTATTAAATGCTAGAATATTAGTATACAGTGTATATGATTTCAGGTTAGCTTGTTTTCAGTTTGATTGCTTATGAAGGGTGTTGCAGTGTTTTCTGCTTTCCAGCAGAGGGCAGCACCTTCCTGCGCATAGCTGGATGGGCTGGGTGACTTTGAGCTCTGATAGCTGCAGCTCGGTGAAGGATGATTGGTACAGGCATTGTTTTTCAAAAGATGCTGTGCATTCACTCGGCACATTTTCCTGTAACAGCAATATAGTCTACTGCAGTGTTCAAAGCCTTTCGTAATTGCTGACATTCGTTGCAAAAGAGATGTGTTGCTTCCGCAGCAATAGCTGGCCAAACTGTAACAGAATATCCTCAATGGCAAGGTCACACAAGTAACATCAATTCTTCCTCAGCAAAATGTGCGCTATGCTCTCTTTCATGCACTTCTGTAGGAGTGCTCTGTTCCTACACTACTAGTTGGAATATGAATGAATTCAAAGTGGAACTAATTATTGCAGAAGATGTTAGACTGCAGAATCAAGTTCAGAAGGCGTAAATGGGGTGCCATCTGTCTTCATTCGAACACTGATGCAGACAACCTTGGCGCAGTTCCACTAGGACCGAAATGCAGCCCCTTGACAACAGCAGAGCGAGTAGCCTTGCGTGAATGACTTTAGTATGTCCTCCACAGTAATTTTTAGCTTCCATGAGGACTGCGTCATTTCTGTTGCATGAAGGGGTTGTGATTTTCGCGTAGCCGTAGTAATTTTGATTTCGGGCGATATTAACCTCATGACCCAGGAGCCGTAATGGACGTCGTGATTGCATTTTGGCAGGGAAACCAGACAGCCCCATTGTGCTGGATGTCAGTGCTGAGAGAGGCCCCAGGTTTGACAGGCTATGTGCCCGTGTTGACAAGAAAGAAACAGCAGCCAGGGGCCAAGAAGAGGCCTCACTGCTTTTATTTTACTTTAGGGTTTATTGAGTCGACCCTGGGCAGTTGTTTCAGTATTTTTCCTAGTATGTTTACTTTCTGATTGTTTTGTCTCTATTTTGGCTGAAGGCTGAAGACGTTGGGGTGTAGAAACCTTGATGATTTAGCCAAGTTTGATAGTCAGCTGCAACTCTCTCTGGCTGCCTGGGGTTATTATTACGAGGACTACATCAAACTGTCCACTGGCATAAAGGTGCTCCAGGCATCTAGGGGGAGTCGTGATCAAGAATACGAAATACAGCTGGTGCGCAGCCTGGCTGAGAGGCGCCTGAATGAGAAGTGGTCAATTGGTGAGTCCTATCGAGGATATCTGTCTATCTGGACCAAGCAACGCATGCAACTTTGACTAGATTTACTGGACGGTTTGGGCAGCTTACTTTGAACAGTTGAGTCTCTTTTTGTAATCTAGCTTTGTTAAAATATGCAAAGCACAACCATTTGCAAACCATTTATAATATCATGAAGGGGAAATGAAACTTCCTCCTAGCCTTAATGTATTTGCAATATTGGCTGCCCTAAGAGTGTGTCTCAGTGAAGACTATATTATTTTGGTGCATGATCTTTGGTCCATGTGGTGCAATTTCAGTGTCCCATTAATGCATTCTGTTTGATGCAAGTCAATGTTGTATGCACCTGTTGTGTTCCAGAGTGTGCTTCTGGCAGTCAATATTATTCACATGACTAATATAACCTAGATCTGGAATGTTTGCCAATGTAACTCACTGTAAGTGTAATTACAGGTCTTGTTTCACTTGTCATGTGTACACAGCACCGATGGTATTGCTTAGTCAGATAATAGGATTGTTGAAAGTGAGCAAAGGGTATGTCTGGAAGTTCAGCAATGGGTGTGGTTAACACGGGCATATCCTCTTTTACAGCCTCACAGTAGCTCTATGTATCACTATGGTAAAGGCAGCAGAAAGACATGGTGTGTGGGTGTGGAGGAAGTTGACTCTTAAAAACTGTAACTTACTTTCTGGAACATTGACTTTGGCCTCTCGAGTCTCTGAAAGGCTTTGTGATGTTTTTTGAAACGGAGCCGGAGCTATCTTTCACTCCTCTCTCTGCCCCTCAGCGGGAGCTCTGATATTTGGCTGTACTGTGGCACTGTGCTTCCTGATAAGGGACCTCATGTTTTACGTGATTGGTGAGTAGGCTGCTGCATTGAATGGGTTTCTGCTGAAAGAGTGTCCAGCCCACCTTGAGCATAAAGCATGAAATAAAACCACTTACTTGCACCATAATGCTCAAGAAACCAGTGGGTGGCTACGCCTAACAATTTTTTCTTTTACGTCTGGGGGGTGCTGGTGTTTTAGCTCAATCATTGTCCTGCTGCTTAGCCTGAATATTTCAGAAATATTCCACCACTGGAAAGAAATGTGTTTTCATAAAACTTTGCTGTATATGTGGCAGAGAGGCAAACAAAATTTGAAACTGGTGTATCACGCCCTGAGAAAACATGGAAAAGGGCTGTGGTATTCAGTTTTGCACAAAAGGTAGAAGACCAACAATAACCAGAATGTGCTGGGCTCATTGCTTTCCCAGAACTGAAAATTGGGTCGGCAGTGAATATCCCTTCATAATCACAATTATTATTGCTGACTTGTTCTCAGTCATTTACTCTTATTATCATGTATTCCAATGATTGGAATAATCCAATGACAATTAAAGATCGCATTCTTCTTAATGGGATCTAAGGGCAATTGAATAACAGGCTAAATTCAGGTCAGTAAGATGATTTACTCCCCTGCTTTACAAAAGGTAAACTGCTGTGGAACTTTCATGTTCCCTTATTGGCAGATCAGGCGGTCTAACCTGTGCCTTATGACTGTTGAAATTTAATTGAAGACAAAGATTTGAAACGCCATCGTACAATTTTGAAAAAGGCTGATTGAAACGCACCAAATTCCGCATCAAATAAATTATCATCATCTTACCCTAATGAGGAGCACTTGCAACTCCTGATGGTGTGAAGTGTTTTTGGGCAAAGGTATGGTGAATGATTGAGAAAAAGTCAGGATAATTTTTTTTAAAGGAGTGTTCTCTGCCTACCCAATCTACGAGTCTGGCTACCGCAGTGTTGCAAAGTACCAAGATAGGTCAGGTCTCATAAATAAAAATGGGCATTGCATGATTTCATAATGTGCTTTAATACTCCCTTGTTAATTTAAAAAAAAAAAAAAATTTTATTACTGCACTTACTCTACCAATTATGTCAGTTTTGCTCATCTAGCTTCGAGGGTTGATTGTAGTTTCTATTTGACATCCTAAAGTTTCCAATGAGGAAGTACAATCTGTCATTCGAGCATCCTCCTGAGCCGGAAATTGTCTGCCGAATGACGTGTTTCTGATGCATAAACAGAAAATTCTCGGTCCAGGCAACATTGACAAAAATTAAACATTGTTCATTTGCATTTACTAACAACAATGTGATTATACAAAGCCGGCTGAAAATTGACGAAGTATCCCTGTAAAGATGTTTCTTAACATGCAGTTCTCTGAGTGTTTGTTTCCCTTCATATATCACTTACCAGTTGCAAATTAAACATTGAAATGTGATCAGATCATTTCTTTCTGCTTCGTAGGTGGAATTACCGTTTCCATCATAGCGTTCGTCTTTACCATCAAGTTCCTTTGCGAGCTTGCTGCGCGAGTGGTTAGCTTCCTGCAGAATGAGGACCGCGGCCGACGGGGTGACCGCAGCATTTATGATTATGTGCGGGGCAACTACCTTGACCCACGCTCCTGCAAAGTGTCCTGGGACTGGAAGGATCCACAGGAAGTTGGCCAGACCATGAGCTTTAGGGTTCAAGTATGGCTCTCTATCATACCTCCTCTTCTTGTCATAGCCCTTCACCCAAAGTGAATTTAAATGATAAAATGTGCTGGGAGACTCATTTGAGGTGCTTTTGAAACAGGTTTTTATTATTACATTTTGTTAGTGCTTGAAGCCAATTAGCTGTGTGACACTGATCACTTTGGATTTAGGAATGAAGGTATCTTCCTTCTTCCAACTGCAATAGATGTGGGAAACGCAGCTAATTCTTGGGAAACTTCTGGTAAAATCCCTCACTAATGGAAACTTGATTATTTGTGTCCTATTTTGCTAGCTCTTCTACAAGAATGGCCAGCCATTTCCCGCACACCGTCCAGTGGGGTTGCGGGTCAACATCACACACATCGAGTTGGCGCTGGACATCCCCGTCACCCAGGAGGTCCTGCAGGAGCCTGAGTCCAACGTGGTCAAAGTGGCCTTTACCGTCCGCAAGGCCGGCCGTTACGAGGTAGCTGTAAAGCTGGGCGGCCTCAACGTGGCCTACAGCCCGTACTACAAGATATTTCAGCCAGGTATTTACCTCATAATTTTCCACCTTGGTCTCTTAGCATGATTTCCGTATTCCCATTTGCTGCGTTTTATGAGGTTTAATTGCCACTGCTGCTGTGTTGGCCTCCTATGGAGATTCCACTGCTGCCTGTAAGCATTTTATGTGCTTGTTACCCTCACATGAGCCGTCCTCTGTACCTGTTCTAATTCTGTTGCTGTATTGTTGCCATATTCAGCTTCTTTGTGCCAGCAGCCCCTGTTTTACAGAGCTCACTTACAGTTACTTCCTGCGGAGTTCATTGCATGTGAATTTATCCTCTATGCCCTTTGCAGGATTTAAGGTTGTTTTGGTCATATAGAATGAACTGAGGTAAACTGTAATTTGTGGGAATAAAATCTAAAATATTTTTTGTTAGAATGAAAAGTGCCTAAGAATATGTTTAACACTTGCAAAAAATCTGAGGAATCATCAACCAACTGAGTCAAATTCTTGCTGTTGCGCAATAGTGACAATTGACCTTAGAAAAATGTTTTTAATGTTCGCTTTCAGTACTTCTGGGAAGTTTTAAAAGTAGAAATTTACAAGCTTTGCCTTTTAACATTTCGTTTTCAGGAACGGTGGTTCCATCAAAGACGAAAATTGCTTACCACTTCTCCACCCTGGTGCTGACCAATGGGCAGCAGCACACCCTGCAGATCGAGCCTCGCGACGAGTATGGCAACCCCACCAGTAACTCCACCTCGCTCAATGATGAAGTCAACTACAGCGTGCACGTCCACCCGGTAAGAATGAACCAAACCATTAACTGTTCTTTTCACGTTCATTCAGTGAGAATCAGCCCCTCCAGTAACATTCACTACCTAACATTACTTTGCTATTGTGGAAATCGACACCTTGGAAATTCTTTATTTTCTGACGTCCTTATGAACTCATTTGTGCAACCTTTTGACTGAACACACTTGGGGCCAGATCTACCAAAGCTTTGCATGTATAGAAACGTGTGCAAATGCCCTATCACCCGCAAATTAACCAGCAATCTCAACTACTAAGGATGTGCACTGAGGATTGCGTCTTTGAAGTGTGCAAATTTGCACATTCTATGCCAGGGGTCCTCAAATCTGGACCTCGAATCCAAATCTAGCCCAGGTTTTCTGTTATCCCAGGCAAGTAAGTGAACAGTTAGTGCCTCTGATTGGCCAGACTGTGTTTACACCTGACTCCCAGGTAAAGGGAGGGTGGAAAACCAGCAGTCCTCGGACCTCGTAGGGTATGATTTAAGGACCAGAGCTCTATGCAGTTAGTACTTTTGGCCCTATTGAATATGTAATAAGGGGTGTGCCTCTTTTGGCCTGCAAAATATTGGAGGAGAAAATGAAAATACAAAATTTACAATTAGGTACTAATTGGCTCCACGTAATTGTGCACAGACATGGATGCCATTATTGCTGCAAGAAGAAGACACAGGTGGCGAATATGCCGAGAACGGATGTTCTCCAGCCGTGTGACAATAGGGACTTAAAGCAACGGCGGATTTTGAGACTGCCATGGCGCCCGGAAATACATCTGCGCTCCGCTGATCGAGACTTAAGCAGGTGTGCTGACGTTGCCTTACCGTAGCAGGCTGATCTACTGCAAGGGAAGAGCTAATCTCACATAGTCGCGAAAACGCATGGTTCAGGTGATTGCATTAAATAGTTTTCATTGGATTTCTTAGATGAAATATGGTCTACAATTGATAGTGACACTCTACATGTTTCAGCAAACCATTCTTGAAAATTATGGTTCTTCTATGAAGCCGATTGAGAAAATTCAAAGACGAGGCTAATCCAGGGAATGTGAACTATAACATCAGTGTAAGTGCACAATTTCAACCTCGCATCCAGGACACCAAAACACGCTGAAAAAGGCCACAATTTTAAGCGAGCAATGCACTGCAATCAACCCGGAATTTTAGGTGTCTGACGTTAACAGACGGCTATTGTCACGTACCTATACTGTGTATATTTCACTGTATAAAATCGTGGTTAACCGTCTTCTTCTGTGGGCTATATTCTCCCCTCATCCTTGCATACAGTATACAATTTCTCTGTATACCCTATACATATCTATATTTACTCCAATGTACCTTAGTGTCTTTGTATTCCTGTGCATATAGCACCCATATGCTCTCTCTCTCTCTCTCTCTCTCTCTCATATGTACACGCCCATGCACTTTACCATTCCTTCACACTCTGATTGGAATGTGTGCTTAAATCAGCTGACTGCGACTGATTTCCCACAGATCGATGACCGTATACTAACGAAAAATCTAAAATGGCGCGGAAATGTCACTTTCATCTAATAATGTTTCATCAGAAGACGTTTCGAGCCATTGCTGTGCGCTGGTGTCCCTTAAAAAAAAAAAAAATCTTGTTCATCATTCATCTGTCCAAAGGCGTTCTGGTCCGCTGTAGACAGACAGCCACTCTGCTGGTCCTATACGTAACCACAGCTGTCAGAAGGTTGTGACATCACCTGTACTGTTGTGAAAAGTCAGCCCGTTGCTTAAGGTCCCTACCATGGCTTTGAGCTATGTCATCAGCGTCATAAGAGATTTATTTCTGGGTGCCGTAGCCGTCGCAAAATCCGCCTTTGCTTAAAGTCCCAAATGTTTGGGTTGTCAGAGGAGAGAATAATCCAGACATATCGCCTATCCAGCAATGCCATTTTGGAGCTGTTAGATGAAATAAGGGCTGATATGGAGCCAGTCACAAGAAGTCATACCATACCTGCAATGACAAAACTTCTTGCTATTATCCATTTCTCGCAACTGGTTCATTCCAGCATACGGTAGCTCTCACTGCTTGGATCTCCCAAAACAGTTTCTCATGTGTACTGTCTCAAATACTGGATGCCATGTTGCGCAGGATGGGCTTGTACATAGTTTCCATCCACACGGGAAGCACTGAATGAGGCCAAACATTAGCTTTATGCAGTTGCTCGCTTCCCAAGAGTAATTGGAGTGAGTGACCGTACTTGTGCAAATTGTTCCCCCCTCAAACACTGAGCATGCACTGTTCTAAACTTGCACCTTTTGCCAGTTATTTTAACTGTAATTTTACAATTAGTTTATAACACTGGTTCTGTGTGTGTTGACTGTAAACCACAGTTAAATGTGCGCAGGACTCTTCTTACAGTTAAAATAACTTGGGGACAATGCATTAATTTAACTGTAAAATTCAGTCCATTTATAACAGTGCATTTGCTTCCTTCAAAAGCACCTCCAACTCCATCGAGTCAAATTTCATTTTGCGTTTTCGTTCATCTTTTTCTTCCAAACTGTCCATGATGGAAATGACTGCAGCAGGCAAAGTCCTCATTTAAATAATGCTATTTGCACCAGCAGTCGTTTAGGCAATTACTCATAGTAGATCACCCGTAAAATGTAAGCAAACTAAACGCACAAAATATTACCACGAGACAAGACTCTTTCTAAATTTTTAGGAATCATTTCCCAAGTACTGGTTTTCTGCTGGAAGCAGTACCACCCCCTTGACCCACTGTTGGTCTGTTCAGGTGGGCAGTTGTTGGCTGCACAGAGCAGTGATCGCCTTTTGTCACTCCTTTATTATCCCCCACCACGAAGTGGATCGAGGGATATTGGAATGGCGTCCATCCGTCTGTCCGTCTGGGTTCAATGGGGACAAGTTTTCTCGGAAACTATTGCACCTACGTGAATGAAATTTTGGATATAGCCAGTACTGATGACCCTACTGAATGAGTTCGACAGTTGATTCCAAGAAATTTCTTTTTACAGAGTTATGGCCCTTGACTCTGTTCGTGGACATAAGTGTTTGGGTGTTGCAATGGGGACAAGTTCTCTCGGCGACTATTGCACCTACGTGTATGAAATTCTGTGGGTGACCAGTACTAATGATCCTATTCACTGAGTTCGACTGTTTATTCCGAGAAATTTATTTTTACGGAGTTATGGTCCTTGTTTCTGTCTGTCGACTTAGTGTACGGGATTTGCAATGGGGACAAGTTTTCTCGGAAACTATTGCATCTACGTGAATTAAATTTTGTATAAGGCCAGTACTGATGACCCTTTGCATGAGTTCAACAGTTAATTCCGAGAAATTTTTTTACGGAGTTATGGCCCTTGACTCTGAACGTGGTGTATTGGTGTTTAATGGGGACAAGTTTTCCCCGTTCCCCCGTGACCATTCTTATCGTGGCGGGGGATATTGGTGACAATATGTTGCCTTGTTCTTGTTGAACGGACTTTTCAGGAGTTCGCTGCAGCTTAGCTTTTATGAAATCAAGCTTGCATCCCTGGAGAACCTTTCGTCAGATGTATTCCTTTGTCACAATCATGGATTAGAAAATTGATCTTGGTGGGTTTATTGTATGCAGTATTTTCACATTTGCCTTGCCATGGAGTTAAAGTTCATCCAGATAAACTATATTATTGTGTAATCTTCTCGTACTGTATTTTCAAGAGCTTGTAGTCTATGCCAAATTGCAGTTCACATAATAAATGAAAAATAACAAGCCTACTTGTCTTTTGATTTATCCGTTTACAGAGCCATGAACTAGCACTCGGGAGGCTGAAAACAATCCCTTCTGATTAATGATCGTTCACGACCTGTTTTCAATCATTCATTTAAATTACCATAACAGAAACTCTGAAAACTTTCAACAATATCAGTTGTGGCCAGTTTTCATTTATAACACAAACCGATCACGACTCCGGACTTCTCGCGCTTTTTGTTGCTCAGCGGTTGGAAGCAATGCATGTGTTTCATGATCGTTCAAATGAAATTAGATCATCTGAAACGTCTTTATGCAATTATATTGCTTCCAAACCCTCCAGTGCACAAGGACTTCATTTCCGCGTGAGAATCTCTTACATACGGGCTGATTGAATAATTGCTGACTACACCAGGGCAACATTAATATGCCACTAAAACTCCGGCCGAATGCGTGAGAGTCGAGAAGTATGCGTTATGAATGAAAACTGGCCACACCTGATGATGTTGAGAGTTTTTGTAGTTTCTGTAATGGTAATTTAAATGAATGATTGAAAACCGGTCGTGACCAATCATGAAGGGATTGTTTTGAGCCTCCCCAGTTGCCAGTTCAGGAGCTGCCACTGTACTGCCTGCCCTCTCCTAGGAGTCTTGGTGAAGGGCAAGAGAAAAAAAAAATCAAGCTCCTCTGCTCCTGGGCAGCACAGAACTCCTCCTGTTTGTGGAGTATGCCAGTAGTAAAGCTCAGACGCTCCAAAACACAATCATTTCTATCACTTATCTAAGTAGTTGCAGTTGCATCATCCTAACCGTAATTGCACAGTTAAGTTGTCCTGGTCAAAGAGAGACTTTATCCATCTGTGGCAAAGGTAAAAAATATTGAATTGTTTGTCCTTTGTTGGAGGTTTATACCATTTCTGTCAGAGGTTAAGCACTGACATCTGGACCCCCTGGAGGAAATCTGTCTTGGAAGTTTTGTGTGTACTTGGGGTAGGAATGGGTGATATATCAGCATTAACAGTATATCACAAGAAATATGGTGCCAGATGAATATGATGTTACACCAATACTGGCAGAAAAAAAATCGTTTTGATGTTTACATTGGAGCATCAGTGCAAAAGATGTGTGAGGCAAATATGGCTGAACTCTTGGGTAACTGGATTTGGTCAATTTTGGGGAGACGAACAGAATTATTTGATTGATATCTTGCTCTTTCAGTCTCAAACTTTTTACAGGAGTTGATGACTGAGCTTTAGCATGTCCCACAATATTCATGTTTGGTGTAACTCATTAGAAGGATTGTATGAATAATACTCATAATATTCTCCATTCATAAGTCCACGAGTCTCATGACCAAATTTAGTGGCGTTTTAGGGTCCTTATACTTACATGAAAGTTCAATTCCATTATATAATTGCTAGTTTCGTGGAAGGCCGTTTGGCTTCTCTTGCAGTAAAACCCCTCCACAGATCTTCCAATCAGTGCATCTTCCATTGATCATTAAAAAAGGGGACAGAGAGAGTGCCTACCATCCTTTTCGGGTAACCATATAAAAGCACTTTTCTCCGTGATTGGCTTTGCAAACTCTGAAAATTAAGTTGTAACATCTGTCATTGAGGTATACTGTTACCATTAGGAGATTTTGCTGTCTTTTGGTTCCCAAACCTTGTTTTTGACCTTATTTGGGACTAATTCAGATAAAGCAAGCTTTAGTGTGATGTTCTCCTTTTTTTTTTGTTTGTGAATATTCATATCCATTTTATTTTTGTTAAAAGTACTGGATTCTCGTCTGTATAGTGGACATTTGATTCACTGTCTAGTCTCTAGTAAATGTCTTCATATTAAACTAGACTCTGAGTTGCACATTTTGTTAAAGGTTGATCAAACTGGTTGCTCTTTTGATAATTGGCAATTTAATTATATATATTTTATTGTGCTTGTTGGATAAGTGAGTGCTTTTAAAGGTTTATTGACTTGTGTTCAGTATTCAGAGTGTCCTATGTTTAGCAAGATGTTGCATGTTAAAACTGCTGTATTTGAAAATTGCATCATATTTGACCAAACCAAGACACTTTCAAGACACAACATCAAGGATCGGCTACTGGACTGGGACTGCTAAGAAATTGGTTCAGACAAGTTGATTGATTTTGTCACTCGCCTAATTAGTCTTGTACCCCAATTCCTAATAAAAATACTTGTACTCCTTTGGAGGCACGATCTGTTAGAATTTTGGAGGAGAATATATATTTCAATCCTCTAGAATACAAATTATAGAATTGTCTGCACTTCGAACAGCCCTTGCTTGTGTGTAACTGCTACCAGCTTACAGGAATGAGCTCACTCTGTGCGTGTGTGTGTGTGCGTGTTTGTTGTGTTGTGTTGTGTTGTGTACATGCAGCTGGGCACGCAGGATGATGAGAGTGCAGATGAGTACTACAGCAAGGGGGTGTCCTCCAATAAGCAGCTGTGCCAGGTGCTTCTGCGCCTCACCCTCAGGAAGAAGGGCTGCTTCCGCGCCTGCATCTCCTACCAGAATCAGCCCCTCTGCAACGGCGAGTTCGACATCATTGTGCTGAGCGGTGAGCAGCTTCCTGTCTCACCGCCTGTCCGACGCACTGATGAAATATGCACCTAATATTTCCTTACGACCTAAATGGAGTTTCATGTAGTTTAGAAATGAGGTACAAAATCCAGTCCTGCCATGTGTTCACCCATGAGCACAGCAAACTGATTTTACTGGTTAGTTTTACCTTCTGACTAGTGCTCTGCAAAAAGTAATTGTGATAATTCTTGAACCCTTCCTCTGCCAGGGTATTTTTTTTGTTAGTTGCCAGTCACCCCCAATATTTTCGATAACAGTCGCTGATCTTTTAACACTCCCAGTATATTAGATTTTATGGATTTGTAAACGTAGAATGTATCAAACAGAAAGAACAAAGCCTCTAGTTTTTGACACGAGAAACCACTTTATTTTACAACCCTATTTCCAAAATAGTTGGGACACTGTGTTAAGCGTAAATAAAACAGAATGCAATGATTTGCAAATTAATTCAAACCCAATTTTTAATTGAAAACAGGACAAAGACAATGTTTATATACTTTAAATATTGAATTTTTTAAATATTTAAACAATAAAATTTATTCAGATCATCTGAATTCCTGGGCCATGAAGCAATACCACCCAGAGGGCGCAGTCATCGCCTACTGCGCCACTTATGTTTGAGAGAATGCACTCTACCGAAAGCTTGAGAATTGCTTTCACGTATCCGCAGTAAAAAGATGAAAATAGAATAAACAAAGTGACTATTTGCTCTTATTTAAGTGCGTCCAAGCACAAAAATTGATCGAAATTCCCGTTAGACGCACTTACAAGTGTGGTGAAGATGCACATTGCTCCATTGCCCACACTTATTTTAAGTGTGTTCAAAGCCAATTTTTTTTTCTTAGCCAAGATTATTTTTTTAAGCTGTGGCCAAGGGAAAATTTCTGCATTGGCCAAAGGTATAAGTGCTAAGTGTGGCCAAGAGAAAAAATTTGGCATTGGCCACGCTTAGGCTTTAAGTGGGAATATCATCGGCCTCAAATACAATCGCCGGTTTCGGAGCATTTTAAGAATGCTGGTGATGAGCCCAAAGGGAACGATTATCAGCCCATCACTGTTTTATGCCTATGGGATTAGCCTGCTGTCTGGATGCATTTCTGTTGGCGAAAGTGACAAGTTACATTCATTAAAGGTAGTTGATTGAATTGAAAAAGTAAGTCCTTTATAATGCAGTGAATCACTTTTTTTAAATTTAGGATTTTGTCCAAGGATTATTTGGTCCTTCTGCGCCGATGTTTCATAGGGTGCAACAGGAAGAGGTTTCTGTTTTAAATGTAAAAAATGCTGAAATGGGAGATGGGATTCAGAGAAAGAGAAAGAATTACGTATCAAACCTCCACTTTTTTTGGCTTTTTACTCGCCAGAATGGTTTTAAAGCCCTTTTAGGAGGGAGAAGGGAGGTTTATCATTTCAGATTAATATTTAATATCGTTAATGCGCATCCTTTTCTTGGGTGCACATTCTCAGACAGCACTTGGCGGCCCTGCCATATTCTAGGTAGCACCTAGTATTGTTTATAAATGTTAAGAGTAGTGGGTTGTAGATAAAAACAGACGCTCAGAGGTCATCAGTGCGATCCGTCATCTTGCTTGCTGTTTACCTCCATTTGTTCTGTAGTGTGCCCTTCATTGATAATTCATTGGTTCTGCTCAAAACTGGTGGGAATGCAGGCTGTTTGATAGAGTAAACCAAGGTTCAAAAACTATAACTGGCTTGGTGGGAAAACGGGATGTGTGACGCTTGGCACATTTTTGTCAGTTCGCCTTCGACCACTTTTTGCTTTGACTCAAAAGCGTTTGCGACACAGTGGGTTGGCCTGGGCATTAGAGCGCGTGCCACTGCATAAAGCTATGTGTCCATTAGTACGGCTGAAGTCCGACTGCGACAGACTGCAGGGCAGACACGGGATATCACTTGCATCCTCACTGTTTCCATATAAACGGCTGAACTACGCTGTTCATCCGTTTTCATCTTCATGGCAGGACCCAATGCAGCACTACTTAAACAAAGCCTGATGGTGGACGAAGAGCTCATGATAATAATTAAAAGCTACATTTTAATACAGAAGAAGAAACGAACGAAGAGAAAATACCGTTGGTGGGTGCAAGATATACCAAAAAATGGACAAAACGAGGGGTGTTGTTGGTACCAGATGGAAGGGTACTATCATACATGGTTTAAGGAAGTCAACAGGATTTGATACCTGCTGACAAATAGCAAAAATGTCAAATGAAGTTGAAAATTATTTCAGTAAACCATTGTAGTTCTAAGAATCAGAAAGCACCCATTTGGGAGAAATTATCAAGAATTCAAGGAGTTATTTGGAATTTGTGTATAAAGATGAATAGAATGATGTTCTGTTGAATAATAAAGTCTGATATTCTGAAGATTTTGCCTCACCCTCTAAATGACAAGAATTAGATGAAATTCTATTCGAACTCTGTAAAACTGTTGCATGAAAACCACTAATCTGTTATCATCTTGTAACAATCTTAAGTTTGTGATATACAGGAACACTTCTGAAACACAGAAATCACAAAGGGAAAATGTAATCACAAAGCTCAGATCATAATTTAAAGTGGTATTAAATGCTTCTAATTCACTTTGAATGGTAAATAAATGTATGTTGCCGCAGAAACCTAGGCGCTGCTCTGAACAGGGCAATAAATACATATCGCTTCAAAGGTACTCATTTGTTGACAAAATAAAGTGGGGAAACCCTTTTGAACTATAGGGAATTCCTCGTGCGATTCGTGTGCGCCGGAGCTGGAATCGCCCCCTGGTCCGATCGAAAAAACATGCATACGGCTCCGCTCCAGGAGCCGGGTGAAAATGGCGTAGATGGAAACGCTTCATATAAAGACAATGATATGCGATTTTTGACGTAATCGTGTCTGCACCGGTGCCTGACTTCAGCCGTATAAATGGAAACATAGCTTAATGCTGTTGCTGTGAAATTTTTGCGTCCATGACTTTGATTGCGTTTCGACACAGGCAGACCTCATTTTAATGCAAATGTGGTCTCACCATGGTAGTTTTATGGGAATGAATCCCAGCCAGTGGAGCTGTTTGCAAATAAGCCCATATAGCTCATGATGTTCTTTCCTTCCTTAACTTTCAGTTTCATTAAATTGGCCTGTCCTGTTAATGGGTTAATGCCAACAAAATTATGTTGGGGGCTCATGAGCATGGGAAGGTGAATGGGGTACATTTACAGTTGTGAATATTTTCTCTGCGTGGGGGGAAATAAAAAATTATTAACTTCAGTCTGGTTTTAAAACCATGAGTGACATTTTGTATATGGTTTGAATGGCCCATGTCATCTCATGCAAAACATATTACCTGGTGAACTGACCTTTATCCATGATAAATGCAAAATCCACCTGTGCTTGGGGTCCGAGGCTCTCATGGGGAACATTAAGCAGCCGGGGGAGATGCCAAAAGTCACGGGAAAGCCCTTGATTTGATGTGAATGTTTATGTTGGCACATGCAAAACACCCTCTAAGGCAATTAACGACTGACTTTCATGGCTGGAAAATTATCAATTAAAAAGCATTGTGCAGAATCAAGCAATCAAATGTGCAGTATCTGCGGTCGACAATGGGGCACGTAAGGCTAAGCTGTGCCGTTTTGGGCTGATACAAGAATATGTGAGGGAAAGATCCTCAGTCCATTGCAGGTGAATTTGCACGCACTGTGCTGCAAGAAACACTGTCAGTCTAAAGAAATAACATCTAGAATATTGATTTGAAAAATCCAGTCTTTTAATATTTTGCGTCCATGGGACTAATTATTGATGGTTGATTCTGTGCGCTTATATGTGTTCCTTGCATATGTGATTATTTTTAATGCTAGACTCGTGCTGTCTCACTGACACTTTTATATCAGATTGTGCACTTCGCCTGTGATTATTTGTGTTCATGCAAACTGTTTTACTCAATGATTTTCATACCATAAATTACGTCATGTTCTGGTGTGTATCATTTGATGAATCTTTGATATCAACACTCCACACTCTTTATTATTATTTATTGATTTATCATATAATCAATTTATTTCTTTTTTTGAGTGGTCACTGTTCATTTCCTTGGCTCTGAAATGACTGCAGTGGGAAATCCCTTTGCACTCAACTTCATGGAGTCCGCTATATCTTCCACTGGCATGCTCATTCTGAATCTGAATAAATTTCTTGTTGGCAATGGCATTAGCACACTTATTAGCTCACCTGGACCAAAGGCCCAGTAGGCTTATGTCATGGGCCGTCTGTCCATCGCCATTAGCGTTGGCGTCGTCCATAAACATCATCTCCGAAACCACTGGACCAACAAAACTGAAACTTGACACCTGTTTCTACCCATGAGGAAACCAAAATTTGTTCATGGCATTCCGATCCGATTTCAAATATGGCCGGTATGTGGAGGGATTGTGAAGCAGTTTTTGAAGCAATTAAGCTGATGGGTATAATAGTAGATGGAAGCTAGCCCTAAAACACATTTGATGGGTTTAGTGAACCTTTCAATTTGATCTTAGCAATTTGGCCACGCCTTCTTTCAAAGGTGCTTACTTTAACCCTTTCCAGCCCATGGGTGAATTGGTGAAATTCCAGCTGTTTTTGACAACTGGGACAAAAAGCCCTGTATCTCAAAAACTATAAATGCCAGAGCTGTGGTTCAAAACTTATTTTAAACCAGAGAACTGCATCGTTCTGTCTTAACTGTCAATTTTAATCATACTCCAGTTACTATTACTTCTTTTCAACATCTTGTGTGCACAAAATGTCTAAAAATCTGGAATCAAAATTCGGATTCAAAATTTGGAGATTTTTTGTTAATGACCAAAAGCAGACGCAGTGGAACTGACACTCCTAGCATTGGTATAGTACCAATTCGTTAATACAGCTAACTGAAACAGATTACCTGCGGGGATTTTTTTTCTTTCTGTACCAGAATTTTCCACCTCTGATTACAAACTCTTCTTATTATTCCATTCTTGTTAACCCTTCATTTGTCTTACTGGTCATTACAGTATTTTTTTCACCACTTATTTACGCTTGGTCGCTTGTTTATATGTACTCAGCAATTGACGTCAATGGATTCAGCTGCAGGGGCGCCCCACTGCCCTCAAACCAAGTGCCTGTTGACTTTCTAAGCGAGAATCTCTCTTGGTTTCCCTCCCCTGCAGAAAATGAGAAGAACTGTGTAGAAAAGAACGTGTCCACCCCAGGTATCAGCATCTACTTCGAGGCGTACCTTTACAGTACAGGGAACTACAGCACCTCCTCTTGGCAGCTCCCTGCATCCTCTCTGCTAGCTCCTCAGAGACGGCCCTCTACGGCAGACGAGGAGGAGGAACGCGACTCACCTGTGGAGGGCCAACCCGAGAAGGTCAAGAAGCCCAAAAAGGTCTACTGTTACATATCGCCAAAGGTGGGTGTCGTTGGCTTCAAGTTGGATGGCAATCAACCCTCTCAATCCCTCAGGTATGGTGGGAAGTGGTGTCCCTCAGAGATCGGTGTTGGGACCCCTGCTGTTGCTCATCTACATTAATGACCTTGATAGGAATATTGAGAGCAGATTAGTTAAATTTGCCGATGATTCTAAATTGGGAGGTTTGGCGAATAGTCTAGAGTCCACTAAAGTGATTCAGGAGAATTTGGATAGAATCCAGAATTGGGCAGAAATGTGGCAAATGAAATTTAATCTTGCAAAATTTAAAGTTGTGCATGTAGGTAATAAAAACATTAGACGGGATTACTTCATGAGAGGTTTAATACTGGAATGTGCTTCAGAGAAAGATCTGAGAGTGATGGCTGACCAAACCTTCACAGGCTCTAGCCATTGTGTCTTTGCAGTTATAAAAGTCAATCGGATGCTGGGATACATTTCCAAAAGTATTGACAACAAATCTAAGGAGATGATGCATCTTTTCTACAACACATTTGTCAGACCACATCTTGAGTATTGCGTACAGTTCTGGGGACCATACTTTAAGAAAGATATAGAGGCTCTAGAGAAAGTTCAGTGAATAGCCACTAGGCTAATTCCGGGTATAAAAGATTAAAGCTATGAGAAGAGGCTGAAGATCCTTAATCTCTTTAGTCTTAGGAAAAGGAGACTAAGGGGTGATCTGACTGAGGTCTTTAGATATGTTAAAGGGATTAACAAAGTGAATTATGTAGGATTCCTTCGACCAAGTGTTAGTAGAACTCAGGGTCACAACTGGAAGTTGACCAAAGGTAAATTTATCACTGATATTCGGAAATATTTCTTCACCCAAAGAGTAATCTCAGCTGCCGGGTGGCTCACATGGTTAAGGCACTGCTCTGTAGTGCAGAGGTGATCACCACGTCGTGAGTTCGAGCCCCGGCGTGCCCACCGGCAGGGGTCGGCAGCTTTTTCAGAGTAGCGCACAATTGGCTATCGCGCTACAGGGTTTCAAATTGGGAAGGGACTGCCGGATTTGGGAATACAATAACAGCTTTGTACATTGCTCCAGTGCCTCCTGTTGGCCAGACGGGTGCTCGTCAGGAAGACTCCGGGTTGGTTCATGTCCGGGTATTCTCCGCCCTAGTTCTAAACTTCTGAAGATTCAACCAACGAGTGTATAGGAATCAGTGGCAGACAGGCACATGCTTCGGAGGAGAGCCGAGAACTGTCTCACTACATAGTTCCCCAATTGGACATTCCAGATTCGGGTGGGATAGGAGATGCCAAATTTTTCAAAAATAAATAAATAAATAGTAATTTCAATGTGGAATAGCTTGCCTGACCATATTGTTGAGGCAGAGACCTTGGGAGTTTTCAAGAGCAGGCTTGACTTAAAGCTAGATACCATTGAGTCATTGAGTATCTGAATGGATATATTCACAATAGTATCATGAAACTAGCGAGCATAGTTGAGCTGAACGGCCTGTTCTCACCATTCATGTTATGTTAATACTGATGGTACCAATACACAACGTCCCCAGCTGCTAAGAGGACGACCTGTTGAATTTTGCTAAAATCTGGCAAATTTAATTTCCTATTCATACATTAAGCGGGCATTCAGCTACAGGCTGTGTTTTTATGTAGCGGGCATAAAAACTGCAGGTCAATGCTCTTCTGCTGTTTGCCAAGATTCGACCGTTTGCTTGTGATTGTGCCGCAGTCGGTCAGTGTGAGACTCCATGTTAACAGTTGTGCTGCCTCAGCTCCCCTGGTGTTGTGTTGGATTAATTTGTCTGTTTGCGCTTGATACTGCTTTGGTTTCATGGCCTCATGGGTAATCTGTAGGACTGAGATGAGAGCAGCTCTCTGTATGCTGGCATAGATTTGTTCAGGGTCATATTTACCAGTGAGATCCAACTGTTAACCACTGAAGACTGGCACTCTTTTGAGGGGCACTGAGCCTTTGTTTGAGAACGTACACTGATCAGTAGCAACATTAAAACCACCTGGTTAATATTATGTACAGTTCTGGCATGGACCAAGGTTCCACTTTCACCAAAGCGCCATTGGGCGTGTGTCAGCTGCAAGTCAGGTAGACCTGCCCTGCTCACTGAACCGGGAAGTAGAGGGAGTGAGAAGGCATGTTGGCTGGCCGTTTCACACATATCTTAGTGTAAATCCCCATCGCAAAGAAGTCCACAAATTCAGCGTTGAAATATTTTTGTCGGACAACGTGACGTCCACATTGATTATAGTGTAGTGTAATGCCCGAAGTAGCCTAATTTTTGCTACAGATTTTTTTTCGCGCAGCTGGCGATATATTTATTTCCAGGAAAGTTAATGTCTGCAAATTCATATATATTTGCCACAATGTTTTTGCCGTAATACTTACCGATAAGAATCAAGAAATGAAACCTTTAGTTCTAAAACGGCGTTATCGGAGAAAGCAAAACGACAATAACATGTTTTGCCACCACTTTAATATTATTTAAATAATGAACAAAACCCGCACTTCTGAAAATAGAAATAAAATACGCAAATATCTAGGCTATGAACTTGTAACTTACAATAATTGTGTCACTTTTTCTTTAGTCCGCAAGAAATGTTTCGGCCTTTGGAAATCCGGAGGTTATAGTCCTGAACGTAAAGTGTGCTAACTTTTGTTACCTTTAACTCATAATTTGAGAGCTAATCTCAAGGATAAACGTTGGCTGTTACAGACAAATTAATGCGATAAAGCCCTTCTCAGTTGTCATGGGGTAGCGCGGATTAAAAACTGTTCTCACAGCGGAACTGATTATATTTTCACGTTTGTGAGAAATGATCACTTATCCACCTTAGGTATTCTGTGTAAAACATTCAAATTCAGATTTAATAGTATAGTTAATAGTATCAGCAAACTGTGTGAAAGCCAATGTCCTACATTATTGAGACCGATAGCTATTTCACCACGGCAAATTATCAACATTTACAGTTACATGAGCACGATTTAAAATTTTAGGCATCCAACAAGAAATATATATAAATGTATTAATAAATATTTTGTGACAATAAATGCTTAAGTTGTCATCCATAAGGAAAGCGTTTCTACTTCATGACTACTACTACTTCTAACTACCTCTTATAGAATTAGATATTTTAAAACTCTAATAACAAAAACATAGATTGACTTGGAAATAAGTCGTATCCGAAACAGTTACGGTAGTTCATTCTTGCCAAAATTCAAGGCCTGCAATAACATCTGGTACACACCAGTCATACCCAAAAACTGCTCCCCCCAACTGACAGTCCCCCCAAATTCTCCCTGCCGGTACTACACTGACACCTGTTGTGATTCTTCGCCGATCAGAGAAAGGTGGACAAAAACGCGATGCCAACTTCTGATTAACTTTAGCGGTACCTTTATCCACGCTGGTACTGTAGGTCCCCCGCATGCTACAAAAACAGCTGTCAGTCTGATGTCCTCTTGAATTCCTGGACCCTGAGTTTCTCAGTTGAACATTTCACAGAGCATCACACTCCATCAGCCTGTCTTTCTCCCACGGCGCATCCTGATGCCATCTCTTCCCCTGGTAAATGGTGCTCACTCACTGGTCCAATGTACATTATGCAATAGAAAACAGGGCTTACTGGGCCAGGCAACCTCCTTTAATCCCATTCTCCCAGCCATTGTAGGTGCTTTTCATGATGGACGGGGGTTAAAATGGGCACTCCGACTGGGGTGCCTTTACAAAGCGCTGTACGCACCAGGGTACGATGCAATCTGTATTGTGACCTATTCC
>CM056573.1:96238946-96546446 GCA_029721435.1 Gymnothorax reevesii
TATTGTCGTCTTACCTAATCGGGGAGAACAAGCGCCAGAACAGTGCCGCCATTGCTGCGTTGCCCTGCTGCAGGAAGTAGCGTATTGGTCTCGTAGCGGTTGTTGCGGACGTTAGCTGTAGTTGCGAAAATGTTCTTCAATTTCTTTTTTTTTAGTACGTATGCTATTCAGTATCAAATTCCTTCCGGCATAATCTTCCTGACATCTGCTATCGGCTTACGATGCTAAAAAAGTACATTGCCATGGAGCGAAAGGCTACTGAGTTGAGATACTTGAAGCAACGCCCTCGGGAGCAACACGCGAGGATCCGGGCAGGACTAGTTTCGTTATAACACGAACCCATTGGGGTAACATTAGCAAGCGCAGATTTACCCTCGCGCAGTTTTATTATTGCAAAATGTCAAAGGTAAGAATTTTTTTCTGCTCATCTCTGTAGACTGTAAAGTGTATGCCTGCTGTTCTTTCAATGTGGTGTCGGTTTAAAATGACCGGGCTCATATCGTTGCATTCTGCGGACTTTCCTCTTTTATTTGAGGTATGGTTTTTATGCATACCACGAATTCAGCAGAAATCCTGGCGATGCAGCGCTGATATGATTTTAGCTTAAGTTCTGCTGCATGCTTATTTACTTGCTTGGTGGTTGAATTGTGTTCGGTTGAGGTAAAAATTGTTTACATGAGCTTTTGGCCGAGTTTCTAAGCGGAATGTGGATATGCCGCTCCACATGTCGCGATTTAAAAAAAATGCTGTATTTATAACGCTTAATAACCGTCCCCGGTACCGGTGTTCTTAAGGATCTCAGTTCTGAAGGGGTTAATATCCGTTTTATTATCATCACATACATGTCTTAATACATTACGTTGTCAATAAATTACCTGCATCGGTAAGTTTTGGCCACTGCCTGACGTCATCTACCCAATGATCTCTTTCCTTTGCCATTGTTTATATATCTGTCACCTCACATTTTCACGAGCAGGATGCAGGATGCAGTTAAAGTCCATTGGGTGGCACCGGCAAGTCGCAGACGAAGCCACGCAACAATGGCGGCAGGCAAGATGGCGGCGCCCATAGAATTCGCGCCGGATTAGTGTATACAGGCGGGGGCATATGCCACGCTCTGCGTTGCTCTTGTTCTATTTAGCCTATTCATTTTACTAATAAGAGTAACAACAGCATGACGTTCGCATCGCTGCATATTACTCATTTTGACTGCTGCACTCGTTCCCGTATGTTGTTCGCTGGTTTCAAATCTGCGTACGCTTGGTCAGACCTGGCGTGAGATTTTCGCGGACTGTTTGCTCACGTTCAGATTGATAAATGCCGATCCTTGGGGGAGATTTGGCGAACACCAATTTTTTTGGTGTACGCACGTTTGATAAATGAGGGCCAATATGTCAAAATGGCAAATTTTAAAAAAAAATTTAATTTTCTCAAAAAAAATTCCCAACAGATTTTTTTTTTGTTTGTTTTTTTCACCATGTTAACCAGCAAAGGAATACACATTTTCACTGAAAAGGCAGAAGACAGGTGAGCTGTTCCAGTGTTAGGACAGAAACGGGTTTGTCTCCTGTATGTACAATGTTCAACCTGGCACTGAATGCTGCTAGGGGGCTCCATCACATAGCTGCTTCCCTGGGGCAGGTACAGCCTAGTTTCTTTACTATAAGTGTCTTGGAAGTGTTGAACTTGGTCGGCACATTTAAGCCACTTTATTCAGCCCACCTCAGCTTCCTCAACAATCCACTTCTTTTCCCATTTTTGGATTACCCAGGAGTTAGGCAGGGTCAGGCATCACCAAGATGGTTACAGCTTGGAGCCATCCACTAAGCTTCATGATAGCTCTTTAGAACACTGTGGATGATGTCACATAGACTCTATACAATTTTTTATCTTGTTCATGCTCGGTACAGTTAGTCAGAAGCGGTAAAAATGACACGCACATCTCAAAACCAATCAGGTAGGCACTGGATCAAATAGCATGACAAAAGAGGAAAGAAAGCGAGAATTACACCACGTAAGTGTTATGATTCTGCTGTTGCCTGACCATGTTTTTGTAATGACCATGATTCCAAGCCATGTTTTCCGATTTAGTCCATGCCATGTTTTGTATTTTGCTTGTATTTCTTTGTTATGTCCTTTGCCTGCCATTTCCCATTTTCACTGTTTAGTTATCAATCTGATTTTTGTGATTCTCATACCCTGCATTGCATATTGTCTCCCCAGTCTTGTCTTGTGTTCTGAGACAGTTTTATTCCTCAGTCTTGTGTGCCACAGTTTCAGGTGATTTCATGCTTTCTGGGTTTCCAAACATTCCTTCCAGTCTTGTTTGCTTCCATACTTTTCTATCTTTACTAACAATAGTAACAGTTTATTATTTTAGATAAATTACTAACACTAACTAACATTGTTTATGGTACTAACTTACTAACAAGCACTAGGGATTGTATAGCTGCACATTACTAATTGACTAACAAGCTCTCAGCACTCACTCTGCTCTAGTCTCCGCCCCTTGCCTTCACTCTATTTACTTTGCTGTGCTTCAGTGGATTCTCCGGACCTAGTTATCCCCCGCCGCACGATTAGCGCAAAGCGAGGGATATAGCATTGGGCTCCTTCTGTCCGGCGGGGTATATTGCCCTGTTAGTGGCAAACACTTGTTAATCACTGTTCTGCTTCTCACTCTGTGCACGTTAGAACTCCCTAACCGGAGTCGTCTGTTTGTCATTAGTTGTCTGTGTAATCCCTGTACGCGTTTTGGCTTTCGCCAATTTCATGTGGTTAGGAACTTCCTCTTGTTCATTCCTTTGTTAATTAGTCTGATCCAGCTCACCTGGTCCCTATGATAGCATGTGACTTCCCATACGTACAAAACCCAAAACCAGTGAAGTTGGCACGTTGTGTAAATCGTAAATAAAAACAGAATACAATGATTTGCAAATCCTTTTCAACCTATATTCAATTGAATACACTGCAAAGACAAGTTACTTAATGTTCAAACAGGTAAACTTTGTAATTTTTTGCAAATATTAGCTCATTTGGAATTTGATGCCTGCAACATGTTTCAAAAAAGCTGGCGCAAGTGGCAAAAAAGACTGAGAGTTGAGGAATGCGCATCAAACACTTATTTGGAACATCCCACAGGTGAACGGGCTAATTGGGAACAGGTGGGTGCCATGATTGGGTATAAAACCAGCTTCCCTGAAATGCTCAGTTATTCACAAACAAGGATGAGGCGAGGGTCACTACTTAGTGAACAAATGCGTGAGCTGATTGTCGAACAGTTTAAAAACAACATTCCTCAACGAGCTATTGCAAGAAATTTAGGTATTTCATCATATACGGTCCGTAATATCGTCAAAAGGTTCAGAGAATCTGGAGAAATCACTGCACGTAAGCGACAAGGCCGAAAACCAACATCGAATGCCCATGACCTTCGATCCCTAAGGCAGTACTGGATCAAAAACCACCATCAGTGTGTCAAGGACATCACCACATGGGCTCAGGAACACTTCAGAAAACCACTGTCAGTAACTACAGTTCGTCGCTACATCTGCAAGCGCAAGTTAAAACTCTACAATGCAAAGTGAAAGCCGTTTATCAACAGCACCCAGAAACGCTGCCGGCTTCGCTGGGCCCAAGCTCATCTTAGATGGACTGATGCAAAGTGGAAAAGTGTTCTGTGGTCTGACGAGTCCACATTTCAAATTGTTTTTAAAAACTGTGGACGTTGTGTCCTCCGGACCAAAGAGGAAGAGAACCATCCGGATTGTTATAGGCGCAAAGTTCAAAAGCCAGCATCTGTGATGGCATGGGCCGCTTACACATTTGTGAAGGCACCATTAATGCTGAAAGGTACATACAGGTTTTGGAGCAACCTATGTTGCCATCCAAGCAATGTCTTTTTCATGGACGCCCCTGCTTATTTCAGCAAGACAAGACCAAGCCACATTCTGCACGTGTTACAACAGCATGGCTCCATAGTAAAAGAGTGTGGGTTCTAGACCTGTCTCCCATTGAAAATGTGAGGCGCATTATGAAGCGTAAAATACGACAACGGAGACCCCGGGCTGTTGAACAACTTAAGCTGTACATCAAGCAAGAATGGGAAAGAGTTCCTCCTGAAAAGCTTCAAAAATTGGTCTCCTCAGTTCCCAAACGTTTACTGAGTGTTGTTAAAAGGAAAGGCGATGTAACACAGTGGTAAAAAGGCCCCTGTGCCAACTTTTTTGCAATGTGTTGCTGCCTTTAAATGCTAAGTTAATGATTATTTGCAAAAAAAAAAAAAGTTTCTCAGTTTGAACATTAAACATCTTGTCTTTGCAGTGTATTCAATTGAATATAAGTTGAAAAGGATTTGCAAATCACTGTATTCTGTTTTTATCTACGATTTACATAACGTGCCAACTTCACTGGTTTTGGGTTTTGTATATTTAAGCAGTCATTTCACGACCAGTGCTTGTCGTTTTCCCTGCGTTGCGATCGTTTATGCCTTGTACTTTTAGCGTTATACTTCTGACTAGAACGTCCTGGATTTTGCTTTGCTTTGATATTCCTGTGCCCGTGTAATGTACCTGCTTTGCCCGACCCTGAGTTTTGTCTTCATTTCCCTGTTTACGAACTGGAGTACGTCTACTGGATTTTGGCTTTTTTGTGAATTTAAATAAGTATGAATAGTCAGAAGTATTCTCTTCCCCTGCACGCATACACACACGCAGCTGTTCCGCCTGCGCACACATACAGCTGTTGAATATGTTTTAAGAAAGTAAAATAGGCCTATATATTTTCTAAATATATTCCATTATCTTATGAATATTTTTCAAATTTTTTTTTCCTGGTTTCTCGTTTTTCTATTTCCCGGGATACGGGAAATGGTTTGGAGGTCAAATCCCGCAAACCCCGTTTCCTGGGATTAAACCCAACATTCAGGGCACCTCAAACACCGGAGCGAGGGGAGCAAAACTTGAGATAATCGTGTAAACTACATGTTTTACCGATACAGGGACGTCAGAAACGATATATTGCGAATCAGCTGGCATTTGTGACCGATACACACTGAAGCTACCGATGCAGTCGTATCGCAAACATTTGTATTGGACCACCGATACGCACCTATGAATCTCTCCATCACTGGTGCCCATGTACCAAACCTGCTTTGCCCGACCCTGAGTTGTGTTTGCTGCCCTATGTTCGAATTGGATTACGACTACTGGATTCTGATTTTGGATTGTGGATTGTATCGTTGTTTACTGCCCCGCAGGGGTTTCCACCCCAGGTCCAATAAAGATCAAGTTTACTGGATATATCTAGTCTCGCTTCTGGTTCCTGAACGCTACCTCACAGTAAGATCCAATTTTCAGTACTATTTATTCAGCAAGTGATTTGAGTGAGCAGGCTTTTCTACAGCCTTGTGAAATATGACAGAGTCGCCATCTTAAATACCCACTGTTCATCGAGCCACTTCATGTGATATATCCCTGCTTTTTTATTAAAGTTACATTAGCATCAGATCAATAAATACTTAAATATGATGTACCATAAAACACATTCTTTTCAAAAATATACAAGGGAAACAGTTCTGTTGGACCATAAAGTTCCTTCCCTTCTCTTATCTCTTCTATGCCCATCATTCTGCTTAAACTCATCTTTGTCTCATCTGACCACAGCTTGTTGTCCTAGAAATGCACAGGTGTTACATATGGTTAGGCAAACTAATTTGAGTGGGTGAGAACCAGAGGCTACTACCTGGCACTAGGTGTGTAAGGCCACGCCTCCAGCCATCCAACTCACCGGTCTACAAAATCCCAGAGTGAACTTCTGTCACTTATCTGTTATTATTCAATTATCATTTGCACCTGTTCCTTATTGCCTCTTAGCAGTAGCAAAGCGTATTAAAGGTTCAGCTTATCTCAGCCTCTTTGAAGTCTGAGTAACCTCACACCTGATTGACATAGTCTGTATTGGCTTATTCTCCATATTTTGCATACTAAACTCCAAGCCAAGTGTTATTATATAATGCAGCACGCATTTCTTTTGAAAGGAACATTTCCTTTTTGTTTTGTGTAATAAAAATTCCACAAAATTCCCCAGTTCCAAAAAAGTTGGGGTGATGTGTAAAACCACTGTAAATCCTTATTTTTTGAAGATTGGTATGAGAGGAATATATGGTCTATAGTTGACTTGATGGACACGAATGGCAATTTCTTAACTTATGAACAATTCTGTATGAAATATACAGTGGCTCCAATAAGTATTTGTATACTACTGTACTTCATGGAGCCGGTTACGGAAGGCCTGGGCACAAATATGGCTTCCAGTTGCTTCCTCCACTTTGGTGGCAAGACTGGAGGCCGAGGACTGTCTCTCCCTCTGTACCAGCAGGGAGATGTACCGGTCAGTGCGCTGGCTGGTCTTCCTGGGACGTCCTTTCCTGGCTGCATTGGCTATGCATTCAGACTGTTTGTACTTCTTGATGATGTACTGCACGGTCGTGTGGCGTAACGATAGCTGAGTTCCAATTTTTCTGGTGCTTTGGCCTTCTTTATGTAGCTGAATGATTTGCTCCCGCATTCGACGGGGTATCTCGTCTGTCTTAGCCATATATCACAGGAATACATTATGGGCATGGTCAGGCCATTTACATAGGCCAGTCTGTGTACAGAGGGAGTGTCCAGTATGGTCACGCTTGACCAAATCAGACCAAGTAAGTCAACCATGTCCTGTAAACATCTTGGGCTCTAATTTCGTAGACCAGGCGCAGGCGCGGCGCATGGGGGGTGCGCCGCGCCAACGGGGTGTGTCCAGGCGTATGTGGCAATTTCATGCCCGGCGTAGCCTGGCGCAAGTACTCCTCTGTCCCGCCTCTGCCCCTCCTTCCAGCGCAAGTTGGCAAAGAAGGCGTGTTTGGGTATAACACAGCCGAGTCAAATCTTCACCAGTCAAATGAGCTCCTCACCTCACCTTTAATGTGTTAGAATATAGAAGGCGACACAGCCGAGTCAAATCTTGCTCACTGGCAAGAGAAACGATGGATAGCGTGTTCCAATTATATCAAACTGTTGCTGCTTAAAATTTTGGGATTAACCTGCATATACAACAAAGCAAGATACGTTACACGTTTATTTCCAATATGTGATCTTAACTCAGTACGAGATCATAGCAATCAGGCTGCATTCCTTTCCCCCACTAAAGACGATAAAACATAAGTGACAATAATAGTAGCCTAGTATTAAGCCGCTTGCACACTGGACGCGAAACGAATTTTTCGCTCGACAGATTGCGTCTTGTGTCCAAAGGTCTGACAGGGTTTTAATAAATCGTCGTGTCCGACAGTCTATTATTGTTTTTAATTTCTTCAAATCTACTGACTCTTTTAGATATTACACGTGAATGTTTGATAAGAGGGTTCAGTTCTTCAAGATGAGTACCGAGAATTTCAATCAATGTTTCTGTTTAAGCTGCTCAGTAAAGCGAGTCGACACTGGCGCGAGACAATGTACAATGCCTCCGTGTCTGACTGCCAAAAAAAAAAGGACGATTAGAACAGAATGATAATTAAATAAAGAATAGAAAGAAACATTTTAACAACAGAGCATCCAATGAACACTGCGATTTATTTATTGGCGGGTCATCTGTTTGATATCACGTTTGTTGCTGATATATTTTTATTCTTTATTTCGTTGTAAATCTGTTCTCATATCAATACTTTTACTTTTTGCTGGCAGCTGGACATGGAGTAATTTGCATTTCGTGTCGGACAGTCTTGATCGTGCATGCGATGATTTCTTCACTCTGTCAGTGGTCATGGAATTGATTTGCTCACGCACTATTTTATCTCTGCTGTGGAAATAAAGCGTGAATCTGTTCGATCCATCTGACTAATTTTCAAAAGAAAGACCGAATAAATACTGATGTCAATCTTCAACGGAAGAAAACAGATGAATAGGCTAAAAAGACCAAGAAAAGTCGATAGCTATCAATTTGCATTTTGTGAAGGCCGAACACAAACATAGCCAAGTTTGCATGTCTAATATTTCCTGGAATACTCAGAAAAATTAGAACTTTGATGACTCTCGGACACGGAGGTATATTAAAACCCTGTCCGACTATTGCGTCTTTGCATTGACTTTGTCTGTAATCAGTCGTGCGAAAAATTTGTTTTGCGTCCAGTGGGCAAGCGGCTTTAATGAGCATATAACGCAAGCATTCGATATATATATATATACAGTTTGTGGTTGGCTGAGAAAGATGTGAAGTCATTAGTTTGCATCACAGATTCAGTTGCGTTGATTAAGCCAGGTCAAGTTTCCATTACGCGTGGCAACCGCCTGACATCAGGACAATCGATATAGATACTATAATTTATGTCCTTATTCAGATAGTTCCAATAAATAGTGCTTCCTGTAATTATTTCTTGCATTGAAAAGTGCCTGACGTTCTGTAAACCTGCCTGTGAGATTTCGGTGACGTGTGCGCACTCTGCGCCGGTCAGCCAAATTACCACTGCACGGAAATTAAACCTGGTTGGAGCTGGCGAGTTTTCTGCACAACTCCAGCGGAGAGTTTTTCTACGAAATTGTCACTGCGTCTTGATGAATATGTGACACCTCCCCCTACTACGCCACCACACCCATCTCGGCGCACCTTCGTCTACCGAAGGCTGCGCACCTCACGAAATTACCACTACGCGGGCTGCGCCGTACGAAATTACCACTGCGCGGGCTGCGCCTCGCTACGCCACCTGCGCTGCGCCAGGAAATTAGAGCCCCTTGAGTTAATTTTAGGTAAGTATTTTAAGTTTTGTGACTCACTAATGGAACTGTACAGATACTTATTGGGTCAGATAATCACCTCTCTGACTAAATATGCCATTTTGACATTAAATACTTGTTTAAAACATATTGATTATCAAATTTTTTAATCACTTTTACACACAAGAGCAAGCATTTAGCCGAATATACAAAAGCTGTTATGTAGTCGAATTTTCAAGTAGTGTACAAATACTTATTGGAGCCACTGTAAATTGCTGCAACACCCCCACCTCTCCGGCCCAGGCGGGGGTTTTGAGTGTATATAAAACCAGGGGGAGAGGCTTCATTCAAAGATAAGTTTTCATCTGGTCTCAGCCATGTTTCTGTGAGACACATTATATCAAGATAACAATCAGAGATTAATTTGTTCAAAAGAGCTGCTTTAGAGTTCAAGGATCCAATATTTACTAGACCAATTTTGAGATAATATTTATTTATAGGTGGATTGATACAGTTGGTGTTAATGCAAATCAAGTTTCTGTGATGTACTCCGCGAGTCTTCTTTCTTAATTTAATTGGAATTCGAGGAACAGACACAATCTCTATAGGTTTTGACCTAATCAACGGCTTATCAAAGCTAAATGTCAGGAATTTAGATTTAACTCTCGGCAGTCAACTACAATAATTTAAGTCGTAGGCCAGATTTCTCAACAGAAGTGCAGTGCCTTCTCGAGATGGGTGAACACCGTCCCTCCTCCGAAGACCAGGTCTTCGCCGTAAAGCTCGCCAATTGTCTGCAAAACCGACGTTATTATCTGCGCACCACTCAGACAACCAGCGATTGAGCGAGTCTAATCTACTGTACATTTCATCACTACATTGGATCGGGTATGGACCAGAGAAAGTCACTGACCGTGACATCTTTAGAGCTTGGGCGTAGGCCGACTTAAAACTGCTCTTTGTGATCTCTCATTGTCATAATCAAATACCATTTGTACCGGCGTGGATAATAATTTTGGAGAACTTGCGTTTGCCTTGATCAAGTAATTTCAGATTCGCCTCGATATCAGTCATAGGTGCGCCAGGAACACAGTTCACTGTGGTCGCCGGTTTAAACACCCTCACATCTCTAACAATGGAATCCCTGATAATAAGTGACTTTTCCGGTACTCGTTCGTCTGGCTCCAATTCTTCGAGGGGAGCAAATGAATTAAACAGTTTAACGGGAGAGGGACTGGGTGGCTGCTCAAGTTTTTTTCCCCTACGTTTACCTCGAACTGTTACAAATACATCACGATGTGAAGAAGCTGCGGTAGCAGGTAAGGAACGGGAAACAGAAAGAGAACTAACATGAACACTAGTTTCAGGCTGGACTAAGAAAGAATCAATGAACTCCTCATTCGACCTAATGTTCTGCAGCGTTTCAATGCGAGCTTCCAGCTGTAAAAGCTTTTCAGCAAAGCTAGCATATGAGATACATTTCTTGCAAATGAAAGTGCCACTAAGCACAGAGGAGTCGTAACAAAAAATATTACATTCAGAGCACAAGACAGGAAAAGAGGTCGGCGAACAAGGGGAAGCCATCATGGTCATTAACTTACGTTAGTAGGATGCCGCGTAGCCCAAGTCCAAGGTTCACCTCACGGGGGTCTTGCAGAAGTACAGGCCGTCAGAAAGCGCGACTTTTGCGAATGTATTCCGTTAAAGGCAGAAAACTCTCAGAAAAACAGAGAAAAATCAACGTAATATTAACAGAAAAATGGGATAGAAACGCTCAGCACAACATGTGCTACCAAGACGTAATCAGATCTACTGCATTGCTTGGTTCTCGCGACTGGTTCCTGAGCATATCATCACACTATGTGTAGAACTTCTAATTCAAAACCACACACGAACACTGAAGCGTGGGGGGCCCTCCAAGATTTTGTGTCCAAGGGCCTCTGCATTCTTAATCTGTGCCTGAGCCAGAGGCAATGTTGGAGACAGGTCAATAGGAATAGACAGAATGTTCGAGGAGACAGGATGCCCCTGTGACCGCGAGAAATGACGAGACTGGTGCTTGATCCAAGATGGCAGCCCACTGCTAGCTAGATTCTCAACACTGCACCCACTTGTATACCAGAAACAATCTGTTTCCCATTTTCTATATCTGCAACTGGACTACTCAACTGATCGGCCTGGACGACCTGGAAGATTATATTGATGATTATTTTAACCGACTGTGCACCATGACACCGAAAAAGATCGGAAAAAGGATAATGCCGCCACCGCGTCCACACCAAATTCCAAAAGATCCCGTCCTTCGAACTCCTTCCACAACTCTCCAGACAAATCCTGCTGTACTGAGGTCAGTGACATTTTACAATCAATCAACAGTAAACTCTCCGCTCTCGATGCTCGATTAAATCTGGTTGAGGTACTGCACAAAGAATTCCAACACTTACGCGACAGCCTAGAATTTACACACGACCAACTCACCTCGTTAGCCAAAGAAAACAAATCGCTTCAACTCTCCGTTACCTCACTCACAACCCAACTTGCATCTATTACTAAAGAAAATAAGGACATGAAGGAAGCAATTCTTGACCTACAATCCTGTAGCATGAGAGAGAATCTCGTATTTTCCGGTATCCCCGAACGACATGAAGACAACCCCGAACATTTAATACATGAATTCATGATCACTCACCTAAAAATCCCCCCGGAGACTGTCAAGGACTTTACGTTTCACCGAGTTCACCGCATTGGATCCAAAAACCCAGCCAACAAGCGACCACGACCAATAGTTGCTAAATTCGAACATTTCAAACAGAAACAACAAGTTCTACAGCACAGCAGAAACCTGAAGGGCACGGACTACGGAATAAATAATCAATTCCCCCGAGAAATAATGGACCGACGCAAAACTCTACTCCCCGTCCGTAAAAAAGCCATACAGGAAAAAAAGAAGGCGATAATCTCCGTTGACAAACTACATCGATGGCATACTCTTCCGCGACAAAACAATAACCCCCTGGCTATTCTAATCCTACATCGACCTCCAATCCAACACTTGCCGTTTATTTTTTTTATTCCACTCGATTTCTTTTCCTTTTTTTTTTCTAACCATAACGTTTGCTGGCGCATATCGATGAATATGTACATTCACCCAGTCTCTCTCCAGTCTCACTATGCACTTCACCTCAATGCCTTTTCTCAGTTTTCCTGTTAAAGTTTTAAAGCCTATGGCCTTATTTTGTTTGTTTAGCTTTTTTGTTTTTTGTCTACTCTCTGTGCTCTTCCTTTTTCCTTTCCTCATTAGTCATAACTCTCTGACCCAACTGAATTTCTTGCAGCGTTTCGCTGTGAGGACCTATAACTATTCTTTTCTGATACACGCGAACATGTGCAGACACACTCATCCGCAAACCCAAATATTCTACATATGCTATCTAGCCATTACATTTACACTCAAACTCAATCAAATTAAAATACATACATGCACAACACTAAACATGTACATAAATTTACAAACAACTCACTCACCCCACACAGAAGTTATAAACTCCCCTATATTATCACAATGAACACAATTAAGTTTGTATCATGGAATATCCGTGGAATTGGTGCACAGGCAAAGAGAGTCAAGGTATTCAACCACTTAAATCGTCTACAACCAGATATATGCCTCCTACAAGAAACTCATACTTCAGAATCTGATAATAAGAAATTATTATTCCCACAATTTAGCCAAATCTTTTCTTCCCATTTTAACTCAAGACAAAGAGGGGTAGCCATTTTAATACACAAAAAAATCACATTTACTCATAATAGCACAATATCGGATCCAGATGGACAATTTATCATCATCAATATTTCGATACACAACTACCCAATCACTATTGCATCTGTCTATGGCCCAAACAATGACGACTCCTCATTCTTCAATTCATTTTTTTCCTCCCTCTACAATATTTCCGATTCACCTATAATAATTGGTGGAGACTTCAACACAGCCATGAACCCATCATTAGATAGATCTAACAACCCAAATAGTACACGTACCTCCCAGTCCACAGAAACAATAAAGCAGTTCATGGGGGATTTTGGTCTTGGCGATGTTTGGCGGCTAAAACATCCAAACGATAAAGAATTCTCATTTTTCTCACCGGTACACAACTCCTATTCTCGTATTGACTTCTTTCTAACTAGTAACTCACTCATGTCCAAAATATCAGAAGCACAAATACATTCCATTAGCATCAGTGACCATGCTCCTGTCTCATTCGCCAGGTGCAATAGCCACGCTCGCAAACCGTCAAGCAGATGGCGCTTTAACTTATCACTTCTAAAAGATCCCGACTTTAATAAGTATATTGATAGAGAGTGGGCATCCTTTCTTGAATTAAATGACTCACCAGAAACGGCACCATCACTTCTTTGGGAAACGGGGAAAGCAGTTTTGAGAGGGAAAAAAAAATCATTTCATACTCCACACACAAAAAGGAAAAAGACAATGAAGAGGAAAAATTTTTAGAAAAAAAGATTAAAGAGCTAGAAAACATCAACGCACTACATCCCACAACACAAACCCAATCTGAATTGCAGAAATATAAATTACAATTAAATGAACACACCAATAAAAAAGCTCTATTCCTCTTACAAAGACTCAGACATGAACACTTTGAATTCAGTAATAAATCCGGTAAATATCTGGCTAACCAAATCAACCGAAACAAAGAAAAATCAACAATCCCATCACTCATGAACTCAGCGGGGAAGCTGGTACACACACCTGAAGAAATAAATAAAACATTTCAAGATTTTTACATGAACCTCTACTCTTCCTCACATCAACCTAGCCTAAGAGACATTGACACTTTTTTAAGCAATGTACTCCACAGAAACCCAAAAACTTAGGAGGACTGCAGGCTCCAAACTTTTTCCATTATTTCACTGCCCACCAACTTCAGTGTATTTATAAATGGATTAACCCAAAAGAATCTGACACCTCTTGGACAGACATCGAACAAACATTCTGCAAAGAAATCAGCATCTCAGATCTTCCATTCCTGAGCCCCATCATCAAACGCCATCCCTGTTTTAAAAATGCTACCATAGCTACAGCTCTGACTGCTTGGTGGAAATTTCACCAAATGACTAACACCACGGGCGGCACGGTGGCACAGTGGTTAGCATTGTTGCCTCACAGCAAGAAGGTCGTGGGTTCGAATCCGGCCTGGGGCCTTTCTGTGTGGAGTTTGCATGTTCTCCCCGTGTGGCGTGGGTTTTTGTCGGGTACTCCGGTTTCCTCCCACAGTCCAAAGAGACACCAAATTGCCCATAGGTATGAGTGTGAGAGTAAATGGTGTGTGTGCCCTGCGATGGATTGGCAAGCTGTTCAGGGTGGGTCCCTGCCTTTGCCCGTAGACAGCTGGGATAGGCTCCAGCTCGCCGTGACCCTAGTGAGGAACAAGCGGGTATAGTAAATGGAAGGATGGATGGACTAACATCACAACTTCTCCCACCATACGCACTCCCATATGGAACAATCCTGACTTCTTAATGAACAGGAAACCACTCAATTTCTCCTCATGGATCTCCAGAGGTATCTGTGCATTCTGCATGTCATGTTTAAGTTCTGTGCCTGGCTTTGCCATGTTGTTTGATTCTGTTTAGTGACCACTGCATATGTCTGACCATTCTTAGGATCAGTAATTTTGGTAATTTATATTTCATGTTTTATTATTATTTCATGCCATGTTTTCATTTCCATGCTTTGCACTTCGTCTACCCTGTCTTGTCTTGCGTAGGTCTTTGCCCACGGTCCCTAGTCTTGTATACCACTCATTCGGGTGATTTATTGGTTTCTGGGTTTTCAATCTTCCTTCATTATCTCGTGTGCTTCCTTCCTGTCTCTTTTACTATCTAGTAACCATACTAACAGTTTGTTGTTTTCGCTAATTACTAACCACACTAATTTTGTATATTTTTACTAACTTTCTAACATGCACTCGGGATTGTAAAGCTGCACATACTAATTGACTAACTATCTCTCAGCAGTCGCTCAATTCTAATCTCCGCCTCCTTGCCTATCCCTAATTATCTCTGCTGCAAGTTTCTGTGGATTTCCACTGATACTTTGTGCTTTCCTTTTCTTTTATCTTGGCACTTTAGCACTCCTTAGCTGTTTTGTACTTAGGTTTGTCTTGTGATCCCTGTCTGCGTTTTGGCTACAGCCAAATTCATGTAATTAGTTTATTCCTCATGTGTCTCTCCCTGATCATTGTTACCATTGATTGCACCTGTTCTCCCTGGTCATGTGTTTACCCTGGGTGTGTATATAAGATGTCTGTTTGGTTCACTTTCTTGTCAGATCTTTCTCCCTAGTTTTCTTGTGCTAAGTTTCTCGCCTCGATTTCTCAGTGTTTATCTTTCTGACTGGATTGCCCGACTATCGATTTTGGTTTGCCCTTTTTGGATGTTGTTGCATCTGTGAGTTTTGATCTTTTTTCTGCCCGACCTTGATTTTGTGATTACTGCCCTGGTTTTGGATTCGGACTGTCTTTGGCTTATGAGTTTGCTTCTCCTCCAGACCTACGCCTGTGTACCGAACCCTTTTTGTCTGACCACGAACTTTGTTATTGGTGCCCTGGTTACGATTCTGGATTACGCCCATTGGATACTGTTTTTGGATTGTGGACTTGGTACCGTTGCCAGCTCTGTTGGGGGGTTTCCCCCTTCAGAAAGTCTTTTTGCATTTATGTGGTTGTCGCTATTGGCTCATTTTGTAATTCCCAACAGTATCACGCACCTCGAGCACATTCTCCATAACAATACTTGGGCCACATTTTCTCATTTGGTCCAAAAGTTCGGCATCGAGAACAACCAGTTTTTAGAGTTTCATCAAATGCAATCTGCTATAAAGTCAAAAATCAATATTAAATCCTCCAACTTAGGACTTAGCAATTTCTTCCTAGTGGTGATATTGATCATCAAAAATGTATAAAATAATTTCCAAATCTGACCAAACAGTTTCAGTCCCATTTACATAATGGGAACAAGACCTCCAGATCACCCCCAGTGCCGAATTCCGGACCAAAGTATGCAATAACATCATCTCTATGTCCACCAACACAGACATACAGCTCATACAGTACAAGATCATTCATAGAGCGCACTACACGGGTGAGACGATGTTCAGAATGGGGTTCACTGACACTGAAATATGTTTGCATTGCACACAGAACACAGTAGATAACCACCTTCATGCCACATGGGACTGCACACCAATAAAACATTTCTGAAAAGATATCACAGATCACCTCCCACTACTTTTGGGCTGCCATATCCCACTATCACCTGCACTCTGCCTACTTGGAGACTTATCGGACATCAACTTGAACACCACATCTAGCAGAATACTCTCTGTTGCCCTAACCATCGCCAGGAAAACTATCCTCATGAACTGGAAATCAAGAACAAAAAAATCAACATCACACTTTGTAATAACCTGCTTACAGAATACATATCAATGGAAAAATTTTCTGCCGCCCTTAGGAAACAACCTACGGAACCTGACATCTGGAATTCAACTTTACATAATATTAATTCTTGATGTCTTGAACAATCACGCCCATTGGCTCTTTCTGCCTGTGTACCAATCAAGATCCCCTCACACACAAACCATTACTCACTCTCTCTCTCTCTCTCTCACACACACACACATTACATACTCCACAATAAATAAACACACCATATCAAGTTCTTCTTTGTTTTTCCCTTCTGTTCTTTCGGTGAATCTACAGTTTCTTTCTATATTTTTCATGTGGCTGTTTGAATTGTATTGATGATGATGATTATTATTACCTTCGCCAGCGACTTCGCTGACGAAGGTAATGTTTTGATCCCCGTGTATTTATTTGTTTGTGTGTCTGTATGTGTATCGAATAACTCAAAAAGTGCCAAACGGAATTTCATAAAATTTGGTGGGTTGATTTGGCATGACCTGAGGATCAATCGATTAGATTTTGGGAGTGATCGGGTCAAAGGTCAAGGTCAAGGCCATGAAAAGGTCAAAACCGACTTTCGGCCATATCTCGGTCAATTTATATCCGATCGGCATGAAACCAACGCCAAAATGTGCAGAATTATATACCCGATCCTGTGATGTGAAACACGGTACAATGGGGTCAATACCCTTCTTAGCGGTTGGGGGTCAAAGGTCAGGGGGGTCATTACCTTTAGAACTTAAAGGCGTATTGATGTAAAAAAAAAAATATCGTACTCTTGTCATTCATCGCTCATTTAAAAAAATAAAAATTGGTCCTCAGAGTTATGTGGCGAGGGATTCAGTGGCGTCAGCGAAGGTATGCGCTCTACCGAGTGCCCGTTCTAGTTTGTTTGTGTGTCTGTCTGTCTGTGTGTATGTATGTGTATCGAATAACTCAAAAAGTACCAAACGGAATTTCATAAAATTTGGTGGGTTGATTTGGCATGACCTGAGGATCAATCGATTAGATTTTGGGAGTGATCGGGTCAAAGGTCAAGGTCAAGGCCACGAAAAGGTCAAAACCGACTTTCGGCCATATCTCGGTCAATTTTTATCCGATCGGCATGAAACCAACGCCAGTGGCGAGGGATTCAGTGGCGTCGGCGAAGGTATGCGCTCTACCGAGTGCCCGTTCTAGTTTGTTTGTGTGTCTGTCTGTCTGTGTGTATGTATGTGTATCGAATAACTCAAAAAGTACCAAACGGAATTTCATAAAATTTGGTGGGTTGATTTGGTATCACCTGAGGATCAATCGATTACATTTTGGGAGTGATCGGGTCAAAGGTTAAGGTCAAGGCCACGAAAAGGTCAAAACCGACTTTCGGCCATATCTCGGTCAATTGTTATCCGATCGGCATGAAACCAACGCCAAAATGTGCAGAATTATATACCTGATCCTGTGATGTGAAACACGGTACAATGGGGTCAATACCCTTCTTAGCGGTTGGGGGTCAAAGGTCAGGGGGGTCATTACCTTTCGAACTTAAAGGCGTATTGATGTAAAAAAAAAAAAATATCGTACTCTTGTCATTCATCGATCATTTAAAAAAATAAAAATTGGTCCTCAGAGTTATGTGGCGAGGGATTCAGTGGCGTCGGCGAAGGTTTGCGCTCTACCGAGTGCCCGTTCTAGTTATTATTGTTATTACTGCTGTTATTTCATTGTATTGATATTTTTCCCACCTCTTCCTTTGTTTACCTTTTCTTTATTTGTCTGACCTGCTTTTTTTACATTTTTTTATAAATAAGTAAAGCTGACCTCCCCTGTAGGGACTCTGCTCTCCCTCCATCTCACCTCCCCAGTTATCTTCTGCTCTTTCCCCTCCGCCTCCGTCTCTCCATTCATCACCATTATCCTCACAACTCTTCTTCATTACATGTCTTTTATTTTCATTTTGTTTCTGTTACCTTATTAATTGTATTTGCCATCTATTTATTTATTTATTTATCTAAGTACACAACAAGAGCACATTTACCACACGCACACACACGCGTGCACACACACACACACGCACACACACACACCATGCTTTAACCCCTCCCTCGGACCCCCACCCTCTGCCTAACCCCAGGTCCCCCACAGTAGTGTCAGGCAGCAGTGCTGGGCTACAGTATATCAGCCTCTTCCCTGGAGTCAGCTGGTGGCATCAATGTTCTGGATATCAGTCCTGTTCACCACACAACAGAGCAGCTGAAGTATTGTGGAATATGGGAATAAGGCCCCTCCTGAGGGTGGTGCTGCTGCCCATAACAGTCTGGCATGATGGTTGAGCCCGAGTGGTGAACCTAAACCCTGAGAGGGAAGAAACACCCAGAGAGGGCGAGAGGCGAGATTCTGGCCGAGCTGTGGTGGTAGAGAGAACCACCCACTCACTGCAACACCCCCCCCCCCCCCCCCCCCACCTTCAGCCTCCCCCTCCCTTTGATACACTCACTCTTTCGCCCACACACGCTCACACACACACGCGCACACACGCTCACACACACACTCACACACACACACGCACACGCGCACACACGCTCACACACACACAGACACACACACACACGCACACACCTCTAATACAATGACTCTTTTTTCTTCTCTCTCTTCACTAAAAATTATTTTTCAGTTTCTTTTTGTATATTTTGTTTTTTTGTTGTTTTTGAATCATTATCACTTTTCTTTGATTATTTGTAAATTTATTTTCTCCCCTCCCCCCCACCCAGCCCTAGTCATCTACCTCCTTATTTACCAATCTACCAAAAGAACCTTTAAGAGTAAGAATAAGGAGAGCAGAAGGGAATTCTTGTTTCTTTCTCGCTTTTTTCTTTTTTTAAAATTCATTTTACCCTTTGTCTTTCATGATAGTCTCCATTTCTCATCGTATCATTCCATTACTATCTGCAATTATCTTCACCTTTCACTATATCAATGCCTGTTTATGTGTTGTTCTTGACTTAATGCTATTAAAATGTGTCTTTTTTTATTTGTTTTTTTTCTCTCTCTCCCTCATCACTGCCTTCACATCTATACGTGTATGCACGGCACACACACACATACAGACCTATTCTTTTTTTCTCTCTCTTTTTCTTCCTCTTTTTTTTCTATTTATTTTCAGCATCATGTTCATTAGTTACCCTTATGCCGCATCCCTTTTGTGTCCAGTTTGTGCTTAATTATGTATCTGTTCTGTCCACTTACTGTGTAATTGGTTGTTTGTATGTTATTCTGTTTACTTTTTAAAGCTGGCTGTTTTGTATGTTTTCTGCTTGTTTTTTTTTGTAATAGAAAAATTAATTTAAAAAAAAAAAGGAATAGACAGAATGGGTGAATGTTTTTAATGGAATGGAGTTGCCCTGCTATTCATAGTAAATGGAATGTTAGCAAACAATTGCTACTATACAAAATGTTGACAGCTGATCATTGTCAAAGGACTTATTTCAAAGTGTAGCTTAACATTTATGGTGACTGCATGTTGCATTTCTTTTTGAATATAACAACCATGCTTGCCTAGCCAGCGGATTTTACTTATCCATACTCGTTGAGTAGCTAGTTTTATACCTGGCTTCTTAGCTTGGTACTCATACTCACATCTACATATAGAGACTTGCCAGTAGCCGGAATATTTTAACATCGTCACTCTCTATTGGCACAGGGCTGTGTTTGCTGGCCAATCAGAACAGGGTTCATTTTTATGGAGGGAACGCCCACTCAGAACAGCCTGTTTTTAGAGAGCAATGGAATGGTACGAATCAAATTACCAGAAAATCATTGAATTTTTATGTTTTTTGCTAAAAAGGTTATAAACTTCCCTTTGAGAAATCCAAGAACATATCTTGGAAAATATTACTGCATTATTGGTCTCCTTTTGAGTAAAACTGAAATGCTAAAGGAATAACACACACTTGAACTTGAAACAAAGCAACCAATTGTACAATTACTTTTGGTTCCTCAAAATGGGGAGAATCTCAAAAAATGCTGTCATTCACATACTGTACACCCAATTTAGATGTAACCGCCCTCAAATTAAAGGAGAAAGTCAACACTTTTTGTTTCATATCATATAATTTCAAATCCAATATTCTGTGGAAAATAGCTAAGATATCCCAAATGCCTTTCATGACCACATACAAATATTTATAAGCCTGACTGTAAATTAAACATACAGCGCTGTGAAGAAGTATTTGCCCCTGATTTCTTTTTTTTTCTTGCATATTTGTCGCACTTAAATGTTTCAGATCATCAAACTAATTTTAATATCAGACAAGGAAAATCCGAGTAAAGACCAAATGCAGTTTTTAAATGATAATGATAATGACATGATAATGTCATTTTTTTTAAGGAAAAAAGCTATCCAAACCTACCTAGCCCTATGTGAAAAAGTAAGTGCCCCCTAAACCTAAAAACTGGTTGTGCCACCCTCGGCAGCAACAACCGCAATCAAGCGTTTGCGATAACTGGCAATGAGTCTTTCGCGTTGCTGTGCAGGAATTTTGGCCCACTCTTCTTTGCAGAATTCTTTTAAGAAGCCACATTGGCGGGCTTTCAAGCATGAAAGGCTTTTTAAGGTCATGCCACAGCATCTCAATCGGATTTAACTCCAGTCTTCGACTAGGCCACTCCAAAACCTTCATTCTGCTTTTTTAAGCCATTCAGAAGTGGACTGGCTGGTGTATTTCGGATCATTTTCCAGCCGCATAACCCAAGGGCGCTTGAGCTTGAGAGCACAGGATTTTCTGGTAGAGCAGAATTCATGGTTCCATCAATTACGCCAAGTCATCCAGGTCCTAAAGCAGCAAAGCAGCCCCAGACCATCACATTACCAGCATCATGTTTGACAGTTGGTATGATGTTCGTTTTATTAAATGCTGTGTTAGTTTTACACCAGATGTAAGAGGAAGTACACCCTGAAAAAATTTCAACTCGTCAAACCACGGAATATTTTCCCAAAAGTCAAGATGATGATCATCAAGATATTTTATGGCAAATGCGAGAGGAGCCTATGAGTTCTTTTTGATCAGCTGTGGTTTTCAACTTGGAACTCTCCCATAGATGCCATTTTTGCCCAGTCTCTTTCTTATTGTTGAATCATGAACACTAATTTTAACTGAAGCAAGTGGTACACCCCTGTTCCAAATTTTCTCCATTTGCGGATAATGGCTCTCACCTTGGCTCACTGTAGTCCCAAAACCTGAGAAATGGCTTTGTAACCCTTTCCAGACTGATAGATGTCAATGACTTTGTTTCACATCTGTTCCTGAATTTCTTTAGATCACGGCATGATGTGTTGCTTTTTGAGATCTTTTAGCATATTTCACTTTGTCAGACAGGTTCTATTTAAGTGATTTCTTGATTCAACAGGTCTGGCAGTAATCAGTCCTGATTGTGGCTAGTGAAGTTGAACAAAAAAAAAAAAAAAAAATGCGGTTAACCATAGTTAATTCATGATTTAACATGGGGGGGGGGGGGGGGGGATTACTTTTTTACATAGGATCAGGTAGGTTTAGATAGCTTTTTTTCAATTTATAAATGAAATCATTTAAAAACTGTCAACTCAACTCAAGTTGTATTTGTCTAATATTAAAATTTGTTTGATAATCTGACACAATTAAATGTGACAAATATGCAAAAAAATAAGAAATTAGGAAGGGGGCAAATACTTTTTCTGAACTTCATGGGAAATTTCAATACATGTCACCTTGGTGAGTTTTTCCAGGAGTTAAAATGCTGATGCAGCAGCTCCACAAATTATTTTCCTTTTTTTTGTATATAGTGGTTAACAGTTTGTTCCAGAAGCATCCGTCACTCCCAATGTAAGTTCCTCAGTTTCTGCATGACTCATGACAGTTGGGCCCAAAACAGCGGCTCCCTGAATTATCTCCACTTGAGCACTTGAGCGGGCCATGATGACGGATGGCCCACCAATGAGACAGGGAAGATGACCCTGGAGATTGCCTTTGGCACTAAATACCCCTGGCTCTGATGCGTCCACACCCAGGTACTAGCAGAGGCCTGTCAGGTGGCCAAGGATCAAGGGCTCACAGGAAAACAAGCACATCAGCTGAGGCGGGAAGCTTGCCCAGGAGGAAAGCATTCTGGGGATAGGTCTTGTCACCTGGAAAGCCAACATTTACCTCTCCCCTTTCTTTACCCTATCACTCTCCTCACGCTAGAATGCAAACTTCCTGGAATTGAACTCACTTGACAGGGACTGACCCTAGGGGTCAAGGGGACACCTATGCACACAGACAGTACCGGAGGCATTGTCTTGCACATACAATAATGGGAACGGGAGCACTGTCGTCCTCAGCAGTCTGACAGATAGTCGCCAGGGTAGCCAATGGGAATCTTGCAAAGGAGAGAGAACAGCGCTGTGGGATTTCGTCAGCCTGGTGTGCGGCGCAAACTGGCTTGCAAGTTGCCATACATGAAACCTACCAACAAATGAAATTTGCAGTGAAGGCCTCATCTTTACTGACAAAATGAGATAGCAGAACAGCATGCAATGCATTGTTTGTCAGCTTTGATATGGCTTGTTTTTTGCCTTTATAGGTCTTGAGCCCTGGCAGGGCCTGTACAGGCTGTCCTGCCTGTGATAAGGGTATTGAGGAAAGGTAGGTACGGACTGAACTGATGGCTTCGGTTTAGTGCTATCTCTCTCTGACAGGTCACATGAGCTCTTCTAGATAACACAGCTCAAACAAATTCTGCTTCAAACAAACCATGGGAACCTAATGGGCTCCAAGAGGATGGCACTCTTCCCCTCAAGGTTTGATATGAAAGCCCCAATGTCTGAAGTCAAGTTGCTTGAAGTAAAAGGAACTACCGTCATACACTTGCAGTTCTGCTATGCCGCCTGTAATGCAAATGGTACCTAAATTGGACAGAACTACTTCCCTTATCCGCAGCTTTTAATGTCAGTGATTCCACATTTTCTGCGGCCTCACTCCTTTATTCCTGTCTTCTGCCACCACTTACTGCTGTGACTGATCTGCTTCTGTGAGGAAAAAAGACATTTGTCAAATGAAACCATCAGAACAGATGTAACAAAACTGCAATACTATACAACACTATACTAGCTAATGTGCTGAGTGCAAAACCAGCAGGAGGCCTTGGCAGCACTGTACAGCACCATTAAAACTATTTGTACACAACAGAAAAGGTTCATCAAAACCAAAAAGTGCTCTGGTCTTGTATGGATAGTAAAATCTTTTTTTATCTCGAGTTTTTCTGAGTTACTGCTTGCTCAGCAAGATACATTTGTCCAGCACTCTGGGTAAATCTTGATACAAGTTGAGTGATCTCTATTCTTTTCTTATTGAGCAAAACAGTAATAGAAATAACAAATTCAGACAAAGCGAAGGAATAAAATAGAATAAATAAAATAATAAGCCTAGATTGACTTATTTTTTGGGATTTTGCCAAAACAAATTGCTTTTTCCCTGTAAAACTGAAAATGCAAGACAAACAAAATTTTACAAGCAAACAAGTCCTCCCTCCCCTGCACTCAGCCATCCACCCACCAGGATTATTATCCTCACATGTTCCGGCTGACTTGCACTTGTTTTGGTGGGGTAGAGCCAGCCTGATCTGTCAATGTCAAACTCTGTTCCACATTTCCTGCATCCCAAGCCAGAAGTTTCTCCTCAAAATCCAGCAGCAAGCTTGCCAAGAGAAATACAGCCTCCTCATAACTGACTTATTCCCTGAGAATTAGGGGCTACTTCCCACAATAATCAATCGACTCAGACAGCACTCCATTTGGGCAGATAAAATACCCAGCTACTATTTTTGTTTTGACTCTTTTGTTCTCTTGTTAAAAAGTGATTTTATAATTTAGGAGTAATCAATGATCTCAGGAGTTTTAGTTTTTACATATTTTTAAATGATTTCAATCACACATCACAAAGAAACAGCAGCATCTAAAACAGCCTGCGGTTCATTCACATGGCTCTTCTCCAGGCCCAGGGTCAGAATTGATTTCCAGCTCATTTTTCCCTGAGAATGAGATGGCGCATTAGCGTACATAAATTATTAGCATTGGAAAGCAAAAATCGCCAATTTCAAAGCCACGCTCAAGGAAAAGTAAAGCAAAATCAATGAACAGCAAATACAGTGTCCAGTGATGATTGTACACGAAACAAAATGAAAGTAAATCAGAAACCAAGTGCTACTCAAGTACTTATTTTATTTAATATTGGATCATATTGATGAAATGAGCGAATAGATAACAATATGTAGTAAAAACAAAATAATAATGTCGTTTTGAGAGAAAAGGTCAATATCTACCCCAGCCACCCTTTGCTTTGATTAAAGCCATGATTCCACTGATTTACATGAGATCACTGGCTCTTTTCGAGCACACTGAACCCCAAACCATAATATCACCACTTTCGTGTTTAACTGAAGGGGTTAAACAGTCACTTTTAAAATGTTCTCCAACACATAAGTTTTGCGTTTGGATGAGAAAATTTAGAATTTTGATTCATCGGTCCACAGGACTTGTTCCCAGTCTGTTGGTGTCCAGTCCTTGAATTTCTTGGCAAACTCAAGTCTTTTTTTGATGTTGCCAACTCTCAGCAGCAACACGACCAATCAGACAATTTTCACACAGGCATCTAGAGACAGTAGATCTTGATGCATTCATCTCTTCACTTGCGGTGCTATTAATATCATCAAGGAGTTGCTGTGCTGTCAACCACTGATTGTTTTTACTGATCATACACAGATAACAAACATCAAAGGGATTTAACTTTCATTTTGGGCCTCTGTAGCCACTAATTTTCACCGAACCAGTCACTTTGGAATACTTGATGGTGTTTCTCACAGTGCCATGGCAGCATTTGTAACGTCTTCAGACATTTTTCTAAGTGACCAACCAGCCTCATGTAATGCCACAACACGGCTACGAACAATGTCAAAAAGTACCTTCCATCATACTATCATGTTTCACACTGTGACACTGCTTAAAGTTTATGTCACCTCACATACTGGCGCAACTGACCATCAGAGGGAATTTTTCCGAATAATGTTGCCTCAAACCAGTTTAAACAATTTTTAGCATCAATAATCATGGAACGAAGCTTCAAAAATGCATTCATGCTATGCGGAGTCAAAAAAAAAAATAAAAAAATTTGCGACACTACGACCATATTCAATTGTTCTAAAAAATGTATGTTTTCAGAGTTTTTGTATATTAGCCATATTTCTACCTCAATATACTTGTGGGAATGATTTTTTTGTTGTTCACATTGCCTACAATAGTAGATTTTCACCAAAAAATTAAAAATGAGTAATATATAAGGACCCCTTTTAGACAAAAGTGGTGGTGCATAATCACACATTCAAAACAGGTTCAATCTTGATTCAGAAATGAGAGGAGAGGAATCCCTTGATGTTCCACTCTCAAACTCATAATCACAAGACTAACTCGAGATTGGCTAACTTGGATGATAAACATTAGGCCAATAATCTCTTTTGAAATACTGTCTCACAGGCTGGGTACATTAGCTTGCAGAGGAATGGCAATCAGTAAAATCAGGAAAATTGTAGGGCAGGGAAACCAAACTAAATAAACAGGGTGTGCTTGGGGCCAAAGAAAAGGCTTTTTTTTAGATTTGTATGCTTGTTTTTTTTTTATTTTTTAGTCAGTGCAGCGAGAATTTGCACGAGCAATGCCCCACATAGCTCTGCGTTTGTCCAGCACCAAACAAACACCACATGTTCACCTGATAAGAAAGCCACTGTCCTGCATCTCTGGAAGCGGGAATCAGACAAAGTGCCTGGGTCGATGGTGTCTTCGCACGCGCAACAATCGAATTAGGGCTTTTGGGCAGCCATAAAATTTACCTGTGGCCACCAACAGTTCATAGCAACCCAGCAAATGACAAACAATGAAAAGCTGCAATTTTTGCTTTTTATAGCCAGGCCTGCCACACGCCTTGTGTGATTATAGGGTACCATTTCCCCCACTGATAAACAGCATACGGTGCTAAGCAAACCTGATCCTGGGCTTGACTGCTTCACGACGCCCTTGTCAATAGCCTCATCCAACACCCAATTACAGCAAATGAAGGGAGAACAGATGGGCCAAGCACTAAAATTCACCACAGCCACCATGCTTTGAGGCACATTATGATGTTTGCCTTCTTAATATGAAATCAGTGCATCAGGGATGATAAGGTCCTGGTGTAGATAGAGGAGCCATCTGTAGAGATCCAAGGAGTGTCTTATTGCCCCTCGCTTCTGCAGGTGTGAGCTTGACATGTGCATAGGTGAACAACACCATCTGCATCTGGTACACGCTGGCAATGATGCATAAATAGAACAGGGATTAACTTCACAATAACACAAAATCTGCTGCCAGGACATGCAAACACAAAGACAGCATTAACCACAGGACTGTAAAGAGTGCTTCATAATTTGAGTATTAGGGCAATATAAGGCCCAATGATATCTGGAGGAAGAGACGTCAATGTGTATGCAGTTTTTTGTCTCCAACAGTAACCGCCATGCCAGAGTCTAGCACCCAACATTTTTGAAATATAAATTTGGTCTTGGATATTTTTTGTTTGTTTATTTGATTAGTATGTGGGTGTGTCTTTATGAGCATTAATTTGAACAATTTAATGTCACAGAGAAATCCTTCCATCTTCTTAAAGTAAGAAACAGATGCTATAGCCCTGGTATCTGAATAATTGAAGTTGTCTAGAATGACCTGGAAAGACAAAAGCAGGTGAGACAGCCATTCTACTGAAGAACTGAAAATTCATCAAAAATCTTCAACAGAATTACCAGTTAATGTTTGAGCCTAATTTTCAGACAAAGGGTAATGACACAAATATTGATTTGATACTGTATTTAAATGTTTACGGATTTTTGTAGTCCATATTTTTGATAATTTCACTTCAACTTTCTGATTTCATTTTTAAAGCATCTTCTCAACATAAAATTGTTTTAAATGTGCTTAAGACTTTAGCAAAAGACTGTACTGATACTAGATATATAAGACAACAGAAAAATTCCTCATGTCGGGATACGAAAGTTGCATGATCAGGATCAAAAGTGATCTTGAAATTAAGCTGAATAACATACTGATCATATTTCCACCCCCTGACCTATGGGCTGAACTGTAGGACTTGGAGCTTTCTCTTCCCTCCAGATGCTACCCCCAATCCCAGATAAATTGTGATCATTGAAAGAGAAATACTTACCCTGGAATCCAAAGTTAAACAGAATGTTTGGGCCCAGCATCCTGACGGACAGAGGGTACCATCTGCAGTGCACATGGGCATCACTGTGACTCACAATCTCAGGCCTGCAGCTGGTGAAGGCCCAAGGAAACAGTTTCACTCATCAAGGATGTTGATATATTGCATCGGTCTGTGATCATGCTTATACAGTACATGTGTGCAGAAGAACGGACATGCATGTTTGTGCATATGTGTACTTATGTCTGTGCTGATTCAAAATTTTAGGGCAAAATTACAATGTAACTCCTGATAAGTGTGGTGAGCTCAAATGTTTTGTGGACACGGATTACCTCAAAAAAAAATTAGTATGCCAACTTCATGATCACGATCATGAACAAAAAGGAAGGATAGGGGAACAGATTGCAATCTATTCGTTCATGCTCGTCGATCGACTTATCGTGACTTTCAAGATGGAGGCGACTGGAAACTACCTCAAGGTACTGTCTGCATTCATAGTCTTTTTTAATAAATTACCGGTGCATTTTCAAAGTTCTCAGCGCCCCGTTTTAAATGTCAGGGCCCTCGGAATTCTACCGATGAAGTGTGGAGCTACTTTGAGCCTTATTAATGATGAAAAAAATAGCGATTTCTTTGCATGGCAATGCTATGCCCAATTTACTACCATTTTAAGCCTGTTGGGAGCTTCGGCTAAAAAGCCATGTATTTTGAACTGTTGCGTGCGTACGGAGGTGGGGCATTCGACTAAAGTTAGTACTCGTTATCATGTTTCAATACACCCCAAGTCAATTTCACACCAGAATTCTCCTTTAATTGCGATAGACATGCAGCCAGTGAATACTGTACAGGGTGAAGGTTTTAGATATTTAATGGAAAAGTTAGAGCCGGGGTACACAATCTCAATTCGCAAAAAAAAACCATTGAAGGGCTAACTAATAAAACATGTAGTGAGGGGAATTCTCTGTGATAGGCCTATTTTTAAAAACCCTGCCATTGGTTTTTTACGGTAGATATTTGGACAACCCAAGAAATCCAAGCTTACATGACTGTACCAGCCTATCAGATTACTGAAGACTAGGAACATGTTAATAACATGCTTGAAACAGCTAAAATGACAATGTCACACCGCGGCAAATTTAGCACATTAACTTGATTAGTTTGCTGATGCATTCCAAATACCAGAGTCTATAAGACTCGCTGAAGTTCATGACAACACAGCCAACATGATCGTGAGCTTCTAAATTAGTAACATATGTGTAAAAAAAAAAAAAAAAATATATATATATATATGTGTGTGTGTGTTTACACTTGTATAAAGATATATACAAAACGTAAATAAGTTATTATGCTTACTTAGCTTATTTAGAAAAAGTTGAACTTTATTTGATCATTTTCGGGCTGGGCCATGGTGGGCTTTGTGTTTTGCAGTCGTCCCATTCTTAACGACTGCATGTTTGTCACCTCTGTTCTGTACCTCACTGTTCGAGTTAAAAACACTTCATTCCAATATCTTTGTCAAAAACAGTCGGTGCAGCCCTAAATACTGACACTGACAGTCAGTGCCACCCTAAATATTATATAACAGTGAATATGCAATGAAGGAAATAAAACTAGAAAACAAAGTAATGCGTCTGGGGTAACACGCCACACTGGAGTTGCCCCCCGAATGTAGAGATGTGTGTACAGTTTGACAGATGTTGTGGTTCTGGACCTCACACATGCTTCTGAATCATAGCATTGATAAAGGCCATTTCAAGAGAAGGACAGGGGGCTACATATTGTTCCAGGTTTGGCAAATCGGTGAAGCACGTCATAAAATCCTCCATTTTATCCAGTAAAAGCTCACGTTCTTTGCGATAGTAGCAGTCATGGTTAATCTTTTGTCTATAACAGTGACCACATATGCACCATGTGTTTGGCGACATCTAAGCCTGCGCTTTCTGAAAATTGGCCACCAAATACCTCTCGCTATCGTTGGATTCATCATTATTCTCTTCTTCCCGCATAAGATTTGCATAATCTGATTTATCAGGTTCATACATATAGCCAGAGGAACCCCGATCATAGTAGTTGGAATGCTGTCGCTGACTAGCCAGCCAATAACTGGCAGGTGTGCACTCCCTTTGGCATAGCTGGACATCTTGAGCAAAGGCTAACTGAGGGATTATTGTATTCATTCTCTGGCTAGTTTGCTAGTTGACAAGCTTATTCTGAGACTTGCTACTACGTGCCAACATGAAATATTAGAAATTCATTCACCTTAGAAAATAGACCACAGATTCATAAGCATATAGCAAGACATTATTTCACCGATATTTCGATGAACACTTCTTCAGTCAAAAACACAGCCCAAGGGTCAAGCTTTGTGACTCCAATTAGCCTGTGGATAGGCAGCTATGGCAATAGAGTCTTGGCAATGAAGCACTATTATTAATTGCATTGACTTGACAAAGTGGTCACATTTCCTCATTCTTTCGACTTTACAAATCCCGCCCCCTTGTCTGGTGATCTCTGGATCTGCCACTGTGTACCAACCCAAAAGCATTCTCCACAAGGGGCTTTTCAGGTCCAATGTTCATTGTGGTTACCAATGGCCAGTCTGCGATGCTGAATTTGGCGTAAGCTTCAGCGATTCCGAAAATGCAGGGATCTGGCAGTGGACCCACCATGCCCCTGTAGAACCCACTACCACAAATAATGGGCAACACAGCACTTTAGTAAAATAAAGGTGAGGGGCACAGCAAATTAAATAATAGAAAAAGAAATTTGCTACAAATTTTGAAGTTGGAATTACCGGACTCCATTTTGGACCATTCTATCTGGTACCGGCTTGGTGAAGACCATGGAGTTGATGGGTCCTGGTTTCACACCCTAGAAAACCACAGAAAACACATCTGTGGATGGAGACACTTTAAATTTAAAAATGGCACAAGATACTGAAAAATTGGGATAATCCGGTGTTATGGCCCCAATTTGTTATTACATTTACGACAGCAAGGGATGACAGACACAATTCTAAAACTTAAACACATTTAATTATACAAAGACTTTTAACTAATCTACTATCTACTCTACTGACCAAGATTGACATATACAAGAAAAAAAATATTTACAGTCCCTTTGGTGGGGTTGCTTGGTGATGTTCCGGGTGAGAATAATGCTCCAACACAGGCAAAAATCCACAAAAAGCTTCACAGGACTTGAAAGGAGTGACAGGTCTGGTCAAATGTATCCTTCTCCTTCCAATTTCTCCTACTACTCTACTCTCTCCTTATATACTCTTTTGCAGACCCCTCCCACCTTTTAGACTTTTTTTTTTACTTCTCTGGGACATTCCTTCTCAGACATGCCCAGGACATGCCCAAACCTAGCTCCAGACTGGGCTTAACAAAAAAAAAGGTCAATACTGTTCACATTACACCGGATTCATACTGGACTTTTTTGCACTTCAACACCTTGCATCTTCAACGCAAATGGGCAGTAGCATTGAGAATATTTATACTTTCAAGGTCCAGCTGGAGCAATTTTTTATGTTATTTTATAAATGGGGCTTAGGTACCCCCTGCCTCATACTTAATCCTATTTTCTGTGTCCTCTGATTGACTAGAACATTCATAATGTTCAGTGTAAAACCTGATACACACACAGCAGTTTTTGAACATATTGTAATATTCAAACTGCAATTGTTTAATAAATGCTGTCACTTTCTTTCCAAGTTTTCATTTGTCTTGGTTTTTTCTTTTCTTTTCTGATATCGCAATAAATACTGTACCGTGGACCTGATACCGCAGTATTTTGATACCGTTAGCTCCCTATGTCTTCCTGAAATATGCAAGGTCTTCCCTGAAAGAGATGTTGTTGTATAACCTCTATATACTTTTCAGAATTGATAATGCCTATCCAGATGTGTAAGCTGCCCATGGTATCGGCACTATGCAACCCCATACCATCAGAGGTGCAAGCTTTTGAACTGAGCTGGACGGTCCCGCTCCTCTTTAGTCCGCATGAAACAGCATCCATAGTTTCCAAAAAGAATTTAACATTTTTATTCATCTGACCACGGAGCCATTTCTATTTTGCCTCCATCCATTTTAAATGAGCCTTGGCCCAGAGAAGACGGCTGCATTTCTAGATCGTTTTCACATATGGCTTCTTCTTTTTCATGATACAGCTTTGACTTGCATTTGCGGATCGCATGGCAGACTGTTCACAGACGATGATTTCCGGAAGTGTGTCTGAGCCCTTGCAGTGAATTCCACTGCATAATTATGCCTGTTTTTCATGCAGTGCTGCTGGGCTTGCACACAAAGATTTGCACACAAAGATTTCTCCAGAATTTCTGAATCCCATCCAGCTGGTGTTCATTTCCACTGTGTGGTGGTGTTGTACTATTTAAGACCGAGCTTTGCACTTAGTCTTTACAAAGTCTCATAAGCCACATGCCTGTATAGACTTATCTCCCGCATTTTAGCGTGCATATATACTAGCTCTTGAACTTAGTGCCGTTCATTGATAATGTCAGCACTTTAACTTCACTGTTAGGAACCTTGCTTTCTTTTATTTTCTATTTTCGTTTTGTACATTGTTTCTGTAGCTAAGCTCAGTGTTTGGACTAATAGTATTATTCAGGAACATCTGCTCCTTGTTTGTTTATTATTTCTTCTTATATGCCTTCTTGAGATGCCAAAGGAATATTAAATTCAAACAAGTCCATCCTTGCACCAGAGTCCAGTCTTCAACTTCCTGCCTTCTGTACAATTCACCAGTATGCGAAGCACAACCCTTACACCTATGCTACCTTTGTACACGTCAAGTCACAAATACAGATACATCCTCATTTGGATCACAATTAGTTCACGATAAACTGTGGGCTAGTATTTAAAATGGGCATGACTCATGGATTTGTTGTCAGCAATCACGTACATAATTTTATTTCCACGATGGATTCTTATAGAAGAGAGTAAGGCTATTACAATATACGTGTTAGGATTCTGCCTTTCGTGTGTTGTCTCGAGCTTATTTGTGCTTGTGTCTTACTTTCGTTTACTGTCCCCTGCCGCGCGGAACACGCAAAGCGGCGGGACATAGTATTCAGGACTGTTCGTCCGTCCGTCCGACCGTACGTCCCGAATCCTTGTCAGCGAGATACCTCGAGAACAAATAGACGGATTCTCTTCAAATTTGATATGAACATGTCTTAGAGTGATACCCCAGCGCCAGTCGATTTTGGTGACCTTCGCTTCACGTTCAAGGTTACACCGAGAGATTGCTCATTTTGACACGATTTCACATTTTGCGGCAGGGGACAAAGACACGTTAGTGGCAAATACTTGTGTTTTTAGCTTTCAGTTCTGCCGTCTGACAATCCACTACTAATCTGCATTCCAGTGATGTCGTGTGACTGCCTTCAGCATGCCTGCGTCTCGCCGTCCAATCACGTTTCCTCTTTTGGTTTCGGCTCTGGTATTACATTCATTGCTTCCAGCTGTGCTTAATTCTGGTTTTCGCGAAACTCTGAGTGAATGCGTTCTCTGATAGGATAATTACTAACCCATACTAACCAGCTCTTATTTGAGGGTGATTATAAATATTTTGTCACGTAGTATTAACGCTTATTAACTCATTAGCAAGTGTGTGCGATTCTGGCTTTTGTACATTCAGCCTGAGCTGTCTCTAATTAACTGATTTAAAACCTGTGCTTTCCTTCGCTTTGCTTGTGGTGCTTTTTACTTGTCACGTTTAGATTACCTTAATCTAAACTGTCTAAGCTTGATTGATGGTCTCAGCGTCTTGTCTCGAGTCATTATTGATAACCCGGTTTTCGTGTAATTGTTTATTAATCCCATGTGTTTCTGTTTCAGTCCGAGATTGAATTTTGAGTCCCCGCCTCCTCTTGTGACTATTTATGTGGCTGTATTGGGAGCGGATGTCAGACGGATCCTCCGTATTGACTCTGTTCTACATGGTGAAGTCTCAGCTCCTCGTGCCTTCCGAGTTTCTCCCGTGTATGATTCCCGAGTCGTGTTTTTTGCTGCACTCTCGTCTTGTCTGCCCCGTGTTTAAGTCTCCCAGTGTGTCCGTCAGTTTAGTTAGGATCAGTTTTTGTTTTCTTAGTTTATCCACTCTTGGAGTGAGTACTTAAGTTTTCCCATTTGTTCAGTGCTTGTGCACGGTGTTTTATTTCTGGCGTGTCTGCCAACCTTTTCTCCTAGTGTTTTTTGTGTTTAATAAACACTTCTGCATCCTGCACCTGGTGCTCCCCGGACCTCTCCTTACAATATGGCCTGATAATATAGCCCATGGCCTTTATATTTGTGATCAGCCAATATAGCCAGTGGATGGGTTTTTTGACACAGAGCCAATTTCCGATAACAAACTGAATGCAGCATCTTGCTCCAGAACAGAGCCCTAGAAAAATCATGTTGCTCAAATTGACATGTGTTCTGCTATTACATACAGTATGGATTCAAAGTTCCTCTCAAGGATTAAAAAGGTATATCAGTATGCAAGCCTCTGCTTTCTTCAATAAAATGTTTGAAACAGCGCTGCTGAGTACAGTCCCTTAAGGCTTGTTATAAACGCTATATTTACACAATTATGACTCTTCTTCATTTCTTCAGAGAATTTTTTTTTTTGTTTATTTTATACCTTGCAGGATGAGATTCTTGTTCCAGAAAAAAGGTTTTCATGCTTGTAATAAAATACGTTTTTGGAAATGGCCAATGCAGTTTTCCATCAAGCTGCAACAGTCTTTCGGTTCAAGGGACGCTCAGTAATCACGCTCCCTTCCTCATTAAGTTCCTAGTCCCCTCGTTTAGTTTCCTTTATTAGTTGATTGTTTCCTCATCTAAGTTTCCCCTGAATACTAATGTGTTTCACCTGTAGTTGTGCATATAAGAGCTCTTGTCTTTGTCAAGAGTCTTGTCTTGCTACTACGAAGTTATGTCACCCGATTTCCTAGTCTTGTTAAAGCTCCTACATTCCCGGTTCCCTTCGTAATATCTTAGAAATCCATTGTATTACCCGGTCTATTCACTCCGCGAGGAGTTTTGTTTACATTTCCGTACTTTTGTCTTTAGTTCTCTTAGACTATTTTTGCAGTGCTGGCTGTTCTTATGGTTTTTGTCTTTCTATTTTTGATGCCCTCTGTTTCTGTCCATGAGGCCTTTTTTGCAAGTTTTTTGTCCTTTTTACTTTTGCCATTTTTTCCCCCAGAGAGCTATTCTTGGGTCCAGCATCACCTTTTGATTTGATACTTTGTTTTGCTCTTTTGCTACTTTTCTCTCTATATGTCACTTTGTACTCTCCAATGTTACATATCTCTTATGGTGCATTCCTGTCATGTACAACGTAAATCCATGTTCATGATAATCATTTTATGGTATATGCTATGCATTCTTGTCCTTTTGTTACATAACTCATGAAAGTAAAAGTACCCACCTAAACCCTCGTTGTCTGTCCCAAGTATCGCCTGACAGCAGTGTGGTGACCACAAGAATACTGCAGTGAGTCCATTTAAACACCTCCAATGAATTGGCTACATTTCTCCAGATATTGTTTTAAATTTTCCTTCTCCAGAAATTGTTTAATTTTCATGCATAATCGGATTGATATCAGACAACATATCCAGAAAATACACACTCATCCTCCTGATCACATAGATTGTATTGCAGAATCCATTTACGAACTAAATTTCACTGACTTCTGTAAGATGAAGTCACAGCACTATTGTACTGGCAGGACCTCAGACAAGAGGTGGGATCTAAAAGAAGGAATGGCTGGGCTTAAATCAAGCCTTTTTTATGCCGCAAGATGTTTTTACATCACCAGGATTGTTTACACCTGGTGGCATCATTATGGCATAAAAACGTTGTAATTACAGTGTTGCCACATAGAACTGGGCATTTTGGGCGCTGTTCACTCTCTATAATAGAATAGCGATCGGCATGTGCAGCGTTGAAACACAAGCCTGTTCACATTTCCCAGATTGGAAAAACAGTGTTTTGGACTTGCTTGAACAATTAATGACTTCACTGTGTATTAAAATTTTAAAATATCTTTTTCATTTCAATATGAAAAATTGACAATAACCATTTTTGTATAAAAAATGGTGAAGAAACTGCAGCCATTTACGCCAGCGCAGGTAGTTTCAACTGATAAAAAAAACAAAATAACAAATATTTAGCATGTGGAATTCACTTCTGATGACAGAAGATATTAAGCTACTGTTTTAATCAGAACAAAAAACCTTACAACCCCAGTGAGTTTGTGTAAACGTGTGTATCTGCTCCCTTTGCATACAACAAACTCAATCAGACTGATATTCACTGGGGACTATTATAAGAGACAGAATCCACATGGAGACACACTTCCACCTAGTGGCAAATTTATAAACAAATCAGTTTCCCAAATGTAGGAGAGGCACAGGAGGTTATTTTCAGTGACACAATTCCCATGCCAATAGGCTTGAGAGCTGAACAGCTGTGGATCCAGGGACTCCCTCCTCTCCTTATTTTTTGAAGAACTGACCATAATTATTGGAGTGCCTTTAAAAAGTATAGCAACCAGCTCCACAGAATTTTTGCTCAACTTGAGTTAGCACAAATTAATTTTTGAAAGCACTCAGAAATTGAAGTGGAACCGACTCAAAAGTGCTGCGCAGCTGGTTGCCTTACTCTTTAAAATTGTGTCAACTTTTTGTTTTGATTAATGGAGGCATAGATTTTGTTGTTGACTGTGGTATTGTACCGGAATTCCTCATAGGATATTCTGGCCTCTGGCAAGTTGCGACCGAAGCGTTCAACAAATTCCTGTGTTTTCTTGAGTAAAATTTAAGAAAAAAAAAGAAAGACTCATACAAAAATATTCCCTCTCAATCATTACGTATGACCCACAAGTAGCGTGTGGTGATGTCTGTATTTAAAGAGGCCCTGCCGCCTGTACTTTTTTTTTCTATTTTCTTGCACGGGATGTTTCTGGGCATCTGTCCTTTGACTACGGTGGCCCTGAAGTGCAAACCACAACTGCAAATAACTAAACACAACAGCAAATAAAAAACACAACAGCAAATAACTAAATACAACAGCAAATTAAAAAACAGAACCACTAATTACTGAACACAATGACATTAACCTACTGGAAGAGGTAGGTACTGGTGGGTGACATGAGTCATCGCTGAAGGGACGAGTGTGCTCCCTTGTGCGTATAGAGAGAGGTCCTTGCAGCTCGGTGCAAATGGCATGCCTCACGTCAGGTGGTGAAGAATAGTTACACCGTCTGTGAGGTGGGGGGGCCTTATTTCTGCAGACTGACTTTTCTTCTGAAGACAGCTTTTTTGCACATTACACACAGGGCTTAAAGCTCGACATTCAATTTGCTGTTGTGTTTAGTTACTTGTGGTTGTGTTTTTTAATTTTCCGGTTGTGTTTAATTATTTGCGGTTGTGTTTCTTAATTTTCTGTTGTGTTTAGTCATTTGCTGATGTGGTTTGCCCTTCAGGGCCACCGTAGAAATGATCCTGCAACTGCCCATTTACTTGGAGACAGTGGATTGCTGCACTCTTGTGGTTTAATGCCTATTTTTTTTCTAATCATTGTTTTGAATGTCTGTTGAATATTTGAACTCCAAATAAGTTGACATTTTGTTTGTATGTTTAACTCTGAGAACTCCAATAAAAAGAGTTGTAAAAAAAAAAGGCATTTTTTGTTACATTACTGTGCATTCATGCAACTTGACATTCCCAGCTCAAGCATCCCAAAGAAAGTCCCAGGCCTTGTACAAAAAATCATATGTATTAAACATACACAAAAGCACACATTCATGGACATCCTGCATGATGCATACAGCATGACAACACATACACAATAATGTCTGTAGCTACCTTGAAAAACATTACTTTGGATTATGTAAAGGAATTATGCTATCTAAGCAAGTTTATAACACGCACACACACACACACACATAGTATGGTCCAAACCAGGAATCAAGCGTCAAATCAGAGGCACAATCCAACTGGTATTTTATTGGCAATAATATCGTATAGACTGGGGGCAGAACCCTGGAGGAGGATAGGCAGTTCAGCACAGTTGTAACAGGCTAAGCTTGAGCTGCTGTCACCACCCACGCTTCCGGGATGCAGCCAGGAGTTTCACTGTCAGGAGTTTAAAATTCCAAAACAAAAAGCCACATTGAGCAAAATGCAACCACAGTAGCAGTATTTCTTCATTGAATCCCTCCTCCATAGATAGATGTCTCCAGTAAAAGGAACCCTCCAGTACTGTTTCATTCAGAATAATTCCCATTAACCTCGTCCGTACTTGATTCAAATCCCGTAAATGTTACTGAACACTTCAGCCCGGTTTTGGCAGATTCTTTTTTTTCTTTAAATCGTGTCATTTTCAGCAGCGCAACTGTGCCCAACATTAAGTGAATACAACCTGCCTTGCTCTTACACAAAGGCTAATATTCTCTCCTGTTTGTCCAGTCAGTGTCTTTCAGTTTCTGTGGAAAGTTTATGCGCTCTGGCATTGGATAAGCTACGAGTAAATTAAGACATCATTACCGGGGACGTGTCAAGTGGGGGTGAACTGTAAAATTCGAAATAAAATTCTGTAGTAACCGACTGCCTCTATCCAATCAGGTGAGAGAATGCATTAAAGAGGCGTTTCTCTCCGCTTGTGGATGCGCAGAGCTGAATCTGCATTCTTAGTGCCATCTGCCAGAAAAATCATTTGAAAAAGACAAAGAAAAGTCTGTGTTGTTGGCAATACCAGAGCAGACGAAGCTTCTGATCCCAGCGCTATGGGAGACGGTGTACACCAGGGGCGTCGCTAGACCTAATACTGTACTGGGGCACAAACGACGCAAGCGCGCAAGCAAAAATTTTTTAGCACTAATTTATCATAAAAAAGCGTAAATACTGCTTCAAATTATACGTTCATGTCAGATTATCTTGTTGACTCATAACCAAAGTACTCGATGAGCCCGATTCTCTGTTCAGACAGAACCCATGTTTTAACGTGAAGTAGCTCATATTTGCTCATCAAACATCGATTGCAATCTCCAGAAACCGAGTTGACAGTGTTAGGCTAACCATTATGAATCAACGTTATGCCTATGATGAGCCGGTTAGCTATAAGGCAGCAGCTAACGTCTGCATAAGGGTACTTCAATTTACAGCCGGAGCCAGCTGGCAAGACGGCAGCTGAAAGTTTAAGCAAAGTTGTGACATTTAAATTCCCATGGAAATGGCGTCACAGAGGAGAAAACAAACAATAAGTACAGGCAGTTGCCCAGCACTAACCTGAAGACAGGTGGAAAAGAGCAGTCAGCACTGACAGACACCGTTGTGTGTGTGTGACCTTGTGTTCCCAAGTTCTGAAGTGAGCACGAGCCTAATCACAGCCAAAGCCACGTTAATATTAAGTTGCCTCATGCCATTGTGTACTATACGGAGTGAAGTGAGTAAAAAAGCAATGAGTTACAGTTGTCATATTAAGTAGTTGTGCGGCTATGCACTTTCTGTTACTGTAGATTATGTGGACATATAGACTTAAAACGTGATTTTTTTAATCCCCTGGGGAAAATTATTCTGGGGCACTGCAGACCAATACTGGGGCACGTGCCCCAGTAAAATATGCCTGGTCCCGCCGATGGCACACACAATTAAACAGCAAAAGTGCCAAAGAATGGAAGGGGAACAAATAAAATTAAGGAGGAAAAAATATGAGATGGCCAAAAGCTGTTTTTATATTGGTGCCACTTTCAATGGGGAAAACTGAAGGAATCAAAGGGTTTGAAAAGCGATGCCCAGCTAACCGTGCTGTTGCTGGACAGGTAAGCTGTTTTTTACTCTGTTGCACTTATGCAGTTCTATCAGTCTCGGATAGTCCTGTTGGTGGTTTTTAATCCTGCTAATGTCAGTTAATAAACGAACCGTCATTGTTTGTGGCCAACTACAGCTTGCTTGCCTGTGTAACAATAGCATGTGCGGCTCTAGAACACTAGCTAGTTTTAGCTAATACCTTAAAAAATCCATTCATACCAAAGTTTCTGCATGGAAGTAATGTGTCGTTAGTCCATGGTTTCAGTGTAGCTTTCATACGACAATCACTGAGAGTGTCTGTTTAAATTGTACTTATACAAATTGACAATTGAAGACATGGTTTCTCTCCATATGCGATCTATCAGCGATGAAATCGTGGGATAAATTCAGTACAGAAGGGGAGCCAGAACTGAGAATTGGGATGCGCAAAACACCCGTTTAAAACAATTATTAGTCGTGACTCCTGACCTGTTCTCAGTCATTTTCATAATTAACAAAAGGTTCACTCCGAGAGCACTCCATGCTGAACAGGTGCTGCTTGTTCCCTCCGATTAAGTAAGACGGCAGCCATTTATCTGGACTCGTATTTGCTGTATTTCAAAGTGCCAGTAAATACCTTGCATGTCTTCAATGTGACAACATATAAAAATGGTATCAGTAGGTAGGGAAATCATTCATCTTCACATCGATATGTTATACAAATTTTTACGACATCGAAAAATATGGATTTTGATGTTAAAAACTCACTCAACCCTCAAACTGTCACGCGAGCGAAAATCTGATGTCATTAGAGTAAGTTCCCTTTCTTGTGTACCACGTGACGTGTGACGTAGCACACACAACAGCAATAGCGGAAAGAATCAAGTTGACAGCCTCGGAGAGAAAACGCCCGAAAATTGCCCTTGATGCCAAAAGAAGACGGTCCCTCGTACATATTGGGAGTGATATATTGATCGGTGGAAGAGTCTGAGAGAGCGACTGGGCATTGACAATGATGAGTTGGCCCTAACTTTGATGGATTAGTAAGTTGAAATACCGTGTTGGTTTCTCTTAGCAACATTTCTCGCGCATCTCGAGTTCATAAAAGTAAACAACGTAAATGGTAGAGTGCCTCGAATGGGGGAATTATGTTTTGCTTATCGTGTTTTGCTTCACGTTTGACAGGTTATTGCAGTCGTGAAATCGTGATGTATTAAGAGAGCAATCAGAATTTAATCAACATGGGACCCGATGTTCTCGTTATATGTTATATGGTCTGCGATATAGTAACTAAATGTCAAGGATCTACAGAAATGATAGTCTGAAGTAGATAGCCTCTTAAAACAAATATGGAGCTAAGATAAAAGACCTATAAATATCATTGCCTACTGAACATTACAGAACTCTGTTTGTTGCATGTGATGTGCCACAGTAAATTCAAAAATTATTTTATTGCATTTTACGGCAGGTTACGTGTCAGAATGCTGCCAGATAAAATATAATTTCCGATATTTCGCCACAACCTTTTGTAAATGCATCAGTTAGATTGTGTTATTTTTCTTCGATTTTAAAAAAATCCAAGTCAACAATATCTGGGTTTTTTTTTAAAAAAAAAAAAAACAAAAATAACACCTGTAAGACAAAAACATTCCTGCTGTAAAAATACACATTGTAACTCCAATAGAAGCCAATCTATGACATTCAATGAGTGTCAGAACGTAGGCCTACAGTACCGTTCATTTAGCAACATCTTCACGGAAAAAAATCAAAGAATCGATGTACTTCAATTACGTGACGCTTATGCATTCATAATACGTTCAAATGGTCTTCCCATATGTCATCAAGTGATTACTCGCCTCCACATTCTCCAAAAACGTTCCTGTCTGTCTTCTTTTTCGTCCGCGCGACGCCATCTCTGTTTACAGTGCGCGATTTCGACCCACAATGCTTTGCGCGGAGAATAATCTAGCCGATCTATTTTTAGACCGGGAAACCCCTTTTTGAAAAATTGCATTTCCTAAGGTTATTTTTGGTCAAATATTTTTTATATTACAGACAGCTTGATTTTTGGAAATTAAAATAAAAAAACATGCAAGGTACTTACTGGCACTTTAATCAACGTTATTCAAAATGGCATACCTGTCGACTCTCACGCCGCACGCTTTTTATAGCCTATCTAACTGCCGAGTGCCACTTTTTATCCCCCCGGCTTATATTGTGGGGGGATGTAGCTATTGCTCTGTCCGTCCGTCCGTCTGTCCATCCGTCTGTAAACATTCTTTTCTCCGGAGCATAACTTGGAAACCGTTCAGTTTTTCCTCAGGAAATTTGACATGTAGGTCAGGTGTCATATGAAGATGTGCCTTTTGGTATTTGGGAATTTCTTGAGCAGTTAATCCATGAATGTGGGGGGCTGAGGGGATACGCCATTGCCAGATGGCTCTTGTTTATCAACCCACACAACACCGAGAGTGAAAGGTGATATCTCATTAGAATGCTGACCAGTAAATTATTTTTCTGAACTGAATTTAGCCCATGTTTTCATCGCTGTTAGATCACATATGGAGAGAAACCGCGTCTTCAGTTGGAAAACATGTCAATGAAGGAAAATGATTGAGAATTAGCCAGGGCTAAGTGTTGTCAGGAAGGACATGTCTGTTTCCCCCCCAATTCTCTGTTCTATCTTCGCCACTGTGTTCAAAGTAGTAGTTTACAGCTACATTACATCACCATATTTATATTTTTTCTGCATGTAACTACAGTTATATCCAATTTATCTTAAATAAAAAGGGGGACATTACATCTGTCTCAATGTAGAACCTTTAACAGATTCACCCATATTGATTTAGGAATTCTAACCAATGGTCTCGAACCTGCGTACCAGCTTATTGTAGTTGCCCACATAGCTGGTTGAGCCAGAGCCTTTCAATACACGTGGGTATCCCACGACCTTCCACTGTCCACGTGCATTAGTAGCAGATTACTTCATTTTTACTTGGCCAAAGGGCTTTACTAATTACGACCAGCTGATTCAGAAAACACTTGGAGTCATGTTTTCCCATTATCTGCCAAAACATAAATAAAGAACATTTTCATTAACGTTGACGCTTGTCATGTTCGTGCTGTGTTTTCACTTCTTCCTTTATATGACTGTTGGTATAATTATTCAATTTTCGTCTAATTTTGAAAGAAACAGATGTCGAAATGACGACAACAACAGGAACTACTAAGCAACAATCCAGTCACTACTGGTCTCCAGCAGCCGTTGACTATACAACTGAGCTTGCGACTAAGCTTGTGACAACTCTTTCTAGAAACACCAAATCTCAGAACGACCATGGTTATGACCAAGTTTATGACAGAAGTTTATCAATGATGGTTTCTTGAAATGCACATCAGATTGCCTATCTTGCTAAGGTCCTGCCTGCCGTGATAGTACCACCATAGTGTCCCACAAGCAATGCAATCATTAGCTGTGTGTAATAGGCGAGGTTGCTGACTTTTCTTAAAATGGTTTTTAGATGCACTTGGGGAACATGTAGTTCCGTCTAAAGATATCCTGCCCAGCTACAGGGAGCTCAATTTATTCTTTTTCAAAAGCTGAAAATGCAGTTGGCGAGGTGTTTGCGATGGACTAAGGCATGTTGACGGCCTCACACACAACTCAGTGTAAACAAGATGGCCAAACTCAGGCCTGTTTGCTCGAAGGTAAGCAAATTGTTTTTTGCCTCCAGTATTTCATTGAAGCTGTGCAATGTCAACCCTTGCAGAGACTTAACCAGGCTGATACATAAACAATACATAAACAGTCTCCTGTTTGAAGGAAACAAATGAGTTCTAAATGGCTGTTGTTCAATATCATTACATGTTAAAGCTGCGAGAATGAAACAGCACTTAAAAACTGATAAGATCAGAGGTCGATACAGCCCAAATAACAAATGCTGACTTATTACAGGTCTGACAACTTCAGCGGTATGAAATGACATGATCTGACCGGCGTGAAAGAAAATGGGTTTTCTGGCTAGGTGAAGTCGCAGTTGGCAATGCATGCACTTACATACCCTAAATGAAAACTCAAACGATACGAATATGAATCTATCTGTATGAAAACTGCTCTCACCCTGCTGTACACGCGCAGTACGATTCCACTGGTTTGATTTCAATATGCAGTTTGTGGGGTATTTAATATTAATAATATAAAGCAGTGTCAATGGAGAACTTCTGTCAGACACAGAAATATTGTCAGCTACACCAGGTACAGGGAAGCTGCTTATCAGTTTCATTCTAAATTTCAGATGTCTAAATGTACATATGAACAGAGTTTGTTTACAAGTAACAATATTGATTCAAAAAGCGTATACAATTACATTAGAAGACAAAATGCTATCTCCTCTACAATTCCAAGTATCAAAAGAAATGATGGGTCTATGGCTGTAACTGATGCAGATAAAAGTAATGTTTTTTAAGATTATTTTGCTTCAGTTTTTACGGATGATTATAGAATTTGTTAATGATACAAAAGATTCTCTGTTATGATTCTGCTCTGCCTGTCATGTTCATGCCTTGTTTTGATAATTGTTTTATTGTTTATTGGATTCCTTGCCATGTCTGACTATTCTTTGGATTATGTATTGTGATTTGGTACTTCGCTTTGTTCATGTATTGTCTTTGTTTACTTTTCCACTTTTTGCATTTTGCCATAGCTTCAGTCCGGTCCATGTTTTCCATTTTGCATTGCTCTTTGTCTCCCCCGTCTGGTCTCTCGTCTCGCCTTCTCTCACAACCCCAGTATTGCGTGTCACTCTTCGGGTGATTTATTGGATTCTGGATTTCAGACTTCCTTCCGATCTCGTTTGCTGGCTTCACCCTTTTTTTCTATCTTACTAACACTAACATATTTATGAATAATGGCGGGTGAGGACGGTGCAGGCCGAGCTGCTGCTCCTACTTTCTGCAGATCTCGCATAAAACCTGTGATTTATAAAACAACTGAAGGCTTGACAGTTGTGGAGGATGAGTTGTTGAACTTTCTTGCCGTTAAAATAAAAACATTGAGCCAGGATGAGATTGTCCTACTGGCAACAAGCAATTTTGGATCTGAGAGCATTGAAGCCTCAAAGAATGTTCTCTTTGAGCTCTGTCATACTACACAGAGAAACATTGCACGCAAAGGACAGCAGAAAGATGCAAGCAATATAAAAAGCTGCCTAAAAGTGTTAAACGAATGTGGGGACAATATCCCAAGATTTGTCTCGCATTACTTGGACGAGTTGCCGCCAGTATCTTACAACAGCCTGGATGTCTCAAGCCTGCTTGGGAGAATGCAGAAGACATATGAAGAAGTCTGCTCATTGAAAAATACAATGCAGGCTCAGGCTAAACTGGCCGATGAGTTCTGTGCGACTACTGAAGTCTTTGACCGCCGAGTCGCTGCTCTTGAGCGGAAGGGGCTGAGTGAGTCGGCGAGCGCTGGGTCTGGTGCTGCAGGCACGAAGCTGGCACATGTTCCGGCTCTCTATCACATTCATTATCCCCCTGGCATATAATACAGGGGGACAAAGTCATAGGTGCGGTTGTCTGTCTGTTCATCCGTCTGTGAACATTTCGTTTCCGGAGCATAACTTGAAAACCATTCAATATTTTTCAATAAAACTTGGTGTGCACATTAGTCATGACTTGACGTGCCGCCTTTTGCTAATCTGAAGTTGATGACATGGGGCTGGGGGATATGCCATCTCCTGATGGCTCTTGCTTGTATGAGCTCGAGGGACTGCCACAATTTGTGAAGTTCATCATGCTCACTCCCCAACATCAGTTAGTCATCAGGGAGAGTCAGACAGGTGCCCTCGCATCCCTCCTCTGCTCTCTTTGGGACTAGTTACAATTGGTCAGTTTTGTGCAGCTTTATCACAGCATCAGGTACATAATGTAAATGGAAACACTGTGGATCGGAAAGAATTCCTAATCTAGCCTCCACTTTTTATTTGCCCAAACGATTTTAATGGGGGGCACCAATACATTTTGGGGGGTTTTATTAGTGAGAAAGGGGTTAAGAATTTAATATTACTATTGTTGGTAAATGAATAAAAAACCAAGAACGGTGTCACGATGAAGAAGCAGACTCCGATGTTCGTAGCAAAAGCAGGAAAAAGTTTATTACACAGCCGACCGTGGGAACAACAGCGTGATGCAGAGTTCAAAATTCCTTAATTTTGTCAGAAACTTTATACATGTTGAAAGTATAGATATTTGCATATGATATCTTTAATGTCATCAGAGGTTGTTGCTGATTAGTCCTAGGGTTTACACATCGATACAAAGGGATATTCTACAATTGGGTCTCTCCCGAGCCTCTCAACTTTATTGGTTCAATAGACTCCCAACCCTCAGAAGTGAGCTCCATTTGTGGGCATACGGAACCTCCAGCTAAAAGGCACTAGTGCATATCATGTCCTGTCGGAACTTAAGCCAATGGAGATCCCAGCTGGAAGTAAAAAATAGGTGATATGTCCTGTCGGACCAAACGGCTTCTCTTTATCTCCTAATACACATGCAATACCAATTGATTAAACCATCTGGCTCACCTCAGATTGCAAATACCCAAAAAATCCTGTTTCCCAACAGACAACGAATGAGGAGGTCAACTTCAGAGTGAAATACTTAAAGAAAATTACAAGAGTAATGGCAAATTAATTTCTAATTACAAAATACCTACAACAACAACTTCATGCGGATACCAGGCCAGAGACCAAGAGAGCAAGCCATAGAGGCGACAGTGGCAAGGAAAAACTCCCCAGTTAAGTGGGAGAAACCTTGGACAGACCCAGACTCTCGAGGCCCAATGACATCTGTCAATGACCGGCACTAGAAGGCTGTATGTGTTTGAGATGCAGACCCACTGTTAGTGAACGGCTGTGCATAAGAGAAAAGAACAGGCAAGAGAAGTCAAAGAAACATTCCAGAAATGCGTCATGTACATGGCCTATTACCATGTACAGGCACTGCTACTTAAAAGTCTACAGACATAACAGTTCTGATTTGTTGGCGTGTATGGCTGTCATGTGTACTGGTCCATGTAAGTGTTATTATTGTCCATGGCACAGATCCCTCTGAGTCCTAAGACAGGGATCTTTATGTTGACGATCATCATCTTGATAGGGATGGTACTCCACAGCGGGAATGCCGGGTGGTGTTCAGGTGATCTTCTGAAGGAGGTGATGTACTGGAGGTCATCAGGTGTTGTTCAGCACAGATGATGTTCAACCCTGGTGGTGATGTCAGTGCAGATGACGATGTTCAGTGCAACAGGCGTCGTTCAGCACAGCAGGCAGTATCAGAAAGGTGGTTGGATTCCTGCAGCTCAGAGGACAGACTCAAGGATTGCTGCGCTGCGCTGGCGAGGGTCATTGTTGTTAAGCACAACTGTGACTGGAGTATAACACTGCGCGGCTAGGGTCAAGCGTTGTCCAGAACAGGAATGCCTTTGGGCAATGGGCTGTTACCATGACCCATTGCCCAGACTCAAATATCTGTGCATTCTGTTCCCCCTCCTGCTGTTCATCTCTTGGAGCCTGTAATGATATAGCATGGTTAAGTTCTTCAAATTTTCAGTCAGGTTCAAATACTGAAAGATCACCACATCACTTAGCATGAGAGGGTCTTTTAACCCTCCACAAAGGCCAGGGGCAAGGGACATTGCTCTGCCAGTGACCACCTCGAACGGAGACAGTTTGGTGATGTTATTCAGAGTTGGTCTCATTGCCGTCAGTGCAGCCGGGAGACTCTGAACCCAGTCCCCCTTTTGCGACAACAACACTTTTGTTAATTTCCTTGAGAGTTACCTTTCGAATGAGTGTTCACGTTCACAACAGCTGAGTGTTTGAACAATCCCCCATTTGAGGTGCCTCACCAAGGCAGGAAACCTTGAAAAGACCAGTTAAGCATGTTGTGAACTGGCCAGGTTCACAACAAAAGAATGAATGAGTGTAATAATTGGGGCCAATAAGATGGCTTCCCATCAAGTCCAGTGGGGTGGAGACTGTCACTGCTAAGGCAGCAGGCTGCGCTTCCTAGAAACTAAAGGAGAAACCGGAGGCCGCAGCGTCCAGGTGAGAAGAATGATATGTCATAGGGCCCTGCACATCTCCATGGAGCTGAGTGTGAACAGCTGTCGCATGCCCTTGCTTAAAGACTGACCAAAGAAAGAATGATAGGTCAGAGCAAGACACTCCTTTTCAGTGCTTCCAGTAAAGCCTGCAAAGAAAAGCAGGTTATCAACATATTGGAGGCTCTGTGTCCCTCCATACTGAGTACATGGCACTGTAGCAAGGACTGACGCCATTACACAATGGAAAAGCGCAAAGCTATTGTGAAAATGCTCAGGCATGCGTGTCCAGGTGTACTGTGTACACCATTGGTGGAAGCAAACCATGTAGCAAGTCTTCAGCAATGGGCGAGGTCCAGAGGCTATTTGCAATATCTATAAAAGAAAACACACTGTGAGTGGGTTTCACATCAGCAGCAAAGTCTTAAGGTCAGAAACAATTGGAGCAAGTTTATCTGCTACAGCATTAACTGTTCTGTATTCTGAACAGAATTATCACCAACGCCCACAAGATCAGTGCAATGCCTAGTATAGGCAACTGGTAAGTCAGTAAAACGAGCAGAAGCACAAGTAGCAATTAGCATATCGGATGGCTGGCCTCCTAACCGTGCACTCCGGTACAGTCCACGAGGATTGAGTTTCAATGCTTACGACTGAAAAGGAGGCAATCAATACCAATTGTTTTAAGTTTTCCAGCACGGCGACAAGCAGTTCTCGACTTTGGTGCGAAGAGTCGTCTTTGCCAGTTCTTTATTCTGAGTTTGTACGCGAATTTGTTATTTAATCGCGTCTTGCCTTTTTTGTTAGGTTTCAAATATAAGTGTACTATGTGCGGCTATTTATTTATTTATTTATTTTGTGTAGCCCGCCATTCTAGCGACTCCGGGGTGGATCCGTTCGGATCCCCACCAGTCCTCCACATCTCATGTAATTCTTTTACATCGCCTATTTTTCCTGTAAATAAATAGTAACACATATCCTTGTGAATTTGGTGTTTCCTTTTTGCTGGACATCTTTAGTTAATGCTTGTTGTTTGGAGATAAATGTTGCTTTTCACCTCTATATAGTCTGATAGTTATTATAATAGTACCATATTACAATTTGCACTTACAAGCCGAATAGAATTCATAATACTCGGGAAAATAAGCTCAGAGCGAATATGGTTTTACTTGTAAGCGTGTGTGACTTAGCCAACAAAACATCGAACATAAAATACTCAGCATCAGTATAAAAACGCAAGATAGACACTTTAGCTATACTGAACAAAAGACCCAGGACGAACAAAAAACACAACATTGGACAATAACGTACGATGACATGATTCTCCCGTACTTATTCTCAAGTAACTAACTCAAAAAGTTATGAATGTCACATGAAGAACCCCATCAATCGGCATACGATTCACCAGAGTCGCTGGTGCAGTCAATTGCAATCACGTTGAACAAGAGCACGCTTCTTAGATAATGTGATTAAATAACCACTTCACCTAATACTCTACAAACGGAATTACTGTGGATCGTCATAGACCGGGGTCTAAATTACTCAGGTTCCCGGAAAGTAGCTCTATACCTCCAGGTACAGAAAAGAATTCTGCTACCTGGAGCCAGGTGCTTCCCTCAGCAATCACTGGACACTCAAACAAAGACAAACCAGCATCGAAATAAATTTAGTAATTCTGGGCTCGGGTCCTAAATTACTCAGCCATCCCGAACGCATAAACAAAGACAAAAGTACTCTTCTCGGGTAGTCTAGTGTTTTCACAGGAAACTCCCCAATACCCCAAGAATAACTAATCCGTCGTTCTTGGACCAAATAGTAAATTACTCAGGTTATTCGGAACGCACTTCATATTCCCGAAGCTTCCCTCGGCCACCGGACACATAAAAGAGACAAGAGCGCGCTTCTCAGGCCGAGTCCCACAGCAGACAACCAACCTAATACCACAGAAGCCGAATTACTCCGTCACTCTTAGTCGAGCCCGAATTTCTCGGTTCCCCGCAACCCACTCTTTTAATTCCCAGGTCCTAAATTACTCAGTCACCCTGGGACCAGACTTCCCTCAGTTCGGGTATACGCGCATCAGAATAGCTATTTATACGAACAATCAAACAAACAGCATGACTGAAACTTCAGAAACTTTAAAGGAACAGTCCACTGTACTTTCATAATGAAATATGTTCTTCTATGAAATGAGACGAGATGATACGTACCTCTCTGTGCTTTGAGCAACCTCCCAGTCAGCCAGACGCGCTGCCACTCCAGTTAGCATTTGTAGCTAGACTCAGAGTGGGCAACGGTATTTTTCGGGGCTGTAGTTAGATGCGACCAAAGTCTTCCACGTTTTTCCTGTTTACATAGGTTTATATGACCAGTGACATGAGTTCGGGTTCAGGTACGCAAATCCAAACGTGGCTTTTTCTATGCTGTGGGAAGTGCATACTATAATGACAGGCGTAGTAACACCTTCTGCGCGCTTCGACAGCGCATCGATACCTTCACTTCTATTTTCCCCTCCCCCCTCTCTCCATCCCCCACCCTCCCGTCTCCGCTGCTTTCCGTCAACACACAGCCAATGTGACTTCGCCCCTTTCTTCTTCCCTCTCACGGTCCATTTTGGCTTGCTCCTCCTCGGTATATTCCGGTTCAAATAGATATGGCACCGGCTCCGCCACAAGCCAGTCATCGGCATCTATGTCCTCCATTTGAAAATGTTCCATAGTAGCACACTTGAGTATTTTCTTTTATAATTTTCCGCAAGCTCTGGCTTCCTGACTGTGTACCAAGTAGTGCAGTGCAGTCACGTTGGTTGTATTTACGGAAGTAGGGGGGGTCGTGGGAGTGAAAAGAAATCAGAAGTGAAGGTATCAATGCGCTGTCGAAGCGTGCAGAGGGTGTTACTACGCCTGTCATTATAGTACGCACTTCCCACGGCATAGAAAAAGCCACGTTTGGATTTGCGTACCCGAACCCGAACTCATGTCACTGGTCATATAAACCTATGTAAACAGGAAAAACGTGGAAGACTTAGGTCGCATCTAACTACAGCCCTGAAAAATACCGTTGCCCACACTGAGTCTAGCTACAAATGCTAACAGGAGTGGCAGCGCGTCTTGCTGACTGGGAGGTTGTTCAAAGCTCCGAGAGGTACGTATCATCTCGTCTCATTTCATACATAGAAGAACATATTTCATTATGAAAGTACGGTGGACTGTTCCTTTAAGTAGTACAACAGACAAATACGATATGATGCACATATGGGTTTTGTAAGCTTTGCTCTGCTATCGCTTGGATAGCAGCAGATGTTGCTCCAAAACCAGTATGTACCTTTCAGCCTTAATTGTGCTTCACAAATGCGCAAGTTACCCATGCCATAGGCACTAACACATCCCCATACCATCACAGATGCTGGCTTTTGAACTTGGCGCTAATAACAATCTTGATGGCCGTTTTCTATTTAGCCCGGAGGACCCGACCTCCATGATTTCCAAAAAAAAATTTGAAATGTCGTCTTGTCAGATCACAGTACACTTCCACTTTACGTCAGTCCATCTCAGATGAGCTCGGGGCCCAGAGAAGCCAGCGGTGTTTCTGGGTGGTGTTGATATATGGCTTTCGCTGTACGCGGTAGAGTTTTAACTTGCACTTGTAGATGTAGCGACAAACTATGTTAAGTGACAATGGTTTTCCAAAGTGTTCCTGAGCCTACATGGTAATACCCTTTACAAAATGATGTTGGGATTTAATGCAGTGCCGCTCTAGTGACCGGTGGTCGGGGGCATTCAATGTCGGTTTTCGGCCTTGCCGGTTAAGTGGAGAGATTTCTCCAGATTCTCTGAATCTTTTGATGATATTATGGACTGTAGATGATTAAATCTCTAAATTCCTTGCAACTGCACCTTGAGAAATGTTGTTCTTAAACTGTTGGACTATTTGCTCCCGCAGTTGTTCGCAAGAAGTGGTGAACTTTGCTCAACCTTGCTTGTGAACGACTGAGCCTTTCAGGGTGCTCCTTTTATACCTAATCATGACACTCACCTGTTTCTAATTAGCCTGTTCACCAAGTGGAATGTTCCAAACGGGAATTTTTTGAGCATTCCTCAACTTTCCAAGTGTTTTGTTGTCCCTGTCCCAGCTTTTTTGGAACATGTTGCAGGCATCAAATTCAAAATGAGTGAATATTTCCCAAAAAACAATAAAGTTTATCAGTCTGAACATGAAATATCTTGTCTTTATAGTGTACTCAATTGAAAAAGGATTGTGGGCACTGGTCGGTGACCACCTCCGGGGGAATGTCATAAAGGTGCACCTCATGGTGTAACAGGGGCTTGGAAGTCTCTTGGGCAGCTTTGCTTTTGGGCCGAAAAGGGCTGCCTTTGAAATCCGATCTACAATGGATAATATTTTCGGGAATCCATCAGACAGAGGCAGCCTGGTGAAGAAGTTGAGAGTTATGCTGGCACACAGCCGAAGGGGAACCTCCAAGGGTTGGGGAAGACTGCTGGGGTGCTGATTGTTGGACTTGGGTTAGGCACACACAGGACAGGCCTCAATGAACTCCTGGGTATTTTGGCAGATGGGGGGAGCACCAAAATCATTTACCAGAGTGTGCTGGGGTACGGGAGATAACCAGATAACATGCCTGCTGATAAGCATGGGCCTAGCAATGGCAATGCTTCTCACTCCATCAGGAAGGAAGAGGCAGTTAGGCGGAGTGTCTGATGGTGAGACACAAGACTAATGCACCTCTTCTATCTGATAGGAGAGAGTAGGAACATGCCCACGCCCAGGCCTGTGGCTATCCTAGGGCAGAAGATAAGCGATGAATCCTCCTTGCGGAATCAGGATTAGGATTACTTGACAAAGAAACTGATTTAGTAAGAAAGAACTCCCAATCCTGGAGACTGCTGAAGGCATGGGAGGTGTTCCTAATAAAATGAATGAGAGGAACAGCCAGGAATAAAATAATAAAATGAATGAGAGGAACAGCCAGGAATAAAAGATTTACAAGAACGCGGTTCTCATCCTGGAGACCGATTGTAATGCTTTGGAGCTTGTCCAATTAATTAGACAATTTTTCTTTATCATTAATATATCAAAATGCATGGAAAAAGAGCTTAGTTCAGTGCCTGAGGACACAAACCGATTAAAAGTTTTATTAGAGAATGAACCATGACAAACCAGCAACCAGACAGATACCGCAATAAACTGATATAGATGGGACAATCACAAAAGTGGGGAGGCATACAAATCATAACCACCAGAAAATTCTGTAGGAGAGTGTCCAGGCCAGCAATCAGTTTGTGACCCATAACTCAACCACACTTTGGTTAGACACCAAGACGGTGATCTGAAGCACACAAATAAGTCCACCTCTGAATGGCTCTAAAGAAAAAAATTAGGACTTTGGAGTGTCCTTGATTTAGTCCTGATCAAATCCAATAGAGATGCTGCGGCATGACCTTAACCTGGCTGTTCATGCAAATTCTCCAACGTGGCTGAATTAAAGCAATTCTGTAAAAACGAAAGGGCCAAAATTCCTCCACCACAATGTAAGGGATTCATTGGCAACTCATCGCAATTATTAGGTTGCAGTTGTTGCCTCCTGGGGTGGCACAAACAGCTATTATGTTTAGAGAGGGAATTATTTTTTCACATGATTGAAATAGGATTTGAATAATTTTTTACCTTCAATAAATGAAATGATCATTTAAAAGCTTCATTTTGCCTCTACTCATGCTGTCTTCATCTAATATTAAAATTTAAAGAATGATGTGAAATATTTAAACACGACTAATAAGTAAAAATAAAGGACATCGGGAAGGGGGCAAATATTTTTTCTCAGCACTGTATGAAATTTTGGCTCACTCGAGAACAGTTCTGCTATCCACATCTCCTATTCTAAATGAAACTAGGTCACAAACTAATACAAGCAACTGTACTGAAACTGCTGTTGTCTTCGACTTCACCTCCATGCCCTCTGTCAGCTAAAAAGCTTATTGACTGGGAGAACTGATTGACAAACATCCTCAAGTTCCAAATCTTTTTTATCCATCAGGTTCTAGTGCCTTGAACATGAGCCAACTCCAGCGAATAAACCAGGCAGGCTGCACTCCGACACACTGATGACATCATTAGCCAGCAATCAGCTTGGTGTATTACCGGCTTAAGGCCACTGTCTGAAGTCATTTGTACTTTATTTATTCGGTTCTATGTTCAATAATACAGGCCCCGTCGTCCTGTCCTTAATCTATCTTCTTCAGAGTCTCTAAGTGGAGCTGTTTGCTTTTGAGTGGTACATTATAAGCGCTAGCATTTCCATAAAGTATCTGCAACAGGATCACAGTCTTCACTCAGCACTCAGAAGATCAGTCAGGTCTTGGGTGTAGTGAAACTCTACCCTGACAGCCCATCCTTTTACACCCGCTTATCCTCCAGCCTTTTCCCTTGCGGGAGTGATGCCCAGCTCCAGCCTTGCATGGCCAGCATGGAACCTGACACCCTTCACATACGGTTCCTGTGCAGTTGCTTAGGCTGCAGGTTGTCCCATTCTGCAGAGACATGTTTGGGACAGTGAGGCTGAAACTGCAACCAAGATAGTTTTCCCAAATGTCCCAAAAATGTTAAAAAAATAAAACAAAATTATTGTGTAGCCACATGCTTGCTGTCTTTCCAGTGCAGCTAAGTAAGCTGAAAATCTTCAGGCAACTGGCCAATCAAAGTTTGAGAATTGTTTTGGGGATATCATTGGCAAATAAATCTATGACGACATACAGTAGGACCTCAGATGATAATGATTCCATTGTCAAGCAAACATGTCTACACTGAACAAAAATATAAACGCAACAGTTCAATCCTTTCAATATTCTGCCTAATTATTTCTGAGGTTGGCTTCGTTGGGTTTATTTATGTGACTAAGGCTGTGTGCCACTGGTCTGTGTGCATTTCAGTCATTGTCAAGTTTCTGCCCTTTGTCAAAATTGGCCTGTCAAACAGGTTGTGCATGATCCAGAGCTACTGAAATCAGGTACAGTCAGCCCAGGCACATTCTGTACTCTGGTCAATGAAGGCCACCCCAAAAGTCCCAGTTTTGGCATTGTGCAAAATGAAATGTAAATGAAACTCACAATAAGTCAATTGACGAGCACGAATGAATAGATTCCAATCTGTTCCCCTATCCTTCCTATTCATTCGTGCTCGTCAATCGACTTATCGTGACTTTCAAGATGGAGGCGACTGGAAACTACCTCAAGGTTAGGTTTGCATAAACAGTCTTTTTTAATGAAGTACCTGTGCATTTTTAAAGATTTCAGTGCCTCGTTTTAAATCTCAGGGCCCGGAATTCTAGCAATCAAGTGTGGAGCTACTTTGAGCCTTGTTAATGATGAAAAAAATAGTGATTTCTTTGCATGGCGACGTTATGCCCGATTCACTACCATTGTAAGACTGTTGGGAGCTTCGGCTAAAAAGCCATATATTTTGAAAAGTTTCAATACACCACAAGTCAATTTCACACCAGAATTCTTCTTTAACTTAGCAATCCTACACCCCTACACTTTCTTTTATGTGGACTCGATGTCTTTGAATGCATAGATAGTAATTGTTTGATTTTTGGTATCCTCATTTTTATACAACGAAATGGACTAAGCAATTCTTGCATCCTCCACAGTGGCCAAGAGTCTGTATAAATCTCATGGGAATATCTGGAAACCGATGCCTGTAGTTATTTAAGCATAAGACTTTTCACTGGAAAATGTCATAAAAAAACTGGAGTTTATAACATTAAGTCACATCTATTTCAAGCATAAAAAAGCACAATACCACCTGATAATATATGGAATAATAAAATATAAACATAAAATATGTTAAACTGCAGGAAAAGCCAGCAGAAGTGACATTTATAGATGACATTTGCATTTTACAACCAACAGGGTCAAAAGTTAACATTATTGGAGACAGCTACATTCGCCGTGGGGAAAAACGAGCAAGGGAGACCATCGAGACTAACCTCGGTCTGGATGCCCAGGTCCAGTGGTTTGGCAGGGGTGGCCAGGTTTGGGGAAACCTCCTCCCCTTTATTCACCAGTACCTGAGAGGAAGAGCTGAGCCGGAGGTCCTGCTGGTCCACTGTGGCGGGAATGACCTCGGAAAAATCAATTGTGAAGCTTGTGACAGGGATCAAGCAGGACTTGGAAATTCTCCATCGGCAGTTCCCTCGGATGAAGAGCCATCACCAAGCGATGCCGGTGGAGGTCTTCCCATCCAAAGATTGACAAAGCCCTGCAATATGTCTGCAGTGTGATGGCTACCTTTGTTTTGTCTGTTGGTGGAGACATCTTGCATCATCCTCAGATAAAGCATAGAGATACTGGCCAATTTTTTGCATGATGGGTTTTCAAAATCAGCTACGGGCACTAAAAAAAAGTCAGTTTTTTTGCTTTGTGATGTTTGATGCTCTTTTTATTCATTTATTTATTTTTATACTTGGTTGGTAGCCATCATACTTATTGTTTTCCCAGCTCTTCCTCTCCATCCATCTTCCTTTCTCTCTTCCTCTTCAATCTTTTCTCCAAACCATTTGCTTTCCCCCAGCCTTTCCACCTGATGGACTTCCTTAATGTTTCCCCACGGCAAATGTAGCCAGTGGGTTGTCTATGGGCCACACAGAACTCTATGCTGAGTGTAGTTTTTGTTAAAATACACATTTTTTATTTAACTCATATGCATGCCTCTGATTTACTGCAGCAAAGGACATAGTATATGCGAAAGAATTCCAGAGTGAAGTGTTTGCTGGACGTAAATGCAAAGACCTTTATTGTACATTACAGGTTTAGTTTACCACCATCATAGAAAATGTACATTGAATTACAAAATATTTCTCAGGTACTCCCAGTCCAAGGACAGATGACTGGAGTCTGTTGGAAAACTGAAGGCTTAGAAGTCAAGATGAACAGCTTTTGAATGGATTATTAAACAAAAAAATGTTTATGCCAATATTTGAAGATGACATATAATGAAAATGACACGGACAAAACAAGCATATATAAGAGAAGCTAGTTACATGTCCGTTTTTTTCAATCAACATGGACTTGTCTACCTCCAAGTGTAAATCACTGTCCAACAGAACCATTGCAAGTTTCAGTGTATCAAGGTGAGTTGATTGCCAGATTTAGAAAAAGTTATCTGACAATTTTTGAGAAATAATTTTTTGAAATTTCAAGTCATATCTTTCAACATTGTTAATATATTCCCTGACCTCGAATGTGACCTTTCAAAGTAATCTGTGGCCAAATTTAATATTGCTAAAATATAGGTCATATATGACTTCCTATATGTCGATAATACAAACTTAATCTCTATCTGCAACCATTTGGCCTCCACAGGCCATCATGCATATTCATAAAGTACAGTGCCCCCAACAGACCTACTTCTGTTGATTCAATCAAAATGGCGCTTGCACTGTACATAGACGGTACCAAGTTAAGTTGATTGCCTGATTTAGAAAAAAATTATCATACAGTTTTGAAGAAATAATTTTAAAAAAATTTCTCAGTCCTATCTTTAACATTGGTGCCAAAATTTCAAGGGCCCATAAAACGGACAAAAACGATTCAATCAAAAATCCAAGAAAAGCATCTGGAGAGATGGTCTAGTAGTATTTTATAGCAAATTTATTCATCAATTCAATTAAAATTCATCAGGCCAAAAAAAAGATATGAAATGTTCCGGACGACAGACCCAACACCACGATAATAGCTTATCGGCCCATAGGGCAGGTAAGCTAAAAATACAGATACATCATCACAAGCCAGGGGTTACAGAAATGTCTCTACGTGTGTGTGTGTGTGTGTCTGTCGTGCACGTGTCTTTGTTTGAACTCGTGCGTGGTGTTTGTACTCGTGTACGTCTGTCTGTACGCATGTGTGAAAAATAAATGAAAGATAGACACAAAAATGTTGTACAAATACATCATCTCAAACTGGGGGGTTGCAAACATGTCTATACGTGTGTGTGTGTGTGTGTGTGTGTGTGTGTGTGTCTGTACTCATGGTGTGAGGCTGTACAGACGTGCAACTGTGTGAACCTGTACATATAAGTGTACATCTGCACAATAACAAATTCAAAGCAGGGATTGGTTGCAATTTAGAAACACAAGTGATTGCAACATTCTATGACCAAGGTGTGCACGGTGGGGTCTCATTATTATGTCTCCTGTACTTAAAACCCACTCCACTGGTGCTGAGGAGGCAAGGACAGACAGTACCTTTAGTGCGACACTGTGGAGCTGGGGAAAGCGATCATGGTTTCTGGCCCAAAAGACAAGCGCATCCTCAGTGCCAAAGTCATTGATGTAATCAAAGTATTTGCTTATCTGTGATGCACTGGTGGAATCCTGGCTTGAGTTGCATTGCTTGAATGCTTTGTAACGGGACAACAGGCGCTGGTGTTTCACGGGCAGTGAATCACTGGGTGAGTCCTCCGCATTGACGGCCTCTGCTGCATCATTGTCCATTATGGTCTCCACCTCTGATATCAACATGTATGGAAAAACATGAGCACAAAGTGCAAACACACACAGACAGAAATGATGGAATTAAATTTAGAAAAAAATAATGTCTGCTCATAACCTAGCAATAATAATAGTAACAATATAATAATAATAGTAATAATAATATCCACCTTTTAATGACTATTTAAGGTCATCTCTGAATATCTTCAGTGGTGCTCCGTGTTGCCCATTGGTAATATCTAAGTCCACCCAGTTTAACCCAAACTGAGGGTCCAGCATGGTGGCCAGAAAGTAGATGCAGTGACAAAATGGCTCCTCAGGATCACTCTCTTCCATGTTCGTCCTCCTGAAGACTCCAGAGAATCTACTCTCCAAAGCTTTCCGCAGTGCTCGCACTATAGACACCATCTGCAGACGAGTTTCCATCCTGAGCAGATGGGTTTTCAGATCCAGCACAGCGGGGACCACCATGCTGATGGTTACTGCTCTGTCTTCTTCAGTAAGATCAGTAGCCTCAGAGAACAGTTCCAGAACAGCACACAACTTCTTTAATTGAGTCCATCCTCGCACTGAAAACTCCAGGTTGTCCGAGTCACTGCACATCTCAGCAAGGGCTCTGTGATCAAAAGCAGTGAGGGCTTGGAGCTGCTTGTATGTGCTATTCCAGCGCATGGTGTTGGCTGCAGGTGTAGTCCTATCAGTCCCAAAGAGCCCCTCAAATCTGTCTTTGTAGTGGGAGCTGCTGTGTAAAGGGGTTGCTATTTTGGAGGCCTTTGCGATGGCTCTAGATATGACCTTCACCTCCTTCATGCCATTGTGAATTACTAATCGTAAAGAGTGGGCAAAACAAGACAGGCGCTCACCTGATGACAATGATGACTGTTCAAAGGGATCAAGGTCCTCCCACATCATCTCATCGCCCAGGTCATCAGCATCACTGTCACTGTGAGCTTGGTCTTGCATGCGCACTTTGAAAGCCCGCCTCATATTGGAAGCATTGTCTGTGAGTGATTAACTCATTTTGTAACCAACACTCTGCTCATCCACAATTTCATCAAAGGCTAATGCAAATTTGTTGCATTTTTTATTTGATTATTGAACATGAGTAATTTAAAATAAAATAATTTATAGCTCTTGATTTTCGTTACTTTTGAACTGTAATAGCCAGGTGAAGCGTAACTTCACGTAAATTGTTAATACATGTGCACACAGCGCAGCAGAATGTAAAACAAGAAATAATCTAACAGATTCAGGCAAATCTGTCATGTTTCATGGTCATATACATTTTAAAATCTAATAAACAAAACATATTCAAATAAATGTCAACCTATTTAAATCCTTAATTGAGCAAATCACCTGTTTGACTGCAAATTAGCAAAGCAAATGGGAAGGGGGTGAGAGCAATTATCAGGTAGAAGATGATGATTTTGCAGACCATAACTTTGCTTTTTTTTAAAAATTTTCATCAATTAAGTGCTGAGTAGCATCGAAAATCAGCAGACACTGCGGTTCTCCAGGACCAGGGTTGACTATCCCTGTACTAGAACCTAACTTGGCTATGATTCAAACAGGATCAGTTAATTTCCTTTGGCCTTTTGGCACATGCCAAGGCTTCTTAATTTTGTCCTTTTGACCTGATCGAAACTCGCAACTTGTTGCACCTTTCCTCTTATCAACATAAGACTTCTGTTTCTTTTGTCGCACTTTCGCGCATTCATCAATTTGAGAACTCATCTTTGGATTGTGAGGCGTCGTGATTATCACAATATCTAACATTGTGCGCAATTGACGGCCATGCAACATTACTGCCTGGGACTCACCTGTAGTGGTATGGCTTGTGGCACGATATACTCCGAGAAATTCGGTGACTGCAGTAAGGACATTACGATTTTCAAAACGTGCAGCCTGAATCAGAGCATTTAAAATTCTATTAAGAAGTTCAACTTCACTATTCCCTTCAGGGTGATAAATTGTTGACAACTGCTGTTTTATGTTTCGCTAGCGCAGAAACAAGTCAAATTTGTGAGAGACTACCTGTGGACCGTTGTCCATAACTCTCTCTTCAGGATACCCCTCCTGACTGAAAATTTAGGCAAAAAGTCTATCACTGTCTTGGTTGTTATATCCCGCCTAAATGCGACCTCTGGCCACTAACTACAGTAATCAATGATTATTATTAAATTAGGAATCTTTGGTTAGGAGGCGCAGAGTCATCAGGACTTACAAAATCAATTGCTACTCTTTGCCATGGTTAATCAGGCAGAGGCACTGGCTGCATAGGTCCTGCACGCACCGTAGTGGATTTGTCATTCATCTGACATGTTAAACAATTTCAAGTTAATGTGTAACCATTCCGTCCATCTTGGGCCACCAATACAAATCTCGAAGACTTAGATTTTTTTTTCACCATTTCTTGATGCTTGGAATGTGCCAGTGGAACTGTGATGGGCGTTGGTAGTTGGACGCCAAGAGCAGTGGCCAGAAATAAAAGGAAACCCAGCAACGTGCTGAGAGACTGAAACAGATTGAAAGCACGAGACTTGCGCTACTAACGGACCTGACGCCGTTTGTGGTAACAAAACAGGCGAGCTCGAAAGAAAACAAAAGAAAAGGGAAATAAACCAAAGATTCCCTTACTTACTAACACTTAACCTGTCATGCAGCTAAGAACCTGACAATACTCTCTCTCTCAAAAGACCTTACCAGCTAAAGCGCCAAAGACACAATGACACTCTAGTAACATGAACGAGGTAAAACAGGTGCTTAAATAGAGTCTGTGTAACGCCCCCAAATTAATGCCAGCTGGCCCAGGAATCCAATGGCAAGCAAAACGATATCATCCCGGAAGAGAGTAACAAAAGGAGCTCTCAAAGCTCCAAAACCATGACAGGAACTTTCTAGAACTACTACACGAGTGTCACAGAAAATAATTTCATCTTGCACAATTAACTCATCACAGTGAGAATTTGGACCTCCAGCGTGGCTTTCTGAGAGTGTGGCCAACTGAACTGAATGTAATTAATGAGTTGCTGACATCACTTTTTCGTGTAGCTGTGATGTATCGTGCAGGAACCAGTCGCGAGAACCAAGCAGTGCAGTAAAACTGAATTTTATTAAGGGGGAGAACCCCTGCAGAGCAGGAGGCAACACAATCAGAGTGCACAATCCAAAAGTCAAAATCCAGAGGGCGAAATCTGAGTCGCAACCAGGGCACCAATCATAGTACTCGTAGTCGGGCAAAACAGGTTCGGTACACAGGCACGGGGTTTGTCAGAGAATTAAAAGCCAAAATCCAGTGAGCGTAATCCGAACTGATAACAGGCCAGCAAACACAAAACTCGGAGTCGAGAAAAACAGGTATGGTACACGGGCACAGGAATATCAAAGGTAAAGCCAAAATCAGAATCCGGGATGTTCCAGTCAGATGTATAACGCTAAGAGTACAAGGCATAAACAATCGCAGCACAAGCAATCCAGGGAAAACGTTCTGACAAGAGCTGTGAATGAAATGGCTGCTTAAATACATAGGGGAAGTCACATCCTACAAAGGGAAGGCAGGTGATATGGATCAGACTAATTACAAAGGAATGAACATGAGGAGGTTCCTGATTAAGAAATTGGCAGAAGTCAAAACGCGGACAGGGATCACAGACACAGCCTATTGACAAACATACGGCTCCGTTTAGGGAGTTCTACCATGCACAGAGTGAGAGGCAGAACAGTGATTAACAAGGTGCAGAAGATCTGCTTGAAGCATAGTACTGAGAGCTTGTTAGTCAATTAGTAATGTGCAGCTATACAATCCCTAGTGCTTGTTATAGTAGGGCAGATTAAGTCAATATTCCATAAGAATCTTTCACTTGGTGATACAAGCACCAAATTTGGCACAAATGATATCCAGGATGTGCTTTTTAAGAAAAGTACGTTATCCAGCTGTAAATCCAAGATGGCCACCAGTTTTCAAGATGGCTGCCTCGTCAAATGCAGAAAAAAAATGGTTTTCAAAATAGAGCTTGAATGAACAGAACTATGCTAATGATCAAAACATCAAAATTTATGAATTCTGACTGGAAGAACTCAATGGTGTCAACTGAATTCCAATATGGCTGCCAGTTTTCAAGATGGTGACTATTATAGTGCGGCAGATTAATTCAATTGTAAGAAGAGGTCCGGGGAACACCAGATGCAGGAAGCAGAAGTATTTATTAAACACAAAAACACTAGGAGAAAAGGTTGGCAGACGCCAGAAATCAAACACCGTGCTCAAGCACTGAACAATGGGGAGAACTAAGGTACACTGCCAAGGGCAGGGGGGAACAGAAGTACACTCTCCAAGAGAGGATAAACTAAAACAAAAACTGAAACTAACTAAACTGACGGATACACTGGGAGACTTTAACACGTGGCAGAAAAGACTAGAGCGCAGCAAACAGGAAGACTCGGGAACCATACACGGGAGACACTCAGAACGCACAAAGAGCTGAGACTTCACCATGTAGCACAAAGACAATACGGAGGATCCGTCTAACAATCGCGTGGAAAACTGGAGCTTTTAAAATCTCAAGAGGAGGCGGGGACTCGGAAAGCAATCACACTGAAAGAGAAACACATGGGATTAATAAACAATCACACAAGGACCGGGTATACAATAATGACTCGAGACGAGACGCGGAGACCATCAATCAAACTAGACAGTTTAGATTAAGGCAATCTAAACGTGACAAGTAAAAAGCACCTGTGAGGTTTTACGAAATGAGCCAAGAGCGAGAACCAGATGAATGCAAAATGGAGGCTTTATTTCTGAAGGGGGAAACCCCCCAACAGAGCTGGCAACAGTACAATGTCCACAATCCACAAACAGAATCCAAAGGGCAAAGTCCAAAACTGTAACCAGGGCACCAATAACACAACTCAAGGTCAGGCAAAAATGGTTCGGTACACAGGCGTGGGTTTGGTGGAGAGACAAACTCATAAGCCGTAAACAGTCCGAATCCAAATACCAGGGCAGCAAAGACAATAGACGTGGTCGGGCAAAAAGTAGGTCAAAACTCACGAAGGCAATCAGATCCAAAAGGGCAAACCAAAAGACAAGTGTCGGGCAATCCAGTCAGAAAGAAAATATCACAGTGAGCAAGGCGAGGAACGTAGCACAAGACAAAGGAGTAAAGACGATCTGACAAGGAACTAAAAGTGTAGACACCTTATATACATATCCGGGTTAAACACATGACTAGGGTAAACAGGTGTAGTCAATGACATGGGAGTGACACATGAGGAAAACTAATTACATGAATTTGGCGAATGCCGAAACGCAGACAGGGATAACGAGACATTCCTATGAACGAACAAACGGCTCCGGTTAAGGAGTACTAAAGTGTACAGTCTAAAGAAAAGGGAAAGCAAGAGATATAAGAGGAAACCGCAGTGGAGATAATTAGTGATAGACAAGGAGGGCGGAGATACAGATTGGGCGAATGCTGAGAGATCGTTAGTCTATTAGTATGTGCAGCTATACAATCCCGAGTGCAAGTTAGTCAGTTAGTATAAATGTACAATGTTAATCGGGGTTAGTAATTATCGAAAACAATAAACTGTTAGTAGGGTTAGTAGATAGCATAAAGAGAGAGGAAGGAAGAAAATGAGAAATGAAGAAAGATTGAAATCCCAGAAACCAGGAAATCACCCGAATGAGTGGCACGTCAGACAAGGGACCGTGGGCAAAGACCTACACAAGACAAGACAGGGTAAACGAAGTGCAGGACTAGAAATCACAACAAGACTATGAAAGAATGGCAAGGCTATGAAACATGGCAAAACTGTGAAACATGGCAAGACTATAAAACATGGCAAAGACATAAATAATACAAAACATGAAACATAATAAAACATGAAATCAAACAACAAAACACAATACATAATCATGGGGATGGTCAGGGGCAGGCAGTGGTCACTTAAACACAAAAGGCATACATGGCAAGCCAGGCACAGAACTTAAACATGGACTAGGGAAAGCATGGATAAGATGCAGATTCACAACAGAACCTCCCCCCCAACGAACGCCTCCTGGCGTTCAATTCGAAGAACGTGATGCAGCATGATAGTCTCTTATTAAAGTCTTATCCAGAATGTGTCGGGCAGGAACCCAACTGCGGTGTTCCGGTCCGTAACCCTCCCAGTCGACGAGGTACTGTAGACCTCTGCCTCGTCGACGAGAGTCCAGGAGGGCACGGACCGTGTAGACTTCGCCTCCGTCGATGATCCGGGCGGGTGGAGGGGGATCAGGTCCAGAGGACAGGTGGTGGGTTACAGCAGGTTTTAACTGGGACACATGGAAAGTGGGGTGTATGCGTCGCATGGACAGGGGGAGACGGAGGCGAACGGCAGTGGGACTTAGGACCCTTTCAATGGTGAAAGGGCCCAGGTATTTGGGGAAAAGCTTACCCCCGTTACCTCTGAGGGGGATGTCCCTAGAAGACAGCCAGACCCGCTGCCCAGGTCGGTACGTAGGAGCCGCTGTGCGTTTCTTGTCGGCCTGTTCCTTCATCCGGGCGACCGACCTGAGCAGGACCTGGCGGGTGGCGATCCAGGTGCGTCTGCACCTACGGACGAACTCGCTGGCAGATGGGACAGCTACCTCCTCCTCCTGGGACGGGAACAACGGAGGCTGGTAGCCCAGGCAGGCCTTGAAGGGGGAGACGCCGGAGGCAGCCGAGGTGTGGCTGTTCAAGGCGTACTCCACCCATGGCAACTGATAACTCCAGGAGGAGGGGTTCCTAAAGCAGAGACAACGCAAAACACTTTCCACACATTGGTTAGCTCGCTCGGTCTGGCCATTGGTCTGGGGATGGAAACCTGATGATAAACTGACTGACGTGCCTAGGGCTTTAAAAAATGCTTTCCAAAAAAGTGCTGTGAACTGGGGACCACGATCGGAAGTGATGTCGGTGGGTATGCCATGAAGCCTAATGACATGTTGAATGACCAGACTGGTGGTGTCTTGAGCGGAGGGAAGTTTAGTGAGGGGAACTAAGTGAACTGCTTTGGAGAATCTGTCAACAATAGTGAGAATGGTGGTGTGGTGATTGGATGGGGGAAGACCTGTGATGAAGTCTAGTGCAATGTGGGACCAGGGACGATGTGGTGTCGGAAGGGGCTGGAGTAAACCTTGTGGTGGTTGGTGAGAGGTCTTAGCCTGGGCACAGACCGAGCAAGCTGTAACGAAACCCTGGACATCTTGGCTAAGTTCTGGCCACCAAAACCTCTGGAGGATAAAGCTCTTGGTACGGCGAATCCCAGGGTGGCAGGACAGTCTAGATGCGTGTCCCCATTCAAGGACTTTGGGGCGCAGGGCAGCTGGAACATACAAGCAGTTAGTGGGACACGCACTGGGGGTAGCAGCATTGGTCTGGGCATTCTTAACCTCTCTCTCTATGTCTAAACATATGGCATTGATAAACGTTTCTTTAGGGAGGATAGTGTCGTTGTTAAGTTCCTCCTCCTGGATCTCAAAACATCGGGATAGGGCATCAGGCTTCACATTCTTACTTCCAGGCCGGTAGGCAATGTGGAAGTTGAAGCGGGAGAAGAATAACGCCCACCTGGCTTGCCGCGGATTGAGTCTCTTGGCTGTCTGCAGGTACTCCAAATTCTTGTGGTCAGTCCAGACAATAAAGGGAACCTTGGATCCCTCCAGCCATTGCCTCCATTCTTCCAAGGCCAACTTCACCGCCAACAGCTCCCGGTTGCCGATGTCGTAATTTCTCTCTGCTGAGCTGAGGCGGCGAGAGAAGAAGGCACATGGATGGATCTTTCCATCCTCCGTGGACCTCTGAGACAGGATGGCTCCAGCTCCAATATTGGAGGCGTCCACCTCGACGATGAACTGGAGCTCTGGGTTGGGAATAGTGAGGATGGGTGCAGATGTGAATCTGGTCTTTAATTCTTTAAAGGCGTCCTCTGCTTTCTCCGACCAACGAAACTTGAATTTGGAGGAGGTGAGAGCAGTAAGAGGAGCCGCAACAGAACTATAGTTCCTGATGAACCGCCGGTAGAAGTTGGCAAATCCTAGGAAACGTTGGAGTGACTTACGGTCCTCTGGTCGGGGCCACTTGGTAACTGCCTCCACTTTTACTGGGTCCATGCGAATGGTGCCCGGAGAAATAATGTAACCCAAAAAAGTGGTGGTTTCAACAAAAAACTCACACTTCTCGGCCTTCACGAAAAGGCGGTTCTCCAAGAGGCGACGGAGTACTTGGCGAACATGCTTAACGTGGTCCTCCTGGGATTCAGAAAAAATCAGAATATCGTCAAGATAGATGAAAACAAACTTGTTTATCATGTCTCTTAAGACATCATTGACGAGGTTTTGAAACAATGCTGGAGCGTTGGTAAGCCCGAAAGGAAGAACCAAATATTCCCAGTGCCCCGTGGGAGTGTTAAAGGCGGTCTTCCATTCGTCCCCCTCTCTGATTCGCACTAAGTGGTATGCATTCCGGAGGTCGAGCTTAGTAAAGACCTTGGCTCCTTGCAGGAGATCAAAAGCGGTGTTCATGAGGGGAAGTGGGTAGCGGTTCTTAATAGTTATCTCGTTGAGGCCACGGTAATCAATACAGGGTCTTAATGATCCATCCTTCTTAGCTACGAAGAAAAACCCCGCACCAGCAGGTGATGATGACGGGCGTATAAGGCCTGCAGCGAGAGACTCTGAGAGATACTTCTCCATAGCTTGGTTTTCTGGTCTGGAGAGTGAATAGAGTCGGCCTCTAGGGGGCGTAGTACCTGGCTTCAGGTCTATGGTGCAGTCATAGGGTCGGTGAGGTGGTAAGCTGGTGGCCCGAGACTTTGAGAAAACCTCCTTGAGGTCATGGAATTCTAGGGGAACCTTTTCCAGGTCTGGAATCTCTTCCGGAGATGGGTTGCGTAGAGGGTCGAGGGCGTTGCGGAGGCATGTCAGGGAGCAGTTGGGGCTCCATCCCTTAATTTCATTCTTGCGCCAGTCGATCTCTGGTAGGTGTTTGGCCATCCATGGATGGCCCAGGACGATAGGAGCATGGGGAGAGTGTAACAGGAGAAACTGAATGGTTTCGTGGTGGTTTCCTGACACCTTGAGTTTGATGGGGCTGGTAGTATGGGTTATTTGAGCGATCCTCTGGCCGCTGAGCGAATTGGCCACTCGATCAGGGAAGATCTTCTCTGTGGGAACGCCCCATTTCCGGGCCAGCTCCACATCAATTAAATTTTCCTCCGCTCCGGTGTCCACGAGAGCCTCGGTGGATCTGCTCTCGCCCCCCCATTCCAAAGTTACAGGAACGCATGTGCAATTGTTAGTTTCCTGTCCCGGCGTCACCCCTATTACTGTCGCTATGCGGGCACCAGGAGGACCTCTTCTCTTCTTTTTCTTTTCCCTGTTAGGGCACTGAGCGATAAGGTGTCCTCCCTTGCCACAGTAAAAGCAGGCCCCATCACGGCGGCGGCGATCCCTCTCCTCCACAGGAATGCGCGTACGTCCCAATTGCATGGGTTCGGGCTCAGGGGGGCGGCTGCCAGTAGGGGGTGATCGAGGCGGAGTACTCTGGGGAGCTGGATATGGTCGTCTGCGGGAAGCGAGGCGTCGGCGCTCCTCCAATCGCGAATCCACGCGAATAGCCAGGTCGACAAGGTCGTCCAAGTTCTCCGGTAATTCCCGCGACACTAGCTCATCTTTAAGCGCTTCAGATAATCCGTCAAAGAAGGCATCATACAGAGCTCTCTGTCCCCATCTGCTGTTGGTGGCCAACGTCTGAAAATCAATGGCGTAGTCGGCTACGGGACGCCCACCTTGTCGCATGCGCAGGATCTCTCGTCCTGCCTCGTGACCCAACTTGGTGCGATCAAAGATCCGCCTCATCTCTTCACCCAGTAGACGAAAAGTCTGTACACATGGGAGATCAGCTTCCCAAGCCGCTGTAGCCCACTGCTTAGCTCTTCCCGTCAGTTGCGTGATGATAAAAGCAACTCGCGCTCTTTCGGTGGGGAAGGACGAAGGCTGCAGGCTGAAGATGAGCTCGCACTGGGTGAGAAACGCCCGACATGCTCCCGGGTTCCCGTCGTACCTCTCCGGCGGTGGTAGACGTGGCTCGCAGCTGGGTAGGGGCGGGGCGGAAGCGGGAGCAGGAGGAGTATAGGCGGTAGGCTGGGTTGACTGTAGTTGCTGCGCCTCCTGTACTGAGCGAGTGAGGTCCGCCATCTGGAGGCTCATGGTTTGCATGTGCTGCATCAGAGCACGGAGCTGACGTTCCTGAAACTCCAACGGAGTGCCCTGCTGGTGCACTGCCTCCTGCAGAGACTGGTCTGACGCTGGCTCCGTCATGGTCAGATCGTAATGTGAGGTTTTACGAAATGAGCCAAGAGCGAGAACCAGATGAATGCAAAATGGAGGCTTTATTTCTGAAGGGGGAAACCCCCCAACAGAGCTGGCAACAGTACAATGTCCACAATCCACAAACAGAATCCAAAGGGCAAAGTCCAAAACTGTAACCAGGGCACCAATAACACAACTCAAGGTCAGGCAAAAATGGTTCGGTACACAGGCGTGGGTTTGGTGGAGAGACAAACTCATAAGCCGTAAACAGTCCGAATCCAAATACCAGGGCAGCAAAGACAATAGACGTGGTCGGGCAAAAAGTAGGTCAAAACTCACGAAGGCAATCAGATCCAAAAGGGCAAACCAAAAGACAAGTGTCGGGCAATCCAGTCAAAAAGAAAATATCACAGTGAGCAAGGCGAGGAACGTAGCACAAGACAAAGGAGTAAAGACGATCTGACAAGGAACTAAAAGTGTAGACACCTTATATACATATCCGGGTTAAACACATGACTAGGGTAAACAGGTGTAGTCAATGACATGGGAGTGACACATGAGGAAAACTAATTACATGAATTTGGCGAATGCCGAAACGCAGACAGGGATAACGAGACATTCCTATGAACGAACAAACGGCTCCGGTTAAGGAGTACTAAAGTGTACAGTCTAAAGAAAAGGGAAAGCAAGAGATATAAGAGGAAACCGCAGTGGAGATAATTAGTGATAGACAAGGAGGGCGGAGATACAGATTGGGCGAATGCTGAGAGATCGTTAGTCTATTAGTATGTGCAGCTATACAATCCCGAGTGCAAGTTAGTCAGTTAGTATAAATGTACAATGTTAATCGGGGTTAGTAATTATCGAAAACAATAAACTGTTAGTAGGGTTAGTAGATAGCATAAAGAGAGAGGAAGGAAGAAAATGAGAAATGAAGAAAGATTGAAATCCCAGAAACCAGGAAATCACCCGAATGAGTGGCACGTCAGACAAGGGACCGTGGGCAAAGACCTACACAAGACAAGACAGGGTAAACGAAGTGCAGGACTAGAAATCACAACAAGACTATGAAAGAATGGCAAGGCTATGAAACATGGCAAAACTGTGAAACATGGCAAGACTATAAAACATGGCAAAGACATAAATAATACAAAACATGAAACATAATAAAACATGAAATCAAACAACAAAACACAATACATAATCATGGGGATGGTCAGGGGCAGGCAGTGGTCACTTAAACACAAAAGGCATACATGGCAAGCCAGGCACAGAACTTAAACATGGACTAGGGAAAGCATGGATAAGATGCAGATTCACAACAGCACCACAAGAAAAGCGAAAGGAAAGACACAGTTTTAAATGCAGTTACTCAGAAAGCTCAGATTGAAATCACGAAAGCCAGAAACACATACGTTTGCTAAATGAGTTAATCAAGGTTAATACAAAGTGACAAAGTATTTGAAGAGTTTGGTTCCAAAACGCAATAAGTGCCAAAATTACAAAAATTGAGATAATGCCATAGACTGGTAGTCCTGTGGCTCTTGCACATGGTGCAGTAATCTGTTTTTAGGAATTCATACGATAAGGTGTATTTCTTCATAGCCAAAGTTTGTTATTTTCTATAAAATGCAATGGGTTCCAACATAGAAAAAGCTCATTTACTCAAAATGTGTAAAATGGATATATTGCGTTTTGGAACCAAACTCTTCATTTACAATCACCCTTAAATACGTGAAGATTACTACGGGTTAGTAATGTCCTATCAGAGAACGCATTCACTCAGTATAGCGAGACCCGGAATTAAGTGCAGCTGGAAGCAATGAATGAAATACCAAAGCCAAACCGAAAGTAGAAAGGTGATTGGACGAGGAGACGGGCACGCTGAAGGCAATCACGCAACACCACTGGAAACAGATTGGGAGCGATTGTCAGCCGGCTGAACTGAAAGCTGGAAAATAAACGAGACGAAAGTAAATCACAAGCACAAAAACGCACGGGAAAACACACGAAAGGGCAGAATCATAACATCAATATTCCATAAGAATCTTTCAATTGGTGATACAAGCACCAAATTTGGCAGAAATGATGTCCAGGATGTACTTTTTAAGGAAAGTACGTTATCCAGCTGAAAATCCAAGATGGCTGCCAGTTTTCAAGATGGCCACCTCGTCAAATGCAAAAAAATGGTTTTTGGAGTAGAACTTGAATAAACAGAAATGTGTTAATGACCCAAACATCAAAATGAATGTATTCTGACTGGAGGAACTCAATGGTGTCAATTGAATCCCAATATGGCCACCAGTTTTCAAGATGGCAGCTATTACGTGACTCAAAATTTGCATTTTCGAAAGCTGTCTGATCACAGATATTGTATTTAGTTGAAGGGCAATACCCATGATCATTCATTGAAATGCTGTGGTCTAGCCTAGCACTATTGGTTTGTATTATTTTATAAGAGTGATGTCAAAGGACAACCAGGGCACACTGGTGACATCACTGCTGTGAGACTCAGCATGGGGTTCAGTGTCGGCTTGTAGCGTACTAGCTGTAGTTGTAGTTTACTATCTGTTGTAGTGGTGTACTCACTGTAATTTGTAGTATACTTTAGTGTCCCAAATGCTATCTAATAAGCCCCATATATATATATATATATATATATATATATATATATATATATATATATATATCTCAACTAGAAGTTTAGTTAGTTGTAGTATTGTAGTTAGATATTGAATTGACAGGATGTGCCAGCGCAGGAGAGCTGAGCCAAGGGTAAAGGGGCTTCAGTTTCCTGGATAGTGTACAGATCGCACGGGACTTAAATGGCACTGAATAAACGATCGGGCTAGGTGTAGGGCATCAGATGCTTGAACCCTAGTTGCATTCCATATTTCAATGTGCTTTAATGTTTTGTACGATTGGGTGGTGAAAGGACAGCCCCTCGGTCTTTAACCATAAAGCACAAGATGTCTGCCATTACAGCTCACAGGCTGTAATTGAGATTTATATTGTTTGTTTGATGTATATGCTGTCCATGCGGTATTACACGGTAGCACTGGTACCATGTTTTTATAGGTACTTTACATAGTACTCTTGGCCTACGGGCCTTATATACGAATTTTAAAAAAAAATTTTTTTAAAAAGCTGTCTATGATGTCTCCCAATAATCCATTGAGTTGCTCTACTAAAACTGACTGGAGGAAGTGTTGCCTCTGTCAGATAGATATGAAAGAGGAGTATGAGTGTAGTTCTGATGGCTATTCCATGATAGCCAAAAACATATCACAAATTCAGGCAATCAACCTGTTGCCCATCAGGTTAGACCCATCGAAATTGGATGATGAAGGTGGTATTGAGGATATCACCAAAGTATCATCAAAATTGTTGCCAAATGTTTAGCAACTGCATCCTCGAGCGTGCTACTCATAGAGCAGCTGGGATTCAGAATGATCCTGGTGAAGGACACTCAAAAATGCGAAGGACTAGCATTGAAGTGCAGCGGTGTTTCTTATGTGAAGAGATGGAACCAACATCAGAGCAGCAACAAGCCATGACCATGCAGCTAAATGAGAGGCTCAATTGGATTTCTCACACTCAAAAACATATATTTCAACGTATAGACCATCAAAATAGGATTATTCAATCAATATATAGTTCAAACACCGTTTAAAACCACTTTGAATGGCGGCCATCTTGAAAAATGGTGGCCATTTGTTTTTTCAAGTGGGTAACATACTTTTCTGAGTGAGTAGGATCTGAAGCACTTGTGTGGCAAATTTGGTGCTTGTATCACCAAGTGAAAGATTGTTTCAGCAATCTGCCCCACTATTAGTAAGTTAGTACTATAAACAATGTTAGTCTTGATTAGTAAGTTTACTTAAAACAACAAACGGTTAGTATTGTTAGTAATATAGAAAAGCAAGGTGAAGGAAGTAAACGATATTGGAAGGAATGGATGAAATCCCAGAAACCATGAAATCACCCGAAAGTGTGGCACACAATACTGGGGCAGTGAGCAATCACATGACAAAAGACCAAACAGGTGGAGACAAAGTGCAATGCAAGGTATGACACAAAACAAGGACCGGAATATAACTGCAATGGTGGAAAATGGCAAACAGACAAAGACAAGGCAAAAACAAAACATGGCAAGGAATCCCAAAACACAATACAAAATACAGAGCATAGTCAGACAAGGCAAAATTCATAATGAAACATAGTCGGGCTGGACAGGATCAAAACAAACACATGGTCGCTTAAGAAACGCCTCCTGGCATTTCACCTCGTTGGTCTGGGGTGCATAGCATGAAAGTCTGTGATCAAAGTCTTATCCAGAATGTAGTGTTGTCGTACTCAAGACCGGTCTTGGTCTCGAGACCACTTTTACATGGTCTTGGTCTTGGACATAACGGTCTTGAGGGGATTTCAAAATCCAGGCAAGCAGCTGGTTCTGGTACAGCCTCATTATTACAACGCAGCCTTCTTTAAATGCAGCCAATTAGAGGTATCTATTTTAAAAACATTTTACAATGTATATTTTTCCTTGCCCGCGTGGTCTCCCGTCCCGTCTCTCTGTCTCGTCTCACAACATATGCGCAACGAATTAGTTCAGTGAACCAGTAAAAATGTCAGCTAATTCATCTATTATAAGGTTCTCCTATACATTGCAAAGTATCTATATTCGAAGTAACGAAGGAAAAAATGCTTTCTGCTGTGTGCAGATTTTGTCAAATCGCTCTGACAGAGATTGTCGATACTAGGGTTGGGTTCAATTACTTTTTCAATTACAATTACAGTAATAGTGATCAATTGCTTATGTAATTGTAACGAAATTTTCATTGAATTTTTTATCTAAAAGTCATTTTAATTGTAATTGAACATTCTGCCCAGAAAGTACTTGTAATTGTAATTACTGTGCAATTACATTCAATTGTAAATGAAAAAAGTAATTGAACCCAACCCTGGCCGGTACAACGTCACCCTCCACCAGGCACTTGAAGAGGAAACATGCCGAGAGGTCAGCTAACATAGACTGGCTCTGCTGTAAAACTCTGTGAGGAAAAAAAAACTCCCAAATGTCTCAACACTAAACACAACTTTGTATATTATTGTAAAAATGTTGAACATGCATGCACGGTATAATCTGTTCAGGACTCGAAATTTAAGTTGTTTGTATGCATCTGCTGACTAACCCTGGTTAAGTGCAGTTCATCTCGCTCGCTCTAGCTGAGTTAACGGTCATAGGTAAGGTCAGTTATCACTAGCATTTTATTAAGTAAATTTCAAAGCGAATTCACTGAATGAAGCATATTGCTACTCAGTCATAGTATTGGGGAGCTTGTGCTGTTTTACAAATTAATGGCTTTCAAGTTTTAAGGATAGCTATATATGCAGGGTAACTCCTGATGGTCTTATAAATGTCCTGGTGTCATGTTGAGTGTTCTGATTTTTCATGTCTTCAATGGCTTTATCCGAAGCCATCAGCTAGATGAAAATAGCTAAAAATGGCAGGTGGTTGACCGTTGGTGGTTGATCCCCATTTGCTCAGTTTGTCATCATGTCCATGAATAGTAGTCACCAGCAAAAATAACGCGCATAGGGTGAAATGTGGAGGCAAAATTGGAAACCTTGAATAATATCCCGCAAGCCCCAAAAATGAAGAGAGCAGTTCATGGGTTTCAGGTGAAGACGCATCAACAATAGATTTAACAAGTTCTGGCAGGGTTCTTGTAAATTTTTCTGACAGCAGGAAATTTAATTGCTTTAATTGCTAACTCAAGAAACTTTTAGCATCAAGAGAACAATTATCTCAAAAATAGATTTTATTTTGTTGCAGATTTTAAATTCAATAGAGGATTTGGAAAAGGCTAAGAATAAGCTAGTTTGTCAGAAACGCATATGTAGGCAGGATGCTTGTATGCCAGAGGGTTCTGTGAGCGATATGAAATGGAGGCTGCTTGAGCTCTGTTTTGGCAGTCAGTAGAAATCTGCTGGAAGGCCATTACATGGGGTGGTTAAGCAGATTATCCACCAAATCTATGTCAGGATACAGTTAAGTCTGTGTCTGAGGATTTACGGACTATCCACTCCAAGTGGCTGTTAATAGCTCTTGAGCTCTGAGTGGGGCACAAAACCATGAGGTAAGCATGTCAACATGTGCTCTCGCACAAATACGGGCACACACATTCAAACACGCATGTTTGTATCACTATACTTGTGAGGACGTTGTATTGACTTAGATTCAATCTGCACACAATTTTTGAGCCATAACCATAACCACATTATGCCGAACCCATACCCAAACCATAACCAACACCTAACTCTAACTTTAACCGTAATTCTAACTTTGACCTAGTAGCTGTACTCTTCAGTAATCCTCAGTGAAGACCACCCAAAATGTTCTCACAATCCCCCATGTCCTCCATAAACACAGAAGAGGTTGCTTACTGTGAGCTGGGACATTCCATTGATCATGCAGTTGGAACACTGCTCAGCTCCGAGGGGCAACAACAGTAGTGAAGCCTTCAGTCACTGGCTGGGTGAAATAGAGCACTCCTTCCCCTGCTGGGTAAACCAGGTGCCACAGACCCCTTAGAACATGGATCCTCAAACAAGTTCTGTTTTGTTCAGTTACCTGACATACAAATTCCCACTGATTGCTATTGTTATTATAATTTTAGCTTCTCTTGTGAAGTATAAGGAAGGACAGGCACACTCAAGAGGTGTAAAACTACAGTTGGTAAACACTTGAGTCAAAAAAGGAAATGAGAAACAGTGATGCAAAACACTCATTCATATTGCTTTTTCATCTAATGTGACAAAAAGATGTCTACTACTTGTGTATAAAACCTACTGCACTAACACACAAAGAAAGCTCAGAGACATGGACAATCAGTACATCCAGCACCAGTCAAACGGTCAGTGTGGGCAGTATTTTACAAAGTAGTTATTAAACTACAACAAAAAAAATTATATGCGTGAAAACAATGGCCCTGTGGAAGGGAGAGGGGTCACTTCCTGTACATCCCTGTTACCTTGAATTTGGGGCAAGTAGGGTGAATCCCTTGCTTCCGCTGCCCAACGCAAACTCAGAGGATATGACTGAGAAGGAGCACCAGATGTTCTCCTACTGTGGATGGCATGAGTAAATCCATAATTAATCACACAGCACAGGTGGGAGAGAGAGAGGGAGGTAGAGAAAGAAAGAAAGAAAGAGAGAATGGCAAACAAAGGGAAGACAGGAAGTCCTGATCTTACCACTCTAGCCCACCACATTTCCTGTAACTCCATGTAGATAAAGCAGTCTAATTTTACGTTTCCCTAAATGAATTTCCTCTGTCCTTAGAAATAGCTCTGTAGTCAAGGATCAAGGAAAGACTTTTTAGGGCTTCCTGCAAAGGTACACAGACATGATTGTAGGCAGATTCCCAACAAATGTGAAATGACTCAACAAAAATCTCACAAGTTTGAAGTAAATATGGAGTCAAGTTTCCCTGAGTCAGGAAACACGTGTATAGCATGTGTAATATTAAAGGTAACTAATTATATTCCTCTTCAATGATAGAAAAGATTCCTTTTCTTTATTGTAACAATATTATTTCTGAATTTATCTGAAATCTGATCAGAATGTTCCTCTCTGCTTGCATTGTGGAAAAGTACAACCGCATTTTCAAAAAAGCTGGGGTGCTGTGTAAAATGTAAACAAACAAACAAAAAAAGATCACAATGATTTTATAGTTACTTGTACTATTTTTTTTTTTTTTAAAATAGAACAACTACACAGATAATATACTGTATCAGATGTTGAAACTGAGATTTCTAATTGTATATTGGAAAATATGTGCACATTTTAAATTTGATGCCAGCAACACGTTTGAAAAAAAGTTGGGACTGAACAAGAAAAGAGTGGAAAAGTTGCATGATGCTAGAAGGAAACCCATCCCCCTCCTTCGCACGCCCACACACACACACGCACAACTGGCAGAACATCTCACAGCTAATTTATGATGATGCGTTCAGGAACCACACCAGAGTAGGAAATCCAAAAATCGTATGCCTTTATTGATAGCAGGGTCAGGACCAGAAGATACAAGAATTGCCAAGCCAAAAAAACGAAATCCAAAAAACAAAGTCGATTAGACAGGCCGGGTGAGAATCAAAAAAAGCAGAAGTGCAAGGGTACACAGACAGTAAGCAAAAAAAAAAAAATCGTAGTTGAAATCCAATACACAGGGCATCTAAACACAGTAGACGTGGTCGCACAGAAATGGGTCAAAATCCAAAAAGACAAAAAACAAGGGCTATGGCAAAATGAAAGTCGGACAAAACAGTCGAGGAGAAATAATAATCGTTTGGCTTTGAAGAGGCTCTGTGCAAAGGAATATTGATCAACATTCTGACAAGGGCTGAACAGCAGTGTGGACTCAATTAGACACAAAGGAAGTGACATGCTATGCGGGGAACAGGTGAATTGGGTAAGAACTAATTACAGAGGAAGGTACTCATGAGGAAGTCCTAAACAACAAACAATTGGCAAAAGCCAAGACACAGACAGGATTCACGCAGACAACCTATGACAGATAGCTCCGATCAAGGAGTTCTAAGTGCATAGACAATGAGTGCAGGAAAGCGATTAAGCACGTGCGAGAGATCTCGCAGAAACAGAGAGGCAGGGGAACCAAAGCAAGGGGTGGAGACTAGAACAGGGCGATTGCTGAGATTGAATTAGTAATAATTAGTAGAGGTCCAGCTTTACAAATTAATGAAAGAGTTAATTAATAAGTTAGTAATATATACATGGATTATTTGAGTTAGTAGACTGATACAAAATATCAATGTTATTATTAGTAATCTAGAAAAGCAAGACAAAAGGAAGAAAATGAGAATTGAAGGAATATATGAAACACCAGAAACCATTGAAATCACTTAAAGTACGTAAGCACACAGCCTGGGAAGAAGGACTGAACCAACTAGATCGCAAGACAGGGGAGACAAGAGCAATGAAACTTAAAATGGCAGGAACTGAAAACCAGAATATACAATAACCAAAAAGAAAAGACATAACCATGAACATAAAGCATGACATTAAATACAGAACAATGACATAATTAGATTATTTAGCAACAGGTCAGTAACATGATTTGATATAAAAAGTCTTTCAAAAGTAAATATGAGGGCTTAACCACTCTATGAAAGACTGCATGAGAACCAGTTCAACAATTTAAGAATAATGCTTTCAACTTAAAAATTGCAAATAATTTAGAAAATCTCCTCTATGGTACATAATATCATTAAAAGATTGAGAATCCAGATACATCTGTATGCATAGGACAAGGCCAAAATCCTATTTTGAATGGCTGTGATTTTGGAATGGCTGCATGGACTCAGGAACACTTCCTAAACCATTGTTAGTGAACACAGTTTTTCCCTGCGTCCACAAATGCGAGTTAAAATTCTGCCGCCTAGAGATAAAACTACTTTATTAAAAAAACATTCTGACAAGAGCTGGTTGTGAAATGACTGCTTAAATACACATACGGGAAGTCACATGCTATAATAGGGAACAGGTGAGCTGGATCAGACTAATTAACCAGGGAATGAACAAGAGGAAGAACCTGACCTCATGAAATTGGCGAAAGCCAAAATGCGGACAGGGATTACACAGACAACCTATGACAAACATACGGCTCCGGTTAGGGAGTTCTAAAGTGCATAGAGTGAGAAGCAGAACAGTGATTAACTAGGTGTGGAGAATCCGCTGAAGCACAGCAGAGTAAACTGAGTGAAGGCAAGGGGGCGGAGACTAGAGCAGAGCGAGTGCTGAGAGCTCATTAGTCAATTAGTAATGTGCAGCTATACAATCCCTAGTGCTTGTTAGTACAAAAGTAAGTTAGCACTTTATCTAAAATAATAAACTGTTAGTATTGTTAGTAAAGATGGAACAGTAAGGCGAAGGAAGCAAACAAGATTGGAAGGAATGTTTTGAAACCCAGAAACCATGAAATCACCTGGAACTGTGGCACACAAGACTGGGGAATAAAACTGTCTCAGAACACAAGACAAGACTGGGGAGACAATGTGCAATGCAGGGTATGAGAATTACACAAACCAGAGTGATAACTAAACAGTGAATATGGGAAATGGCAGGCAAGGACATAACAAAGAAAGACTGGCAAAATACAAAACATGGCATGGACTAAATCAGAAAACATGGCTTGGAATCAGGATAACAACAAAAACGTGGTCAGGCAACAGCAGAATCATAACAAGTTTATGTTGTTTTTTTCTGATGTGTAACTCTCAGTACGTGTCATCACTTTATTTTATGTAAAGGACCCGGCAATGTATTTCTTTCTCATCTTAAATCTTTTCCCTCAATCCTCACTTTTTACTCTAAGAAATTCAATTAGCTACAACATTAGAAACACTTATCCACCATTGTGCAATTGAAGGTCAATTGTTACTTCCTCTAAACTTCTCTCTGTTTATAGTTACTAATCATTCAAGAAGGGCAAATGTTTATTTAGTCAATAAATAAGGACTTTAATTCGATTTTTCATAAGGAATAACTATTCTGTTCATTTTTGCAACTTTGTCCTTTTACAACTCCACAGCCATTAAAACGGCTAAACTCCTTATTCCCTCTATAGCTTCTTGTTTTAAAGGATATTACCGGATTTGCTGATTGCATTCTGCCACATATGTATCATGTTGAGACCACAGCTGTTCTCGTAATTAGTCTAAATCTGTCTTAATTTGTTCTCTAAGTTCACATTCTGATTCCTCAATAGGAATTTTTAGATTGCTTTATTTTCCCTATCAATTGACAGTTAATAATAATCTTAATCATTGCTTCCTGTCCTGTTCCAAATCAACATTCTCTCTCACTAATTCTGGGTCCTGGGTGGGGTGGAATATCTTTGTTCAATGCAATTAAGTTTCTGGCCATTTAGCCTGGGGTACAGCAATCTTTTCAGATGGCTTGGACTGAGACGCAGCTTCATTTTGCTTTACAAAATTTTTATCCTGATCGTACATTTTCAGGATTCCCCATTCTCTAAACAATTCCACAATTGCCAGCTCATTTCCTGTTTTTTTCAACCCTTTTTGCCTCAATAGCATAATTTATCATTATACCCATCATTTTTTCACATATTGCAAGATCAAATTTTCCATCTTCTGGCCACTTTGTTACTCCGTTTTTTTTTTTGTTGTCCTTTTTGCCCACTTATTTGACAATTTTTAATATCATTCTCAAAGGAAATTGCTCTCTTAATTCCTCCTCTGGCATTGCCATTGTTATTTGTTAATTAATTAAAATTTAATTACCCAGCCGAATTATCTATCCCCACGGATTAAATTGCAATATGTCTATTTTAATCGATCCGTGCAATAATCCAAACCCGGTGAGCAGTCCCTGGCCAGGAAGTGCTAACTCAGCATTCTTTACAGAGCAATATTTATGGGGAAACTCAACCAACTTTGCTCCAATCACAATTCATGGGTTTTAACCATCTTATCTTTAACGTTTTTTCATTCTCTAGCTTTTTTTATTAAACCATGATGGACCACAGAAATGCTGGTTTAAAGAAAAATTTAAAAAAAGAAAATATAGTAAAAATGGTGTGGAAAATTATAGTCAAGAGAGGAAAAATACAGCCAAAGGAATAGGATACAAGTAGATACATAAACGATTCAATTGATTATGCTTTTTTAGCTGCGACCAAGCGGCTCTATGAACGCTTCTGTCTGTCCGTCTGTGACACCTTTTTCACCATGTTCCTGTCGTCGTATCATCATGAAATTTTCAGGAGTTATTGACCTTCACCAAAGTGATGTCCATGCACAAGGTCGAGGTCAAAGGTCAAAGGTCAAGTTCACAGAGGTCACGACCTTGTTTGCGGGTTTTCGCGCTGTAACTCCAGTTAGAATTCATGGATCGCTATGAAATTTTGGAAATAGCTTCTAGGCATAAAGGAGGTGTTCCCTATTGTTTTTCAAGGTCATTTGTGAAATCTCAAGGTCACACAGGTAAAGAAAGTGTCAATTTTGCCCGATTTGACGGTTTTCGCACTGTAACTCAAGTTTAATTCAATGAATGGCTATGAAATCTTAGGACAAGCTTCTTGGTATAGAGGAGGGGTTCCCTATTGATTTTCAAGGTCATCTGTCGAATCCCAAGGTCACACCAGTCAAAAAAGTGTCGATTTTGCCCCGATTTCACAGTTTTCGCACCGTAACTCGAGTTTAACTTGATGGATGGCTATTAAATCTTACAACAAGCTTCTTGGTACAGAGGAAGGGTTCCCTATTGATTTTCAAGGTCATTTGCCAATTTTGAGGTCACACTTGTACAAGAAACCACCAGTCATGGACACTAGGCCTCGTGACGGATGCTAGGCCAGGTAGATCCCTCTGATCTACTTGTTCAGTAACAACTAATGATTTCACTGAACAAACATTGATCAAAGCTACAGAAATCAAATGTATCACCTGATTGTTTTCAAATCTACTAACCAGAAGCCTGCTTACTTGACAAAGCTACAGTAGCCTGCTGCTCATGTGAGTGTCAGCTGCTCATGCATGTGTGAATTGAATTGCTTGTATGTGTGTCTGTGTGTGAACTGCTTGTATGTATGTGTGTGTCTGTGTGTTACTGCTGCTTGCATAATATGGTTATTGATTATGATTATTAGTTATGGTTATTCAACGTGGAAATTGATCTACTGATGTATATGATGAGAAATATTGAAATATAAGCTTCAACATGTTATAAATAGGGACATGCAGACTGCCCTAATGGAAGCTGACAGGGCTACAGGCACTATTGATGATATCTTTTTAAAGCAACAAAAAGAAAAAAAAAGTGGAAGATTAGAACAGATTGATAAAGAAATAAAGAATAAAAAGAAACATTTTAATAACAGAACATCCAACAAACACTGCGATTAATTTATTTGCGGGTCATCTTTTTTGGATGTTCTGTTGGTTGGTGATGTATATGTATTTTTATTCTTTATTCCGTTATAAATCTGGTCTCATATCAATACTTTTTTTTGCTGGCTGGTGGACATGGAGTACATTGCATTTCACGTCGGACAGTCTTGATCGCGCATGCGATAATTTATTCACACTGTCAATGGTCATGGAATTGATTTTCTCTCTGATTGCAAGCACTATTTTATCTCTGCTGTGGAAATAAAGCGTGGATCTGTTCGATCCATCTGACTAATTTTCAAAAGAAAGACCAAATTGAGGCTGTTGTCCATCTTCAAAGGAAGAAAACAGACGAATAAAAAGACCAAGAAAAGTCGATAGCTCTTTGCATTGACTTTGACTGGAATCAGTCGTGTGAAAAATTTGTTTTGCATCCAGTGTGCAAGCGGCTTTAACGAGGATAGAACGCAAGCATTATATATGCACTGCCTGATGCCGAGGCAGTTTGCGGTTGGCTGAGAAAGATGTGAAGTCGTTCATTTGCATCATTGATTCAGTTGCTTGATTAAGTCAGATCGAGTTTCCATCACGCGTCCCAACCACCTTTGATCTGACATCAGGACAATCGATATAGATACTATAATTTATGTGCTGATTCAGATAGTTACATTAAACAGTGGTTGCTGTAATTATTTACTGTATTGAAATGTGCCTGACATTCTGGAAACCTGCCTGTGAGGTTTCGGTGACGTGTGAGCACTGCGCGCCGGTCAGCGAAATTACCACTGCACAGAAAGTGAACCAGGTTGGAGCTGGCGAGCATTCTGCGCAACTGCAGCGAAGACTTTTTCTTCGAAATTGTCACTGCGTCTTGATGAATAAGTGACTCCTCCCCCTACTACGCCGCCTCACCCATCTCGGCGCACGTTCGTCTGCGCACGATGTTGCACCTCACGAAATTACCACTGCGCGGGCTGCGCCGGACGAAATTACCATTGCGTGGGCTGCGCCACACTTCGCCACCTGTGCTGCGCTAAGAAATTAGAGCCCATTGAGTTATTCTGCCCCTGATCTGCATAGAGCATAATATTGAGTTGGTCAGTCAGCATGACCAATACACAGGCACTCCTTGCACCAGGGTCAATGAAAGGCCGCTGCAAAATGTGCACTTTTGTCCCAAGTCACAATGCCACAGATGTCACAAGTCATGAGGGAGCGTGCCATTGGCATGCTGAATGCTGGGATATCTGTGACAGCCGTGTCAACTCACTTGAATGTGCGTCATTCCACCATCAGCCGGTTGAGAAGATGCAGAGAGACTGGCAGCACTGTGAATCGTCCACATGCCCAACGACCACGTGTGACCACACCGACATAGGATCGACACATGCGCCTCCAGCACCTCCGTGATCGGCCACGAACAGTCACCAGGACAGCTGTCAGACTGCACAACAGGCGGATATCAGCTCAGGCTATCCGAAACCGCCTGAGAGAGACAGACCTCCGAGCCTGCTGACCGCACCGAGGTCTCGACCTGACTGCCATCATCGGTACAGACTCAATTGGGCCAAACATAACCTTCACTGGAGGTTTGGTGGAGGACGGTGTTATTCAGCGATTAAATTGCGTTTCCAACTGTACCGCGGTGATGGCAGACAATGCGTATGGCAACGTGTGGGCGAGTGTTACGCTGATGCCAGCTCCAAGTTGCACTGCAGGAGGAATGGGACAATATTACACAGGTTACAATTGACAACCTCGTGAACTCCATGCGCTGGAGGTGTACCGCTTTACATGAGGCTGATGGTGGACACACTCGTTACTGAGTGCTGTGAACTCTGCCCGCTGACCACTGTTGAGTTCAGGTTGTGATAACTCATGATTTGTTTACAGTAAATTGTTAGTTATGTTTCTGTTGCTTGAATATTAAGGCAAGAATTAAATAATTATTGTTTTGATTAAATATTTCCGGATTGATAAAAAATAATTCGAAAAAAAATCACTTGCGTTTATATTTTTGTTCATTGTAAATAAACGAATCCACTGTTTGACTGAAGGAGAGCCAATGAAAGTCTGATGACCTCCACCTGGCCAAGAGGCAAGGACAGAATGCAGAATGAGAGGGTGAATGGTTACTACCAGTGAAAAACAGCATCTTGGACATGCTGGTGGTTAGCTAAAAGCCACTAAATGATCAGGGACCTCATTTATAAATGGTGCGTTGGCAGAAAACAATGCGCACATTAATTTTTCTTGCAGATTTCTGATTTTAAAAAAAAACAAACTTGACTTTAAAAAGGGGAAATTATTAAAATTATGAGCATGTAAATAAAGTTCATCCTGATTAAATAAACAGAAATTGCTTGCAGTTTATCTTACCAGTAGGTTTAAAAATTAGGTTATTTTCTACTATATGCCTTTTTTTTGTGCAAACGTATTATTTAGGAAGGAAATCAGGCCCTAGGACTCACGGGAGAAGGCAAAGAGTAAAGTTAAAGGAACCTGTTTAACCTCGTCTAAAGAAGACAATGAGTATGTACAACCCCAATTCCGAAATAGTTGGGAATTGTAAAGTGTAAATTGTGAATAAAATTAAAATTCAATGACTTTCAAATCACGCCAGCCAATATTTTATTCACAATAGAACAGGGATAACATAGCAAATGTTGAAACTGAGAAATTTTACAATTTTATCCACAAAATGAGCTTGTTTCAAATTTGATGTTTCAAAAAAGTTGGGACAGGGGCCATGGTGTAGCATCCCCTCTTCTTTTTAACACAGAGTGGAGGCGTCTGGGCATTAAGGAGACAAGTTTCTTGAGTTTAGCCATTAGAATTTGATCCCACTCTTGTTTAATTCAAGCTTCCAGCTGCTGGAGAGTTTTGGGTCTCCTTTGACGTACTTTTCTTTTAATTATGCACCTAATGTTCTCAAATGGGGAAAGATCAGGACTGCAGGCAGGCCAGTTCAGCATACGGACTCTTCTACTACGAAGCCATGCTCTTGTAATAGCTGCAGTATGTGGTTTTGCATTGTCTTGCTGAAATACACAAGACCTTCCCTGGAATAGATGTCATCTGGAGGGGAGCATATGTTGCTCAAAAACCTTTATTTACCTTTCAGCATTCATGGTGCTTTTAAAAACATTATGTGTGTCCCACACCATATGTACTAATGCATCCCCATACCATGAGAGATGTTGGCTTTTGAACTGAATGCTGATTGCAGGAGGGGTGGTCTTTCTCCTCTTTAGCATGGAGGACAGGACGCCCATGATTTCCAACAAGAATGTCAAACTTGGACTCGTCTGACCACAGGATACTTTGACACTTTGCTACAGTCCATTTTAAATCAGCCTTTGCCCACAGAGCACAGCGACGCTTCTGGATCATGCTCAACAATGCATGATGAGTTTTAGGTGGCACCTGTGGATGGCACGGCGGACAGTGTTTACAGGCAGTGGTTTCTTGAAGTATTCCTGGGCCCATTAGTAATGTCAATGACAGAATCATGTTGGTGAGTGATGCAATCTTCTTGGGTTGTGAGTATTTGAGTATATTGAGTGAGAGGATCACGGGCATCCAGTAAAGGTCTTTGGCCCTGTCTCTTACGCAGAGAGATTTTTCCAGTTTCTCTGAATCTTTTGATGATGTTAAGCACTGTCGATGATGAGACCTTCAAAGCCTTTGCATTTGACTTTGAGTAACATTGCTTTTAAAGTATTCCGCAATTTTTTTATGCAAGCATTACAGGTTGGAGAGTCTCTGGCCATCTTTACTTCTGAGAGACTCAGTCTCTCGAAGACATCCCTTTTGTGGCCAGTCATGTTACACACCTGATGCCAGTTAACTAAATTACTTGCCAAATGTTCTTTCAGCTGATTCTCTTAAGACTGCTTCATGCATCTTGCGGTCAGCACGGCCCAGACGGCGAAATTATGCAATTGCGGCCAAGGCGACAGAGCGCGGAGGGTCCGCGGAGTCTCGAATGCGGAGCCGCGTACCGAGAGGATTTTGTAACAACGCGGCCGGGGTGGCACAGACCGCGTTGCAGTGATTGGCTAGCTTCAGGAAGTATGTATACCGATTAAAATCAAAAATGGAAAGCTTTAAAGAAAGGCCAGCTGAACATACAAACAGCTGAAAATACATATGACTTCCAACACATGGAAGGAGATCGGAAATTTTTATCAGACGCGTATAAGATAAAATGGAAAACCTTTCGCAACTGGTTGCTGAAAGCACGAAAAAAATGAAGGGGAGGAGTGGAGAGGCTGGCGAAATCAGTGTATCGGCAATATTTACATCATTGTCCTGGCTTGTGCTGTAGGGAGACAAAATTAAATGTCTATGCAGTGCTCTGTTGAACCCAAGGTCACAGAAATAAGATTCAGTAGCGCAACTGTACAGCAGGTCCGTTCTTAAAGCCGCTTTGACCGCATCAAGCATGAAACGACTCGACGTTCGTGGGGACCGCGCGCGCCATCCGCACCGCTGGAACCGCGCCGACGGCAAGAGGCATGAATCAGGCTTTATACAGTGCCATGAAAACGTATTTGCCCCTTCCTGATTTCTAATTTTTTTGCATATTTGTCGCACTTAAATGTTTCAGATCATCAAACAAATTTTAGCATTTCACAAAGATAACCAGAGTAAATACAAAATGCAGTTTTTAAATGATGATTTCACTTATTAAGGGGAAAAAGCTATCCAAACCTACCTGACCCCGTGTGAAAAAGTAATTGCCCCCTAAACCTAATAACTGGTTGTGCCACCCTCGGCGACAACAAGTGCAATCAAACATTTGCAAGGACCCGCAGTTTAAGTTTAGACTAACGGGGGGCGTCATTATTTTTTTATTATTTCGTAGTACTATTATGTGTACACCTCAAGGAGAAATGATGATGAAACTGGAAAGGTTTCAGAATGATGCCATAAAACGTATACTGTGACCACCAAAATTTATTTAATGAAGGGTTTTTAACAGGCCATGTGAAATATTTTCTGAATTTTGTATTTGATAAAGTTTAGTGTTTTATCACGTATAAATATTTTATTTGTAATGTATTGCATCTAGTCTTGGAAATTAGTCATAAATAAATAACATAATTTCTGATATACTCGATTATAGATAGCCCATTATCATACATTTAAATATTTCATAAGTTTGTTAAATTATATGCAAGGTCTTTGTTTTTATAGCTGTGGAAATATACCGGCTATTCTTTCTTTCAGTATGAATAAAGGCGTAGGATTCAATTAAGTTGTAGCATTTTTTAAGTATTTTAACTTTAAGTAATTAATCATATGGAAAGCTGGAAAATGTGAGTTTCAAAGTATACCATAGAATTCTATGCTGAATACAGGTTTTAACTGAAGTTTTTCAATTGAGCTGGAGTGCTTGCAGGTTGTGTGTGTGTGTGTGTGCGCGGAATGTGTGGTTTGAGTACAACAACATAAATATCACGGTAGGAGTGTGTCTTCTGTTACATTGTTGGCGTGCCTTAATTCCTCTCACTTTTGTCCCCTTTCTTAATTACCTCGATGCAGAAATGTCTTTAACTACGGACGCCATATCCAGTCGTCTGACAGAGTTTAGAGCAGAGGTGGGCAAACTACGGCCCGCGGGCCTGATCCGGCACGTTGTTCTTTTTAATCCGGCCCGCCGAAGATTGGTACAGAATTAAGGTTTCATGTGAATGATTGCATTCATTTCATTTTTACTTGTAATGACGGCATTTAAACACCAGGTGGCGCCGTAGGCGCAGTGACTTGAGAGAGACATTTCCAATTACCGCTCTTCTTCTACTGGTCAGATCAGAACCCTTCTGCAGCAATGTCAAAGAAAAGTCGACAGTGAGTGCCGGGTGTTTAACAAAGAATGGACACCTAAATATTTTTTTACTGAAGTCCGGTCCAAGGCTGTATGTCTTATTTGCCAAGAAACCGTTGCGGTATTAAAAGAATACAACATCAGCCGTCACTTTTCCACCAAGCATGCTAATTACGCCAGCAACCTTTCAACACAAGAACGTGCGGCTACCGCTGACAGGTTAGTTTATAGCTTGCAGGCTCAGCAAAACACCTTTATTCGAGCAACTTCCATCCAAGAAGCTAGCACGAAGACAAGTTATTTACTGGCATTCAAACTAGCAAAAGCCAGCAAGCCTTTCTCCGAAGGGGAGTTTCTTAAAGAGTGCATGGTAGAGACAGCAAGTATTTTATGTCCTGAGAGCAAGAACAAATTTGAAAAAATTAGCTTATCACGCAGGTCAGTGACTCGCTGTATTGAAGTAATTGACGAACACTTAACTAGCAAGCTAAACAAAAAAGCGGAGTCATTTACATTATATTCTTTGGCTCTGGACGAAAGCAATGATATAAAGGACACCGCTCAGCTTTTAATTTTTATCAGAGGGATTAATGAGAATTTCGAGATAACGGAGGAGTTTTTGGATATGGAATCCTTGAAAGGAAAAACACGGGGAGAGGATTTATTTAACAGCGTGTCAGCGTCATACAGAGGCACAAGTTACCTTGGAGTACGCTCGCCAACGTTACCACAGATGGATCGCCAAATCTGACAGGAAAAAACGTTGGGATGCTCAAGAGAATTCAGGACAGGGTGAAAGAGGACAACCCTGAGCAGGAGGTAATTTTCCTACACTGCATAATTCACCAGGAAGCGCTGTGTAAATCCGTGTTGCAGCTTGACCACGTAGTGAAGCCAGTTGTGAAACTTGTTAACTTTATTCGAGCGAGGGGACTGAACCATCGACAGTTTATTAATTTTCTTGAAGAAACTGACGCGGATCACACGGACTTACTTTACCATTCTAATGTCCGCTGGTTAAGTTTGGGAAAAGTATGTCAACATGCGTGGGAGCTCAAACAGGAGATTATTTCATTTTTGGAGCTACTTGAGAATACTGACAAATTTCCTGAGCTGAATGACACAGTTTGGCTTTGTGATTTAGCTTTTACTGTGGACATACTGACACACATGAACGAGCTGAATGTGAAGCTACAAGGGAAAAACCAGTTTGTGCATGAAATGCAAGCAAACGTCAGAGCCTTCAAAACCAAGCTGGTTTTATTTTCAAAGCAAATGTCAGACAAGTCATTTGCTCATTTCCCCACACTGGCTACGTTAAAAGAGGCCCCGCAACATGTGAAAAAATACAGGAAATCACTGGATGACCTGCATGAGGAACTCTGCCGTCGGTTTTGTGATTTTGGAAAAATTGACAGGGCACTTCAGCTGGTGTCATGTCCCTTCTCACAAGACCCGGAAAAGGTTCCACAAGAGTTGCAGTTGGAACTGATTGATCTCCAATGTGACATGGTGTTAAAGGACAAGTTCAACTCCCTGAAACTGGATGAGTTTTATGCTTCATTAGGTGCAGCCAAATTTCCAAACATCTAGAAGATGGCACAGAGGATCCTGGTGTTGTTTGGCTCTACATATGTGTGTGAACAGACTTTTAGTGTGATGAACACCAACAAAGCACCCCACAGATCCCAGATGAGTGATGAACACCTCAGATCTGTTCTGAGAATTGCCACAACAGGATTACCACCAGACTTCGATGCACTGGCGAGAATGGGTGATCAACAACACTGTTCTCATTAAAAGGTATGTTAATACTTTAATGCTTTTTTCTGTTTATGTTTCATATGTACTGTTAACAAATGCAGTTTTTTTATATGTATGGTATCTTGTGCTGATCCGGTCCGTCTGTCAAATTTTAAAAGTCAATGTGGCCCCCGGGCCGAAAAGTTTGCCCACCACTGGTTTAGAGTATTGGAAGTCAGGCACGCGACAGCGTCGGAAAAATTGAATTCCTGGGCTGAAAATGTGGCTGAGGACTCTTGTACTCAAATAAGGTGAGAGCCATGTGAGTCATATTGACTGATGCCATGAGAGACGAACGTATTGCTGAGGCTCTCTTATCGGAAGATCCTTTCCTTTTCAACGACCTGGAAACAAACGGCCCTAGAAAAACTTTTGGTGAGTATCAACATTGATGGCCTCGGCCTCCGTTCTCACTAAATAATTCCTCGTCAAATTATCTGCCATTTTTCTGTTTGTACTCCTGTCCTGTTACCTGGTCTGTTCTTGTCATAACAGTGAGAAGTCGTCCCCCGACTGAGCCGTTTGACTTATGAAGCGCAAACCGAGGTCTGTGCAACTTCTTTGAAACACAAAGAGACGAATTCAAAGGCATGGATATCCTTGTGGAATGCAACCTTTTGACTGAGGAAGAGTACAAAGACATACGGCTTGCTACAGAGAGGACGCTGTTTCTCGTACTGCACGAAATTATGACACGGGCATGACGGAACATGTCGCGTTTCTGGAATGCCTGGAGGGACTGTATCGAGACGTGTGACCGTCACCCGACACGGAAGTCATTTCATAGGACGACGCACACCAACAGAGGATCGAGAAGACCTTCTGCGGACACGGGAATTATGATGTCATAGATGTGAACAGTACCATGACACCAAGGGTCGCAGTGGAGGACGTGTGGTGGTGCCCGATTTGCACAATTCACAGAGCGTAACACACTATCAGCACGGGGTCACTGCACTGGAAGGATACAAAGATGGGTCTTCATCGCCATCTTTAGTGCTCGGCTGTGAGGTAAGATGGACAGGGGGAACTGCATTGCCCCCAGCCAGGTCATTGCCTAGCAACAGAGAAACACCCTTGAAAGGTAGACTTGACATAAGTCCCACCTTTACCTGTCCTGTAACTAAATCTGACTTCAAGAATAGGGAGCGCAGGGGTACAGATACAATCTTCCCTTCAATACCTTGTATTTATTTTTATTTATTTATTTATTTATTGAGTCTCATCACGTAAGTCCAAGGAGTCCATCAACAAAAGTGACTGAGAGGCTCCGGTATCCCTTAGGATATATATGGGGACAGGAGGAGAATGCTCATTCAGAGCCACAAATCCCTCTGACTCAAATGGAAGAACTTCCTCCCTCACAAAGTCAGCAGTATCAGGCATCTTAGCCCCACAAGGAGCAGATAATTTAGCAGATTGGTCATCTACTACAGGGGTTTCTAACCTTGTTTTCACATAGGCATTTGGTTTGGTATCCTTTTCTTTTTCTTTATTAGCTTTAAGGAACCAACAGGTAGTTGTAACATGACCAGATTTCTTGCAATAATTGCTGACCACTCGACCACTTTTGTCACTGTCAGCTTTCACACTTTGATCAGACCTGTGACTGGATTTCTGTGCACCATCACCAGATTTGTCTTTGTCTTTGGGTGAGGAATCTTGGGTATCACTGTTACCTTTTTTCTGAAATTGGGACCATCTATTGTTACTACTAGACTGAAGTTTGGACTTATGTGTGAGAACATATTCATCTGCAAATTTGGCAGCTGATTGCAAAATCAGTGCTTGCTTCTCATTAAGGTAGGTCTTAATATCATCCTTAACACAGTTCTTGAATTCTTCAACTAACACCATCTCTTTTAGTGAGTGGAAATCATCCTTGACCTCCATAGAAGTACACCATGCTGCGCTCAAAGCAAACCTTCTTCTTGTTTGCAAATTCCACATAAGTCTGATTTTCAGATTTCTTCAGACCACTGAATTTCTGCCGGTAAGCCTCTGGAACCAACTCATAAAGTCTCAAAATAACCTTTTTCACAACCTCATAGTCAGAGGAATCATCTGCAGACAAAGCCGAATAGGCTTGTTGAGCTTTACCCTTGAGGACAGTTTGCAACATCAGAGGCCAGTGTTCCTTTGGCCACTGGCAACTCTTAGCTACCTTCTCAAAGCACTGAAAATACTTATCTACCTCCTCCTGAGAATGGAGGCACCAGTTTTACCTCCTGGCTAGCACAAAATTTGTTTTCAGTTGCTGTTTGATTTTTAGTAGCTCCATTTGGAGCCTTTCTCTATTTAATTTCTGTAAGTCAAAATTTCTCCGTCTCTGTCTCTCTCTCTTTCCTCTTTCTCTCTCTCAAATTCTCGTTGTTTTTTTCTCTTGCTTATTTTTCTAACTCAAACTGCCTTTGTTTTTCTTTTTCCTCCCTTTCTTTCTCTCTTTCTTCCCTCTCAAATTCTCTTTGTTTTTCTTTTTCCTCCCTTTCTCTTTCTGCCTTCTCAAACTCACTTTGTTTTTCTCTTTCCTCCCTTTCAATCCCTAGCATTTTTAATTTAAGTTCATTTTCTACATTTGGATTTTCCACTGGAAACTGTTCCTGATCTCCTGGTGCAAACACATTTTCATCAATGTAATATTCAACAATCTCTCTGGCCGGTCTTGCTTTTCGCATGGCTGGTTTTACCTCTGTCAGCTCTAACTGTCTGCATATTTCTAGCAGTTCTGTCTTTTTAAAATACTTCAAAATCTCTACGGTTGGTGATGCCAAGAAATCATCCATTGCTGTTGATCTTTCAATATATATGTAGGAAAATTAAAAAAACAATTTGACAATTTGAAATGTTAGATTTTCAATAAATGACTCACACAATGGTCTATCCCGGACTTGAGCTCCCAATTTGTTATGGCCCCAATTTGCTACCCCATATAAGACAGCAAGGGATGACAGACAAAATTTTAACACTAAAACAGATTTAATTCAACAAAGACCAACACTAACTTACAATGTATACTACTGACCAAGATTGATAATATACTAGAAAAAAAATATTTACAGTCCCTTTAGATGGGGTTGCTTGGTGAAGTTCCGGGTGAGGAAAATGCTCCAACACAGGCAAAAATCCACAAAAAGCTTCACAGGTCTTGAAAAGAGTGACAGGTCTGGTCAAATGTATCCTTCTCCTTGCAATTTCTCATACTACATTACTCTCTCAATTTCTCTCCTTATATACTCTTTTGCAGCCCCATCCCACATTTAGACTTTTTTTTTCTCTGGGACTTTCCCCTCTCAGACATGCCCAGGACATGCCCAAACCTAGCTCCAGACTGGGCTTATAAAAAAAGTCAATACTGGCATCTAGCGGCTTCTTTTCTCCATTACAGTTGTGACTCCATAACTCCAACTCTAACTGAATTAATAGAGAAATTCACTAACCGCGTGAAATGCCGCAAAAAGAGGGCAACTTTGCCATGGATTAACGGCGAGATTCGTAAGCTTATGAAAAAATGAGATAAGGCTCTAAAAACATTTTTAACAAGTAAACTCAATACAGGTTTGTTAAAAAATAAAGGATTTAGGAATAAAGTATTGCAAGATCTGCGGAAGGCAAAGGCCTCATACTATTTGCAGCTCATAGAGGACACTAAAGGCCAAAGCGCGCCTCTGTGGAAATTGTTGAAAAAACTATCTGCTAAAACATGCATACAACCGAGAATTAAAGAACTGGTGGTTGATGGAATAGCTGTCTACGATACTGCAACTATAGCACGTGAATTTTAGTATTATTTTTTGAAATCTATCAAAGGATTGGCGCCTTCCACCTAATCATCCCCTGATCCACCTAATCATCCCCTGATCTAATTGGCTGTAGAAATTGCCCTCTCCCTCCCCACCCCAGCCCCCTTGAAAAAGAGATTTCAATCTCAACGGGACTTCCCTGGTTAAATAAAATAAAAAAAGTGTATGGGCTAAATTTAAAAGCAATTAGTTTTAATTCGGTAATTGGATATAACCTTTACACGTACGATGGCAACACAATGTTGTCCCAACGTATCCCCAACGGCCAAAATGACGTTGGCGTGTGACGAAAGGCCAACATCTATGACTACGTTGGGCCAACTCTGGCATGTTATCTGGGACTCAACTCACCTTTTTTGCTTTTCCATTTGGTAAAAGTACCTGGTACTTAGTACTAGTTGGTACTTTTTCTGGTACCTGCTCTCCTGAGGTTCCAAAAAACAGCCGACCAGGTACTACTAGGTTCTAAAATGTGATGTGCAACATTGCGGCCCACTGATTGATCAGAGAGAATCGTCTCTGCTAAAGACAATTCGCTTCTGCATTATCGCTAGGAAACTGGCTTCACTTGCCATCATTTAAATAGGTCTTCAAATTGTGTTTTTCGAAACGTGTGTTGTTTTAGGCAGATTGATAACTATAATGTGCCTTGCCTTACCTTTCAAACAAGATTGTGTTTGTTCACCGAAGCTGCTGCATTCATGAAATGCGTTTCTTTGTCTGTGACCCTGTTCGTAGCAAAATTAGAAGCAACGGGGTTTTGTCCAATTCTGTTCCCCTAATTCCCCTTGAGAAAGTTATTTTGCTGCCCCTATTTTACAAAAATTGCACAGAAAATAGCTTTACGGATGCTGATGAACTATTTTGTTCTAAGGAAAGGTATCAGATTAGATGACGCATCGTAATGTGATAAATTCTCATACTCTGCCATCTCCTGTGATTTGCGCATTTGCTACGTGTTTTGCCTTCAATTTCAAAGTGAAATGTTTTGTGACGCCTGAATATGAATACTGTATGCCTTTTACATATATCATTGCTTTGCGTTTTTAGGAGGTACGTTGTTTAGTGTGCAACCAATTCGGACACAACACCAGCTGCTATCCAATGCATCAGGAGAATGTCAAACAGAAATTACAATTAAACACTCGTGGACTATAGTGCCATGCCCTGGTGACGGTAGTGCTTGTCCCCTGATTTAAATACATAAATATTTAACAAAATCAACGGAATAAAAGTAAACTTGATATAACTGAGGATGCGGTCACGGCAGTAACATGCTGCGTCGCAACGCCGAGCAGATACCACGGAGGCGGTACTACCCTCTAATGAAAAAACAACCCCACAAAAGTACCCGGTACCTGAAGAGTAGAGTGGAGTACAGCCGGTACCATGTAGTGGAAAAGCGCCATGAGGCTTATTCTCCAAACTTACAAATTTATACTAAAACCAAAACATGTGCTGCTTGATTCCTTTATTCAGCACGTTTTTGGAACTTTGATTTCTATTTTCTTTCCTATTTGTTATAAAATGTTAGTGTAGCGTAGCCCAGACTTTGAATTGCTCATAGTGTGCCTATTAAGGAACCTCAGTTCCTTGTTGTTTTGTATTTCTACATTTGTGCCTACTGCCATGTAGTTGGTCATTCAATATAAACAAATCCATCCTTGCACCTGAGTCCAGTCCTCAACTTCCTGTCCTCCGTGCATCTACACTCTGCATGAAGCTCAAATGTTACTTATTTTCATTTCCATAATGCTTCAGGAATGGAGCATTTCTTTATTCCTTTATCTGCACTACTACTGCTTAACAGATGCAAAAATCAGCTTCACACACATCAGCATTTCTACTGACATGTCATCTCTGGCCGTGATTACTAACTATAATGTGCACTCCACAAGCAAGCACTGCATGTGGCATTCCTACCCGATGCTGGGACCATTTTCCTCACTGTCCCTCAGTTTCATTTCAGCCAGGACCTCCCAGGCCTCAACAAGTCCCTAAAAGACACCATGACAGATCTACATTCGCCTGGGCGGCAAAGGCTTGAATAAAGGGGATGACCTTCTGTTGGATTGACCTGCTGTCAAAGCTCATTTTCCTGTGCAATTAAATGAACCCCATGCTCTATGACACTTAGTTCTCAGGCTAAACGGAAGACGATATTATTTTTTTATTGTGGTCCTTGGTACAGATCACGAACCTCTCCTGATGACTATAAGTAGGGCAGTTAAATGACTGCTTTTTTAAGAAGTGAAGAGTAGGATGGTGAAGGTGACCGAAATGTCATCTCATGATCAGCCCATACAAACGTACGTACGGCTGTATGGACGGACAAGGGTAATGCTATATGACCCTAGTCCAAAATGGCGAGGGCATAATAAAAATGGTAAGTGAATTCTAATAGATAGAAAATACCCCAAGCAGCGCGCAGCCAAAACATATGTAAAGAGAGACTCACGTGAATGACCCAGATATATATGCCCAGTATATGCCCCATCTCTACATATTAACAAGGACATAAACCTTGCAAGGATAGCTGTGAAACTGGTTAGAATACAACTGATGGGTAAAGCATGTTCTGAACTATTCTAAAAAAAGCATATTCTTTGCATGAGGGCTCCACACCATATAGTGGAGATTTCTTGTTTGTTTTTCCGCCAAATCCCAAAGGATTTCATTAATTACTCTGGTTATGTGTGATGCATATAATGCAGCCATTGATCCCCCTCTGTGCCTCTGTTGACTTTTGATTGGATTATCTGTCATAAGCAACCTGATTATTATGGTGACACCAAGGTATTTTATGTGATTAAAAACTGAATTACCATCATAAATGTCACATCTGTTGGTTCAATTTTGCACAGCTATAAAGAAATGCCTTGGCTTTCAATATTCTCAATCAGTTCATTTAATGAGTAAATATCAATATAACGATCAACGAGAGGTGCCCACATCCATTTTTGACCCGATATAAATTCTAAACCTTGGTAGAATCTAACATCATAGTTTCTCCCATTCACTACCATAAAAACAAAGGTCTCTTTGTCTTATATACTGCATACCAAATAAATAAGGGCTTATCAGACTAATTTATACACATGACCATGAGTTTTTGTACATCAGAGATGCATGCTCATCTCATCAGGCCAAGCAACTCTATTTAGATCAATTTAGGTCAATTTGTCAATTTAGGGTTCACAGATGCATCATCTGGGGACTGAAACTTTCTCTGGACCGATCAACCTTTTCACAGACTCTTTCTGAAAGATATGTCCCTGACTGAGAAAAGAAACCTGAATTCTTTTCGTAATTTGAAGGTCTGAATGACTAACAGGGCACCACAGTATGCTGACTCCCATGAAGTGCAGAGTACATAGCTGAAGGTTTTATTTTTTACTGAATGCTGTTAAAGTTCAATCAAAAACAGAAACCTTGAGACCATAAGCAGGCCCCCACACCCAGGTCCACCAGCAGACTGCATAAATCTGATTAGAAAGCCACGCTCCATAAAATAATTCCAACGCAGCACACTGGAGGTTTGCAGCGAGGACCGGGGGAACCAAGCAGCAGTTCCCTGCACCTGACAGGCGAGCAGGGAGTCCCTGGGCATCTGCTGACTACCCACCAAGCCCCGTCAACACTGCAGCTATTTACATCTCACAGTTGGGCCTGAGCAGAAGAAACAGCAGGCAGGCCTGCACAGATGCACTGAGAGTAGGGTGTACTGAGAGAGCCTGACTGCCGCCCTGGATTAACACTGCCCTCTGTAGGAAATAAGGGGAAACAGCCTGAGCAGACAGTGGCAATATCACCAAGCCACCAATGTCTAATATACCAGATACCGCATACACTTCCTGCATGGATGAGGAATGTCACACTCTATTCATGAAGGGCCAGTGTCTACAGACGTTTGGTGCAATTCGACCCAATATTCGTTAAAGTCTGATCGGTGAAACAATACACTACTGGCCAAAAGTTTGGAAGCAAGATGTACGGACGATCAAATTTGTACAAAAAAAGAGGATCAAGAAGATCAAATTTGTCCAAAAAAAGATCATAGTTTTATTGGCATACTTTGCAACGAAATAAACCTGATTATTATTTCAAGAGTCACGTATCAGAGTTCATTTTTACACAAATTATCAGGCCGATATTACTAGGCCCATTGTCCTAGAGCCGGCCGCATTGCCGTTGGCATCCAGTGGGCTGTAAACCATGACATAAAGTGAATAATGTAAACTGCGATTTGTTTTTTACTTTTTCACTGAAGTTGTGACTCTTGCAAATCTTCTCAACCCAAAAACTAAACCCCTCCTTTCTTTTGTTAACATTTATTCAGCAACGGTCAGGTCTATATTTGCGTTTCCAACCAATTAACTCAATTAGTCAGGGTAATTGATAGAAATAAAAACCCGTATGCACACCAGCCCTGCAGGACTAGGATTGTCCCCCCAAAGGGTTATCCTGAGCTTAATAGAGTAAAAACCTTGTGAAGGATGAAAAATTGTTCAAATATTTCAATTTCTTCTTTCATATTTAATTTGCAAGTCATTACATTTGCATCCTAAGTTAAAAAGTGGAAATATAATGGCACTGGCAAGATTAATTTTATATGAAAAAGGTGCGTAGCAATTGTTAGATGCTGCAAAAGTTTGGGGAAAGGGTAGGAAAACATTGTGTATTGTGTACACAGAAAATGAGAAACTTGAGTTGCAGTACCTTATACTCCCTGGCAAGTGGCTTGGAACCAACATCAGTTTATCATGCAACAGCAATTCAGCACTGCAAAACTTTCTTACACAAAATGCAAAAAACTAAAGAATAAAAAGAAAAAATAAGTAATACTTTTTCTCAGGCATTTTCATTTTTATGTCAGAAAAAGAAAGGACAAGAGGGAACGGCCTCTCATGTTTTCTCTCTCATTTTGGTCCCAGCTAACCACGCAGCTAGCGCGTGCTGTGAATACTGCTACATACAGCGACCGCGATGAACCATGTGTAATACACATGCTACATGTATTCGGTGCAATTTTAACGTTCGCAGAACCTGCACCGTGCCGCAAATTTATCATTCCCAAACTGAGCTGACCTTCTTCCCTTATGCTTCTCTCCCTCCCATAAGTACGTATAGCTCAGTCATGATGGCAACCTCGTTCTCAAATAAAATTTAGTTGGATTAAATGCGAATATTTGAATGCTTTCATCTTGAACATTAGTGAATAGTAATTGTTTCAGATAGTATCTCTACGCGAACAACTTCAGCACCCCAGACAACGCCTGAAAGCTCAGGCAGAGCTGTCCTCGAGTTTTCCTCATCAAGACTAGTGAATCATGATAAATGCAGAGATGAAACATCAGTGACCCTGTGCACTGCCCGCCAGCACATTTCTCAATCTCATAATATCACAATCAGATGCATGACTCCGAAATAGTGTAAATTGTGAATTAAATCAAAATGCAATGACTTTCAAATCACACCATTTTATTCACATTAGAACAGAGATAACATAGCAAATGTTAAAAGTGAGAAATTTTGCAATTTTATCCACAAAATTTGCTCATTTCAAATTTGATGTCTCAAAAAAGTTGGGATAGGGGCCTGTTTACCATGGTGTAGCATACCCTCTTCTTTTTAACACAGAGTGGAGGTGTCTGGGCTTTGAGGAGACAAGTTTCTTCAGTCTAGCCATTGGAATTTGACCCCACTCTTGATTAAAACAGGCTTCCAGCTTATGGAGAGTTTTGGGTCTCCTTTGACGGACTTTTTGTTTAATTATGCACCAAATGTTCTCAATCACTGAATGATCAGGACTGCAGGCAGGCTAGCTCAGCACACGGACTCTTTTACTATGAAGCCATGCTGTTGTAATAGCTGCAGTATTTGGTTTTGCGTTGTTCTGCTGAAATACACAAGGCCTTCCCTGGAATAGATGTCGTCTGGAGGGGATTATATGTTGCTCTAAAACCTTTATTTACCTTTCAGCATTCATGGTGCTTTTTAAAACATGCAAGTGTCCCACACCATATGCACTTAATGCATCCCCATACCTTCAGAGATGCTGGCTTTTGAACTGAATGCTGATAACAGGAGGGGTGGTCTTTATCCTCTTTTGGCCGGAGGACACCACGCCCATGATTTCAAACAAGAATGTCAAATTTGGACTCTTCTGACCATAGGGCACTTCGCCACTTTGCTACAGTCCATTTTCAATGAGCCTTTGCATGGCGGCGGTGCTTCTGGATCATGCTTAACAATGGCTTCCATTTTGCATGATAAATTTTTAGGTGGCATTTGTGGATGGCACGGTGAACTGTGTTTACAGGCAGTGGTTTCTTGAAGTATTCCTGGGCTCATTTAGTAATGTCAATGACAGAATCATGCCGGTGAGTGATGCAATCTTCTTGGGTTTTGAGTATTTTGTATAGAGCTGCTCAAAATCCCCACCTTAAAAACACTGTAAAAAAGGCTAAAAACATCCAAATTCCAGCTTTTGGCTCTAATTCCACAATGGTTCAAGCGATTGCACTAATATTTAGCATGTCATCATCCCTTCTTACAAGGTACCTTCATACCAAATTTCAACCAAATTGGCTAACCCCCACCTTGTCACCATTTGCATGGTCTTCTCGTAGACACGCACTTAATGTTTCTGAATTTGAGTGTCTGGAAGGGGTCTTGCTTAACTCAGAAATAACTGTGCCCCCGTCGTCCATGGTGAGAGTCACTACGTGACATGCTTGGGGATGCAGCGGAAACATTGCTACTACTGTCCTCTCATCGCTTACGGATGGGGCCCCTCGGTTGACTCCTCCCTCAGGGGTAGGTGCGTTGCAGGATGGCCGAGGTTACGGGAAACCATACAACCAACTACTTTGCCGCTCACGAACCATCATGAGTTTTGGGTGAGTTTGTATGCCCCCCTCCCAGTCTGATGGAACAGAACACTGCGGAAGGGATACGCATTGCAGTTTCGCTGCTGTCCTCCTCCATTTAGGTGCATTGTTCAGACGGTTCTCCCTAATTCTGCTGAGAGGGGAGTTATGAGGGAAGAAGTGGACTCGCTTCTTCGAAAAAAGGCCATAGCACTGGTTCCCCAATCGGAACCTCGAGTGGGGTTTTATTCCCCTTATTTTCTGATGACTAAAAAGTCAGGAGGGTTGAGACCCATTCTGGATCTCCGCCAGCTGAACATGCATATTCACGCGTGCAGACTGTGCCAGATACTGACATTGAGGTCTCTGCTGGAAAACGTCAGGCCGGGCGACTAGATGACGTCAATGGATCTGACGCGCGCCTATTTCCATGTCCCAATTCTTCCGCGCCATCAGAAATTTCTTTATTTTGCACCGGAAGATCAGAGTTTTAAGTTTTGCCGCCTCCCATTTGGATGTTCCCTGGCACCTCTGACCTTCTCCAAATGTGTGGAGACAGCGCAAGCGCCACTCTGGCAGAAAGGGATACGGAGCCTGACCCATCTGGACAATTAGCTGATCCTTGCCCCTTCCAGGCAGCTGGCAGTCGCCCATACCGTGCCGGTGATGCAACACATTACTCCTCTGGGCTTTGCTATCAACAGCAACAAGAGTACCCTGCAGCCCAGCCAGACAGTGCCGAATCTAGGGCTGCTGTTGGACTCTCAAACCATGATCCCACGTCTGTCAGTGAACAGAGCAGAAGCGATCCTGTCTCTGGCCCAAAGAATACTGGACGCAGTCTTGGTGCCGCCAATGGCAGTCATGTCACTGCTGAGAATGATGGCTGCAGCCCATTCAGTAGTACACCTGGGGCTGCTGCACATGAGAGATTTTCAGCGTTGGTTCCTATGCCTTCGTCTGGATGGGACCAACAGTGCATGCTCTGCGTGCCAATTCGAGCACAACGTGCATTGGCGTTTTGGGCCTCACCGAGCCAGCTCCATGAGGGGGTTCGGACGAGGTTTGTGTCTCACTAAACCCACATATTTGTGGATGGCTCCCTCATAAGACGGGGTGGAACTTGCGGGCCTATTTATGTTGCAGGTACGTGGCAGGGGCCCCGACTTCATATCAACCTACTGCAACTCATGGCAATTCAGAATTTGTTGCACCATTTTGCCCCACAGCTGGAAGGGAGGCATGTCCTTGTGAGATCGGACAACACAATGGTGGTGGCGTATCTCAACAGGCAGGGGGTGGGGGTCAATGGCCCCACACAAGATGTCTGCTTCCATCCTAACCTGGGCGGATCGCCATCTCTGCTCCCTGACAGCCTATTACGTTCTAGGCCTCCTCAACACTTGGGCGGATGGGCTGTCCAAGGGAGCCATGCCCCAGGAGAATTGGAGCCTCTCCCCGGTGACAGCCGAACAGATTTAGAGGTGGCGGATCTGTTTGCGAGCAGGAAGAAAGCTTTGGGTCCTGTTTGATTCTCCCTGAGGCCTACCGACAATCCTCCTCTGGGGGTGGATGCGTTGGCCCATCCAGTCTGGCTGGCCGGCCTGGTGTATGCGTTCCCGCCCCGGTGGCTACTGATGCCGTTGCTACACAGGGTGCAGGAACAGCACCTGTCCATGATTATTGTGGCACCAGTGAATCCGATCACCAGGTGGTTTCCGGATTTTATCCAGCTGGCAGTGGCAGGCCCGTGGAGGATTCTGGACTATCCCTTATCCTTGATTCGGGCACCGAGCGCCACGCTCTCCTGCCCCCTCATGGGCTGGAAATTGAAAGGGTGAGGTTGAGTAAATTGGGCTTGCCTGATGCGGTGGTGTCTACAATTCACAGTATACATGCCCCAACCACATTCAAGGCTTATGCGACCCGTTAGCGGGTTTTTGCTGACTGGTGTCAGACAAGAAGCTTGGATCCGTGCTCGTGTTCCTTACAGGGGATGCTGGATTTCCTACGGGGACTGTTTGAGGGGGATCGGGTAGCATGCAGTCTGGGGGTGTTTGCTGCAGCTATCTTGGCTGGACATGACGGTTTTGACCACATCATGACCAGAAGCCACCCCCTGGTGAAGCCCTTCTTGAGAGGAGACCCCACAGGCTGAGACCCCCAACGCAAAGCTTAATCCCGCAGTGGAATCTGCAGACAGTGTTAGTCTGGCAGGGCCACCGTTTGAACCCCTGGACCAGGTGGACCTGCACATTTTGTCTATTAAAACTGCCCTTCTTTTGGCCTTAGCATCAGCGAGGAGGGTAAGTGAGTTAGGCATTCACTCCATGCACCCGTCGTGTTTGACCGTCAGCGAGGACCTGGGCTCAGTGGAACTCCATCCTAACCTGTCCTTTCGGCTTAAGGTCATCACCACAGCCTTTAGGTCATCTGTCATTCGACTGCAGACCTTCTGTCCACCTCCTCATGTCACCTGCGAGCAAGAACATCTGCACAAGCTGCGCCCAGTGCACGTCTCCACTTGAAACACACAGTGAATTTCAGGAGGGGGGATCCTTTGTTTGTTTGTTATGGCGGGCGAGCTCAGGGGGCCCCTCTGTCAATACAAAGACTCACCCACTGGGTCTGTGATGCTATCCGCAGAGCCTACTCGGCAGTGGGTCTCATTGCCTCTGCAGGATTGACCCCACATTCTAACAAACAACGGTTTGACCGATTCCATTCATCTTTGGTGTCAAGGTGTATTACGGGAGTGCTAACAGCCCACTCGATTGACGTGACCTTGGCATTATTCTCAAGGTCATTACGACCATTTGACCACTTACAAATACTTTCTCAACATCATATCTCAAGAATGGTTAGACCGATTCTATTCATTCTTGGTGTCAAGTTGTATTAGGGGCGGGGGATATAGAATTCATCTCCATCCGTCCGGCCGTCCATCCGTCCCATTCCATTTGTTGTGAACGCAATATCTCAAGAAAGGTTTGACCGATTCTATTCATCTTTGGGATCAAGGTGTATAAGGGCCGGTAGACAGAGTCTTCTGCTCAATCAGTCCATCCGTCCGGCTGTCTGTCCGTCACGTCCCATTTGTATAGAACGCGAAATCTCAAGAACTGTTTGACCTATTTTATTCATCTTTGGCTTCAATGTGTAATTTTGTGATACGCCGACCCCAGTCGATTTCCATCACCTGACGGGGGACATGGCCACATTTACTGGCAACTCTTGTTTTTTAAGCTGTTAAAGCTTTCAACTACTAATGGTCATTCTTGGCTTGAATTGCCGCTTGCAGCTATATTTATTTCTTTTTTCCTTCAGAAATGTTTTTGCAAATTCCCGTGAGAAGGTAAATGGCAGAGATCTGAAATTTTGCACACTGGTTGGAAGTGCGTGAAAGCTGACCAAGGCATTTTTAACTCAATCGGCTTAATAATGGCGCTATAATTCAATAAAAACAGGTTTTCCCTTTAAAAGTCATAACTACTACTTTGTTAGACCAATTTACAGGAAACCTGGTAGAGACTTTTCTTGGTTCATTCTCTCCAACTTTCCTATAAGGACCTTGAAGATAACCATATTTGATTTTCCAGAATTTTTCATTTTTTGAAAAACACATTTTTGACATCTCCTCCTAGGCTGTAGGTTCGATTCCTTTGAAATTTGCTATGGATCATCAGTGGACCAAGATTATCAAAGATTGCATAAAGCTTTCTGTAATCTCATTTTGATTCCAATATATTGACTAATGAAGTTCAGCAGGGGCGTGGCTTAGCACATAAAAGGACAAAATTCAACAATCATTGGGCCAATCATCACAGAACATGCAGAATATGTCCATATCATTACCAGGAACATACCCTGACAGTTACATGCAAATTGGCCCATGGGGAGGCGCTACAACACAAATGAGACTATAAATCAGCAACTGTTTGTCCTATAGCCATAATACTCGCAGGATATATTTATATAAGTACTTGAAAAATACTCTGAAAATTTCATTCAAATTGACTAATAGGGGACGCTATAAATGCAAAACAAAGTAACGTGTCATAACACAAATCAGACTATAAATCAGCAACTGTTTGTCCTATAGCCATAAAACTTGCAGGATGTATTCATATAATTTATTAAAACATACTCTGAAAATTTTGTTCAAATTGTCTGGTAGGGGGTGCTATAAATGCAAAACAAAGCAACGTGGTATAACACAAATCAGACTATGAATCATAAATAGTTTTTCCAATCATTACAAAACTCTCAAGATATGTCCACATAAGATACTGACACATAGCCTGAAAGTTTCAGTCAAATTGACCAGTAGGGGGTGCCATAAATGCACAAAATAGCCTAACATAACACAAATCAGACTATACATCATGTTGGTCCAACCATTACACTGCAAAATACGTCCACATAAATACTTGCAACCCACTCTTAAAGTGGTTTTTGTCCCCCACTGCCATGATAATGAGCGGAGCAGGGGACATAGTATTCAGCTCCGTCCGGCCGTAAGTCACGTCCTGTTTGTTCAGAACGCGATATCTCAAGAACGGTCTGAGCGATTCCATTCATCTTTGGTGGTAAGGTTTATTGGTGTGATACGCCCACCCCAGTAGATTTCCGTGACCTTGGCATCATTCTCAAGGTCATTATGATCATTAGACCACTTACAAATTCCTTGTCAACATGATATCTCAAGAATGGTTTGACCGATTCCATTCGTCTTTGGTTTCAAGGTGAATTAGGGGCGGGGGACATAGTATTCAGCTCCGTCCGTCCGTCCGTCCGTCTGTTTTTCGTGTCCCGTTTGTTGTGAACGCGATATCTCAACAACGGTTTGACCAATTCTATTCATCTTTGGTGTCAAGTTGTATTACGGGAGTGCTCACGGCCCACTCGATTGACGTGACCTTGGCATTATTCTCAAGGTCATTACGACCATTTGACCATTTACAAATACTTTGTCAACATCATATCTCATGAACGGTTTGATCAATTCCATTCATCCTTAGTGTCAAGGTGTATTAGGGGCGGGGGATACAGAATTCAGCTCCATCCGTCCGGCCGTCTGTCTGTCCCATTCCGTTTGTTGTGAACGCAATATCTCAAGAATGGTTTGACCGATTCCATTTATCTTTGGGGTACTGGAAAAATACTGGAAACATACTCTGAAAATTTCCTTCAAATTGTCTGATAGGGGCGCTGTAAATGCAAAACAAAGCAACCTGGTATAACACAAATCAGACTATAAATGAAAAATTGTTTTTCCAGTCATTACCAAACTCACAGGATATGTCCACATAAGAACGCGAAAATCTTGAGAATGCTTTGACCGATTTTATTCATCTTTGGCTTCAATGAGTAATTTTGTGACACGCTGACCCCAGACTACACATCATAAGTTGTTGGTCCAATCATTACTCTGGCAAAATGGGTCCACATAAATAACTGCAACATACTCAAAAAGTGGTTTTTGTCCCCCGCCGCCGCGGTAGCGAGTGGAGCGGGTGACATAGTGTTCAGCTCCGTCTGGCGGTCCGTCGTGTCCATTTTGTTCTTAACGTGATATCTCAAGAACGGTTTGACCGATTCAATTAATCTTTGGTGTTTAGGTATATTAGTGTGATACGCCGATCCCAGGAGATTTTCTTGACCTTGGCATTGTTCTCAAGGTCATTACGATTATTTGACCACTTACAAATTCCTCATCAACATGATATCTCAAGAAAGGTTCGACCGATTCCATTCATCTTTGGTGTCAAGGTTTATTAGGGGCGGTGAATATAAAATTCAGCTCCATCTGTCCAGTCGCCGGTCTGTCCCATCCCGTTTCTTGTGAACGCGATATCTCAAGAACGGTTTGACCAATTCCATTCATCTTCGGGGTCAAGGTGTATTAGTGCTGGGTGACATTGTATTCAGCTCCATAAGTCCATTCGTCTGGCCCTCTGTCCGTCCGTCATGTCCCGTTTGTTGTGAATGTGAAATCTTGAGAACGCTTTGACCGATTTTATTTGTCTTTGGCTTTAATATGTAATTTTGTGATACGCCGACCCCAGTCTATTTCCGTCACCTGGCGGGGGACATGGCCACTTTTAGTGGCAACACTTGTTCATTAAGCTGTTAAAGCTTTCAACTACTAATGGTCTTTCTTGGCTTGAACCCCTGAATTGCCGCTAACGGCTATATTTTTGATTGCAACTGTAGAAATACTAGTTACCTGGATGTAACTCCAGTTTTGTGAGTATATGCGTAGCCCTCTAACAACCTGCTCAGCTGGCCCCGAGTGCGTGTTGCTGAGTTTCAAAGGGGAGATGAGCAGTGACATCACCAAGGCTTTATTGGAGGTGAGGGCAGCTACCCCTCCTATGGAGCAAGTGAGTTCAATTTTCTTTCTCAGGCACCAGGCAGGGCCTTGGAGGGGTAAACCAATAGCGAGGCCCGTTACAAGGCTCCGCAGGTACACATAGATCTGGAGTTACAGCCACGTAAGTTTGTAGTATTTATCTTGCGTTTCTTTTATCAGGGGCTTGAAGCTCCAATGATGTTGTAAGAAAATTGTTCATAAGGTGGAATAACTTAACCGCTTGATTAATGATTAACCCATGGGGGCGTCGTCACGTTCTACTGCTTTGTATGCATTTGAAGTTACTCTTTACATTATATCACTATCCAGTGAGCTTGCAAGTTACTGTTAGCTAAGGAAAATCTTGGTAATTAATGGTCATATTACAGCAACATGATCTAGTTTTTGCCCTCTCTTTTGTCTACCTGTACCATGCATTTACCTATCTGACATGATTTCTGGTGCTTTTGTGTGTCCCAACTGTATTGCTAGATCATTGGAACGTTATTGGCTTGCTAGCAAACTCAAGAGCAATCGCTATTACAGCTCGCTAGAGAAGGTAATCGAATTGCCTACATATAACAGTTATTTATTTACTAAGATTTTCCTTAGCTAGCTCATTATCAAGATCGCTATATGATCTAAAAAGTAACGCACTACGGGATTGCAGAATGAAGCGGCTGTAAGTGACAGGACTCTGACCTAACTGCTTGCTAGTGTCCAGTTGATCAAAACTTTTAATCAGCCTTGAAGGAGGCGGTGTGGGTGTGGCAAGTAATCTTGTTGAAAGGAATGCTTCCTACACAGGCTGCACAAGGTGGGCATGTTCTAAACTTGTTTTCAGCTAATCGGAGTCATCAAAGCCCCTGTCTGCCATGGGCCCTCAGCAGCTTGCGGCGCTGGTCACATGCTCAGTGAGAGCCAATCCAAGTATCCCAGTCAGTTCAGAGTGGGATTATAAATTTGCTACTGGGCCAGCCCGGAGACTGGACGGGAGCAAATCCAATTGCAGAATTCGCCCTTGCCTTGTATTTTGCCAGCGCAATTTAAGAACTTACCAACACAAAATCTTTCACCACTCCCATATATTTTTGTCGCTGCTTCAAAGGTCAAGGTCATGACAACAGTTCTCATCCCTCAAAATGCTTATTAACGCGATAGCTTCAAAAGTATTAATGTTAGAAAGCTGTAACTTGGTGCCTAGCAACTACAGAGCAGGGCACAGCTTCCATTAACTTTTGGACAAATTCCATGCAAGGTGAAGGTCACAACAAGGTCATGACATCTGACCACACCCCTCGAAAGGCTTGTTAGCATACAATTTTAAAAGTATTTATGATAGAAACCTGTAACTTGGTGTATAGCAAATGTATAGCAGAGTAAATCCATCAACTTTGAGTGTCAATCCACTCAAGGTCAAGGCCACTGCAAAACTTCATTACTGTTGAGGCATCTATAGCTTGCTTGCTATCTTGAACACATTTAGTACTTAGTACTTTAGTCACAGTTATTATATTGTTGGGGAATCAATTTGGCATAATCAAGGGTCACTTCAAAGGTCAAGGTCATGAAATCTAGCCATGCCCCTCAAAATACTTCTTAACACAATAACTTCAAAAGATTGTGTGTCATGCTGTAACTTGGTACATAGCAAGTATAGAACATGACTCAGCTTCTATCATCTTTTGGGCAAATTCCGTTCATGGTCAAGGTCATAATGAGATCGTGGTCATAGTTGTACACACAAAAAACTTCTTGTTGACACACTGTTTTTATATGTTTGATTATTCCTCATGAAATTTACTTATAAATGTGTCCCAAGGGCAGGTGGAATGGAGGGGCTGCTCTGTTTTCACGGTGTCCTGCAAATATTTTTCAAGCCTTTGTCCAAGGTACTGAAGGGCTTTGAAATTTGAAGTTTTAATTGTTTGTTATTAATTATGCAGAAAAACGTTATTTTCTGTTTTACTGAAGGGCTTCAGTCGTCTGTCTCTTATGTTTATTGGCATGACTGATTATTAATTAGTGTTCGAACATAATTGGAGTTAACTTGGGATAGTTATGAGTTTCAGCAATAAAAAAAAATAAAAAAGATTTGAGATACAGATATCTTATGGGCACTGATCATTATATTTTAAAAGGATGTCTAGTAAACGATGGGGGGAGTAGTTAACCTGAGTGATTACTAGTCTGATATCTAGTAAAAAAAAAAAAAAATATATATAAATATATATATATATATATATATATATATATATATATATATATATATATCCCTGATAATCCACTTCCCAAATTACTTAAGCCAAGAGAATTCAATGCACAGCTCTCAGAGCTATTTCATTGCATAAAACGAAATGTGCTATAGCCTACGCATAAATACATCATTCGTATAAAAAAATGAATCTGATTACAGAACCTATACAGATGTCAGTTTCTTCATCTGGACAAAGGGGGAAAGTCGCAATGAACACAGAAGGTTGTCGGCAAATTATTCGCGGATTGTTTGCAGCAAAGTACAAAGCGGTGAATATAATGCTTAAAATGTTCACAAATATTAAAGCATTCCATAAAGAATGTAACATCATATCTTTATTAACAAAAGGCAGATCGTGAGAAGCCACCACCCCGAATGCGGCGACGGAACAAGACCGAATACTACACGTCCCAGAATGCAACAACACAAGAGCTCTGCTCCATGACCTTTGGCCTGTGACTGAAAATAATCTGATCAGCTGATCTGACCTGGCAACAACGTCTAGCGAGCAACTGCGGAGAGTGGAAGCTTTTACAAAACAATGCCTGTGATATTTTTTAAAAAAGCACTTTAGTTGAATGCTGTAATATTTTAACTCTTAAGCCGGGTGATACTTATTCTCTATTGAAAAAATATTGCTTTTATTTTGAGACAAACTGTTAGCTTGGTAGCTAGCTAGGATAACTGAGTCACTATTTTGAACCAGGCGACAATTTTTTGGGTAAACATCTTATTTTTTGCGTTTTTTGCGGATAGTACTTGAGAGAGTGGATTCTCCCATTAAAGTTAAACGGGCAGCTGCAAATTGGCACTATTCAGTTATTTAGTTGCATGTGAATAACACTGGCTTCAAGTATTTAACATTCTAAGTGTTCTTTGTATATTTTTCGTCGCATCGATTTACTTTTATGTTTCGGGGAAATTCTGGTTGTATTTCACAACGATAATATTTTATGTGTTGTTGCTCATGTAAATATTGCACAGTCGGTTGCATTACTCAAGATGAGTTGCAAGGTAATGTTTCTAGAGTCTTTATTTTGACGTTTCAGAAACTACGCTACTTATTACCTTTTAGCTTGGTTTGGGAACAAAACTCAGCTTTAGACGTCGATAATATATCTTCCAACTGATTTAACGATTGTATGAAAAAATATTTTGCACTGTGCCGTAATAATAAATTAATAAACATTGTTGTAAAATAAAGGGTTGTAGTTGGTCGTCTCGGGTCTAGTCTAAATGTTACTGAAAATAGTTAATAGAAAATAACTGCAATATTCTTTGCACTGCACCGTACTACCTTACTGGCAGGTCTGAGAATACCAAGTGGAGAGGGATCATGCGTTTGTCTCTTTAAAAGCCGTATATTTGTATGTATAATATACACAGTATATTGCATATAGTCCTATATATAGTAACCTGATATTTTATAAACGTAGTCATAGGGGATACTTTAGCCGAGTACCTTCATAGTATAGTCGTTGGTGCTGATTCATAAAGACGGAGAGAAGAAAATGAGTGGCCAGAGTCCATCTTCGGAAAAAGGAGTAAACACAAATTTAGTTTGTCAGGAGAGTTATGCCTGCGGGGGCTCAGAAGAAGCAGTATTTGAGTGTGATGAGTGCGGCAGCTTGCAGTGCGTTCGCTGTGAGCTCGAACTCCATCGACAAGAGCGCCTGGCAAACCATGAACGCATTCGAATAGGACCGGGGCATGTTCCCTTTTGTGACTCCTGTAAGGGAAGTAACGGCAGTTCCATAAGTAGTGGTCGGCAGAGGGCAGTTATCCGCTGCCTGGGCTGCAAAATCAACCTCTGCTTGGACTGTCAGAAGCGCAGCCACAGTGGAGTGAACAAAAGAAAGCACCCTCTCACTAACTACCCTCCATCAAAACCAATTATAGCAGGTTCTGGTCCTGGGGTGGATGAAGCTGAGGCATGGAAGACCAGAGTTTTGGAGAAGGTCTGCAGCTTTCTTCTTGTGGATGAGAATGAAGAGATGCAGGTATGTCCCTTGCTTGGGTTTTCATTTGGGGTTTTGTAATAGCCTTTCCTATTGAGCTGTATTCTTTTGAGGTTTGTCACCATGTAATGCACAGAACAGTAGCATTTGTGATTCAGTACATTTTCTTTGGTGGAGTTCAGGGAGAAGAGTTTGCTTTCTGCCTTCATTGGCTTTCTAACTATATTCAGGTAGTTTTAAGCAAAGAGTGTTACAAGTTGAGATGGGATCACTTGATAGAAACTGGAAGATTGGTTGAGAGGCAAAACTGTGCAAGCTATGGCTCATTGGTTTCCCCCAAACTTTTTCAAACTTAATTGGCTTTGTTGTCTGATTCTACAGCGGGAATGTGTGTTCATGTGTTCTTGTGGTCCCTCAGGTGAAGGATGAGGATACATTTGTCAAGAAATTGGACTGTAATCCTGACCAGCTCCTTAAGGTGGTGTCCATTTTTGGCAATACGGGGGAGGGCAAGTCCCACACTCTCAACCACACCTTCTTCCTGGGCAGGGAGGTGTTCAAGACTTCTCCTACACAGGAGTCGTGCACAGTGGGTGTGTGGGCTGCTCTGGACCCTGTGCACATGGTGGTGGTCATCGACACTGAAGGGCTTCTTGGGGCCAGCTCTAACCAGGGCCAGCGCACCCGACTGCTGCTGAAGGTACTCGCAATCTCTGACTTGGTGATTTACCGCACCCATGCTGACCGTCTACACGATGATCTCTTCAAGTTCCTTGGGGATGCCTCGGAGGCTTACCTGAAACACTTTACAAAGGAGTTGAAGGCCACCACTGCCCGCTGTGGGTTGGATGTGCCTCTGTCAACTCTCGGGCCGGCCGTTATCATCTTCCATGAGACTGTACATACCAAGCTTCTCGGCTCAGGTAAGTGTAGCGGATACAGTGTGGACTTCATATCTGAAGATTTGACCTTTTGGGAATGGTTTGGTAGACCGGGATGTACCCGGGAATGGATTCACATGGGATTTCAGTTGTGAGAATAGAAGCTTGTCTATTGAACTGACTGCCTCATCTGTCTCCCAGATTTGTGGGCATCGAGTGTCAGGATTTAAAACATTCCTGTTTTAAGTATGCGCTAAACTAGTTTATGCATCGGGTCCTAGGTGATCTGATCTCTTATCCAGATAAAGACTTCATGCATCGAAGATCCACGGCGTTGTGAAAAAGTATTTGCCCTCCCTTCTCTACATGTACCATTTTTGCATATTTGTTACACTTGAATGTCTCAGATCGTCAAACCAATTTTGACAGTTGACAGAGGTAGCCAGATTAAACACAAATGCAGTTTTTAAATGATGATTTCAATTATTGATGGAAAGCAGCTATCCAACTTTACTTGGCCTGTTGTGAAAAAGTAATTGCCCCCTTTGTTTACTAAAACAACAAAATAAACCAATTTAATTGAGTATTGGGTGCACTTTTAAAAGACATTCTCATGCATGATTACTGCCAACCACGTTAAATTTTAGTATCACTAAAATAGTGCCTGTCAGGTACTAGTTGGAAAAAAGCAGATGATGCCACGATTTAAACAAATTTACACTACAGGCTAAAATATTACGAACACCCTGCATTTTTTTCCGAATTTGGCTGTTTTTTCTTAAAGTATATTTTCAGCAACAAGAAAGAACCGAAAAACATAGAAACACTAGAAATGTGCAAAATTATTTTCTAAGAGATATGCATATACAAATTCGACTTTCCACAATGCACCATCCCTTAGCCTTGATTACAGCCTGACATATCCTAGGCATTCTTTCAAGCAGTTTAAGGAGAGAACTTCCCGGTAACTCATTCCAGGCTTTCAAGAATTCCTTCCTGAGCTGTTTAGAACTTGATGGGCGCACTTCTCTGACTGCCCGGTCAAGTTCATCCCACAGATACTCAATGGGTGACATATCTGGTGACTGCGAGGACCACATCATCTTCTGAGGCACTGCTGCTGCTTCCTTTTTGTCAAGATATCTTTAGCACAGCTTGGAAGAGTGTTTGGAGTCATTGGCTTGCTGAAGCACAAAGTTCTGACCTACCAGTCTTTGCCCGTATACAATAGCATGGTGTTGGAGGGTGGAATGGTACGTTTCCTTATTCCTTGTGGCATTTACTTCTATCTCCAACAGTGACAACCAAGGCTTGTCACTGGGGCAGTACCCTGTAAGGTACTGCTATTGTACCTTAGAAGTGGGTTTTCATTTGTTTTGGAACATAAAAGTACCTTTTAGACCCTAGTAAAAAGGTTCATACAGGTACCTTGAGATCCTATAATTAGCCCAAAGGGTACATAAGTGCTGAATGTACCTTGGGGAACAGAAATGGACTCCTGCTGTACCCCTATTTCTGAGTGTACATAAAAGCATTCATTATCTTCGAACATAAAATATCGCAGAAATATAGCCTTACAAACAAAATCCTCAAAAAAAAAAAAAATAAATAAATAACATGATATTTAATAGGAAGTGGCTATATCTGCGGCGCCGTACACGGTGATTCGGGGCTATATTTTACGGCGCGCGTGCGCATTGATGTTTCTTCACTTATATTGGCTGCTTCTAAGTTGGTACGCTAATCTGCGGTCTACAGCGGAGTGTTTGTTTTTAATACAATCTCTCAGACTGCTTTCGCACAAGGTACGATCGTTCGGTACCGTGCCGCAGTGCGATTGGGTAATATGTTTTGGGGTATTTTATTATTGAGAAGGGGCTTTAGAATATCAATATTGTGAATGCATGCTGCGCGTGCCCTAGCAACCCGGTGTGTCATCACTCGGTAACATGGATTACCACGTAACGCAGCTCAAGAAATTAAACTCGAAATTTTCAAAAAATTTCAGTGGCTAAATCATCAAAATTGCTCCCCACAACTGTTAAACGCGAGTCCGTCATCTTGAGTTTGCCCTGAGACGCTGCCTCCGCGCACGCCCGTAAATATACTTACCGCAAATATAGCTCCGAATCACCGTTTACGGCATCATAGATATAGCCACTGCCTATTTAATAATCCAATTGCTTATTATACCGCACTAAAATTTAAATAGTAGCACAGGTTGAACAAACTGTATAGTCTAAAATAAAAAGGTTTGCAGAAATGATTTCCGGCAACATCACACCCGCCAGAGCAAATCAATATTTTATGTAGGCTAACGTTGCTCTTGCACTCATATATGGAAATAAATCGCCAACAAGCTGCACCATTATCTACGCATTATCTACAACTGTTAACATGACCGTCCCAACCGCCCTCGTGGCTCAGTTATGATTAAACAAACACCCGGCTAACGGGCTATCGCCCAGCTACTGCGGGCGCGGTAGACGGCAGGAGGTCTTCTTTTGTCTTTGTGCGCGTCAAGACGCGGTCCTACCGCACAGCTCACGACGAGATTTCCCGGTCCTACCGACAGCCTGATGCCCCCTTATTGCCGGATTAACCTTTTTTTTGTTTTTAACGGCAACTGCACTGTACACATTGAAGCCAAAGATGAATAAAATCGGTCAAAGCATTCTTAAGATATCGCGTTCACAATAAACTGGACATGACAGACTGATGGAGCTGAATACTGTGTCCCCCGCCCCTAATTATACACCTTAACACCAAAGACGAATGGATTCGGTTGAACCGTTCTTGAGAGATCGCGTCCACAGCAAACCGGACATGACGGATGGATGGACGGAGCTGAATACTATGTGCCCCGCCCCGAATGCGCCTTGACACTAAAAGATGAATGGAATCGGTCGAACCGTTCTTGAGGTATCATGTTGACGAGGAATTTGTAAGTGGTCAAATGATGGTAATGACCTTGAGAATAATGCCAAAGTCACGGAAATCTACTGGGGTCGGCGTATCACACCAATATACCTTAACACCAAAGATGAATGGAATCGGTCAAACCGTTCTTGAGATATCGCGTTCAGAACAAACAGGACGTGGCGGACGGCTGGACGGAACTGAATACCTTGTCTCCTGCTCCGCTCGCTATCATGGCAGCGGGGGACAAAAACCGCTTTAAGAGTGTGTTGCAGGTATTTATGTGGACCTATTTTGCCAGTGTAATGGTTGGACCAACATGATGTATAGTCTGATTTTTGTTATGCTAGGCTATTTTGTGCATTTAAGGCAGCCTCTACCGGTCGATTTGATTGAAACATTCAGGCTATGTTACAGGTTCTTACATGGACATATCTTGTGAGTTTTGTAATGATTGGAAAAACTTTTTGATTTATAGTCTGATTTGTGTTATGCCACGTTGCTTTGTTTTGTATTTAGAGCGCCCCCCTATAAGACAATTTGAATGAAATTTTCAAAGTATGTTTTAAGTACTCATGAATATATCCTGTGAGTTTTATCACTATAAGACGAACAACTGCTGATTTATAGTCTGATTTGTGTTATACCACGCTGCTTGGTTTTGCATTTATAGCGCCGCCTATCAGTCAGTTTGAATGAAATTTACTGGAGTACGTTTCAGGTACTTATATGAATATATCCTGCTGGATTTTTGGCTATTGGACAAAGAATAGCTGATTTATAGTCCGATTTGTGTTATAGCGCCCCCTATAGGTTGATTTGCATGAAACTGTCAGGGTATGTTCCTGGTAATTATATGGACCTATTCTGCAAGTTTTTTAGATGATTAGCCCAATGGTTGTTGAATTTTGTCCATTTATGTGCTAAGCCACGCCCCTGCTGAAGTTCATTGGTCAATATCTTGGAAACGAAATGAGATTTCAACAAATTTTATGAAATCTTTGATAAGCTTGGTCCACTGATGATCCACAGCAAATTTCGAAGGAATGGGACTTACAGTCTAGGAGGAGATGTCAAAAATATGGTTTCCTCAAAATTCCGGAAAGTTTCATCACCAAAATGTTGAGAAGAAAGCCTACTGAAATGGTTACAACAGTAAAACATTGAGGTTCCTAGAAAATGGGGCTGTAGTGGGCTGCAAAAAAGTGCTATCTGAAATGATGAGAAAATGAACTAACTAGGGTGCGAAATTCAAATGATGAAATTTCCATGATTGCAATGTGGTACCAGCAAAAGCCGTGTGTTTCCTGAAACTAAAACTGATTTCAAATCAAAAGAATTGTAAATGCAAGGGAAACACAGTGGGTAAAATTTGCCTCATTTTCCCAGTTGGCATGGAGATGCCCTTCCCTCACTTGCCTCAGTTAGTACTATCATTTGGTTGAGCTCATGGGTTGGAGAGGCATTGGGTGGAACTTTTTACTTAAAGATCCCAAGACATTCTATTTTTGCTTTTGAAGCAAATATCCCTAAGAAGATGCCACTTTTTCTCTTTACCGCTCCCCCCCACAGACAAGCCATCCGAACCCATTGAGCGACTGTTGCAAGATCGCTTCCGAAAGCTTGGCCGGTTCCCCGAGGCCTTCAGTTCCATTCAGTACCGTGGCACCCGCACCTACAACCCGCCAACGGACTTCAGCGGCCTATTGCGAAGTGTGGAGCAGCAGCTGGACAACAACACGACTCGCTCGCCACGCTCCCCTCGAGTCATCTTCAAAGCCCTGCAGGTAGGCAAATTCAAAACCCTGTCTGTTGGGGTCAGTCCATATAAAATCAGTTCTGAAAAAAAAAAATCAGCGGATTTTCTTTTTTTTTGCAATAACTTTCATGTATTTAATGAAGCTATGCAAAATTTTACCTTTTTTCTGTGAATATTTTCACAGAAATTGCACTTTTTAGGCATCGGAGATGGTCCAGTGAATGTTCACTGATGCTTCGGCTATGGTCACAAAGCTTCTCGGAATGTCTCCCGAACAATGCCCGTGAAACATCGGGGATGGCTCTCGATGCTCGGGAAAGCTCGATAATCGACGAAGGTGCCCCAGAGCTTTGGGATATTTGGGATTTTTTTGCTAGGAGCATTATTAGCAATTCAGAGCTTAAGCTTTGGGATTCTTCCTGTAACATGTTAAGAGATTTTTTTCAGGAAAGTTGGAGGCCTCTCACTGGGATAGATTCCCTGTTTCGTGTGAATTGTTTCTGAATGACTCTCACATGAAGCCAAGCAGGATATTTCCATCACTGGAATATTTTTTAGCCCTCAATTGTCAGTTATTACTGATGCACCCTCTTCTGAGCAGTTTAGCTGAAATGGATTTAAAATGGATTTAACCATTAAAAATATCTGTAGATTTGAATTGTTCTCTATGTTCTTTGTTCAATATTATGCGTCTAGATTCTCAGTGATGTTTTTTTTCTCTTTAGTCAGCAATGTCATCGGCAGAAAGCTGCAGTTTTTGAATTCTGCGACCACTGCATGGCAACTACTAGAAATTCAGCAAAAAAACAAGGGGGAAAATATTGATAATAATAACACTAAGTCATCAAGACTAAAAGTTGCTCATTAATAATCACTAATTATGGGATGCATCCCATCGACCTACGTGTTCAAACAATTATGAACTTACAAGTGGACTAGAGACTTGTCAGTTGTTTGTGAGAACTGGCCTCTCTGAAGAAAAGTACTCCGCATCTAATGATCGCAGCTTCACCAAATTCGGTATGGTAACTCACTATGACCCATAGATGTACAACATCAGGTTTTTACTGGATTTCACCTTTGACCTTAGCGCTGTGACCTTGACCCTTGAAATCTTGACCGGGTGACATTGTCCAGGCCAGCACTCAGCAAATAATAATCGCAGCATCACCAAATTCGGTATGGTAACTCCCTATGACCCATAGATGTGCAACGTCAGGTTTTTTTCTGGATTTGACATTTGACCTTAGCTCTGTGACCTTGACCCTGGAAATTTTGTCTGGGTCCGTGCTCGGCAACTATTTATTGCAGCTTCACCAAATTTGGTATGGTAACTCACTATGATCCATGCATGTGCAATGTCAGGTGTTTTTTGCTGGATTTGACCTTTGACCTTAGCTCTGTGACCCTGACCCTGGAAATCTTGTACAGGTCTGTGCTCGTCAACTAAATATCGCTGCTTCACCAAATTTGATGTGGTAACTCACTGTGACACAGGTGTGCAAGGTCATGTTTTTGCTGGATTTCACCTTTGACCTTAGCGTTGTGACCTTGAGGCGGGAAATCTTGTCCGGGCTTAGGGGTATTTAGCAATGCGCTATGTTCTCTTGTGCATTAGCCTGGTACATGTGCAATATTTACCTGGAAAAGAGGTTGCACCAGGATGCACTGTGGAATTAATAGAAGCTGATGGAGGGAGTTTGGGAATTTAAGTGGATTTCAGTTTGCTTGGAGCTCTTTTTGCGGCACGAGAGGGACCACTTTGTCATAAGAGTGGTGTGTGCAATATATTGTCCTTTGTTTTGTTCACATTTTACTGAAATGGAATGGAAGCACTGGATGCAAAGCCAAACTAAATGTAGGGACTCTGTTGAATTCAGTAACCCCTTGCACTGGTGCTGCCGTTGGGCCTCTGCAGGTGCACTCCCTGTTCAGGAGTAACATGGTGCTGTATATTTTGATGCTTTTCTGTTCAGGCCCTCAGTGACCGGTTTAATGGGGATATTCCAGATGAACACCTGGCACACAGCTCCTTTTTCCCAGATGAGTATTTCACCTGCTCCAGCCTCTGCCTCAGCTGTGGGTATGTAGTTCACTCCTGAGGAGCGTCTTCTCATGCTGTGACATTGGCTAGCACATTAGCATTCTGCCTTTTTTTTATTGCATTGTTATTGCAGTGACAGAACATTCCAGGAACATCGTGAGAACATTTTCTGTGAGCTGGGTGGAACATTTTCTTGTGCAGTAAGCCCTTGTTACCCTGGCCTCTCGTCATGTTTTTTTTTTTTTTTTGGAAAACTTAGATCTGGCTGCAGGAGCAGCATGAACCACTTGCGAGAGGGCGTGGGGCACGAAGCCAAGCACCGCTGCCGCTATTCTGTCCACTACGACAACAGAGTCTACACCTGTAAGGTGAGTAAGGTACCTAGGCGGCTGCCTTTTGGTTAGCAGCACAAATTGCACCCCCTGATCTGTGTTTGCTGGCCTTGGTCTGGCCTGAGTATTCCCTCTGGTCCCGCAGGCCTGCTATGAGGGAGGAAAAGAGGTGATTGTGGTGCCCAAGACGTCTGCATCTTCTGACTCTCCGTGGCTAGGCCTGGCCAGATACGCATGGTCAGGGTGAGTAACCCTTTGATTGAGGAAGTCATGGGTAGGCAGGGGTCAGGGTTAGAATTTTAACCCTCGCGTGCTGTATAGTTTAACGGGGAGGTGTACCATCCAAATGACTTTGATAACCCTCAGAATGAATCTCTGCCCAATACATCTTTACTGAACTTAGAGTGTTACTCACGCAATTTTTGTCTTTGATTTTTCCTCGTAAGTCCACGATGGCAGTAACAGTTTTCATTTGTGCACAGCTTCTGTTCGCAAGTTGGGAATCGCTGAGAAACTAAGAGGTTTTTGAAATGAATTGATTCTTTTATTAACTAATTCGTCATTTCAGTGATCAACAGATAGAGCTCAAACATTGATAATATTAAAAATTACCACCACTCTTAATTATCGAAAGTAGGTATTTTATAAAATATTTTTTGTGATTTGTAAGTCTTATCGTGCAGCCATTGAGCCAATTGCAACAGTGCAGTCACAATCCACTGTTTTTTATAATTGGGCAAATGTGGCAATTGCGCAATTTTGGTGCAAGGGAAATCTATCATAGTCTGTGCAGTAGAATCTTAACCTTTTTATGCAGATGCCAGATCAAGCCCATCCTTGCCATTTGTGCATGACTCCTGTTTAAGGCTTTATACATCGAACAAAACTATAAATGCAACACTTCTTATTGTATGAATACCAGTGTCACACATCCTTGATCACATAAATAAACCCTACTAAGTTAACCTCAAAAAATAATTACGCAGAATATTGATGGGACTAAACTGTTACATTTGTATTTTTGTTCAGTGTAGCTTGCGTTTTCAGCACCACAGAGACCGCAAAGCAGGACAATTGTAACATTCGGAAACAAAACTTGGGGTCGTCCGTCCGTCTATTCGTCGCACTTCCGGTGGAGATGAGTTACCTTGAAAACTACTACTATTGCATGGGTAAAATTTTGTGTGCTTACTAAGCTAGTTATGATCTATGTTGAGTTCAAAAATGGATGTCGAAGCATATTTATTTACAGAGTTACGGCCCTTGACCTTGGCTGGGGATAATGATGACACTGTCATCCTGTAAAATTTTGGGACAAAAAAAGTGCCACAAGCACAAGGAAACTTCATGAAAATTAAGCACTGAAGTTGTTTAGCACTGACGTAAATGCTTGGCACCAGGTGTGCGAGAGAGCTATCGTTACTGAAAACCAAACAATAGCCTTGAGGTAAAACAATGCATTTCCTGTATCATAAACTCATTGACCAGAAGTCAGTTTAATCTGACAGTGTTAGTCAGTGCAAATCATAATCTGCGAAGCAAAATATAAGCTGACAGCCATCTCTCCTAAAAACTGTCTTCACAAATGGTACAAACTTGCATCAAATGCAAATGGATATTATTATGTTAAAATGTTTTTTTACAGTCAAAATGAGGGGGGCTAAAAAGGACCAATATCATCTGTGCATGCACTAGTGCCAAGTCCATTTTAGTGGCATGAAATTTTGCAAATGTCACTATTACAATCCAGAAGGTAATCAATGCTGTTTTTGGGCAAAACACGTACAAAAGTATATGCACTATTGATCAAGCAATATAAATGCATCTGTAACTTCCGTTGCAATCATCTTTTGTGGTTTGCTTCCTTCACATAACAACGTCAGCAAACGCAAGCCAGGTTTTGAGTTCCGTGACGTTATGGCATTGTGTGAAATAAGCAAACCAGAATGCGTGTTAAGTACTAGTCCTTTTGGGTTTCCCTGTCAAATATTAATAAACAAATATGGCGGGTGCAGAAACTCCTAAAAACTCATTGATAATGACATTTCTTTTCTTTGTAAAGTAGGAATCGGATCGAAGAAAGAGAAAATGCGTGTAAATATGGAAAAAGCCAACTTGATGTTCCTTCAATGATGAGTTGTGTTCATTCTGTAAATACTGGTGTGTATTCAACAGTGGGGTTTTGTTCTAACCTTGGCATGTAAGGCTAGCATCCCCTGGGTGTGTTCCATGTTTAAATGCTATGTAGCATCCGGTAAATAATTTAATTCCAACTCTGGTTTGCTGAGGTGCAAAGTGAAGGTTATGATACTGTAGACATTTTAGCAGTTTATTTGGAAGTTTGGCGAGATTTATTTCTTTTTCAAAATTTATGTAAAATAAAGCCAATTTTAGCACAGGGCTGAAACGATTCCTCGAATAAATCGAATAATTTGATTACTGAAATGCTTCGAGGCAAATTAAATGTCTCGAGGCTTCGTTTAAATCCAGAAGACAACACTTTTTTTTTTTTAGACGGACGCTTAATTCTGTGGCACAGTACCTTTGTTTTCGCTGTACCGTATTGATGTGCATATAAGCGCAAAGCCTAGTTAAATAATGCACATTTTTTCATCATGGGGGGAGGGGGGGGAGAGAGAGAGAGTTGTCTCACACAGAGGCCCATACTCCTATGTTCAAATATAGCCGTGCCTCAGTGTTCACTAAAAGGGGCACGCAAATATTAAAAATAGCTTTGTACATTTTTCACAGTTATGTATTGTTTTCAAAGTCTGAGAGTGACCCATAGCTGTTGGGCAAATAAAAATAGTAAATCTTTTGTGGATGTATACCAGGTAGGTTTGTACAGCTAAAGATCATATGATCCCCATGTGCACAATATTTTGCATTTTGACGTTTTGTTGGCTGCCAACAGCATCTGTGCTTATGGGGACAGCATCCTCCAATAGAAATTCACTCCACCCTAAGTGGAGCACAGCAACTGATGCCTGATTTGAATTGAAATCCATTTTGTTCCATCGTAATTCAAAATTGTCTGGGAAGTGTCTGTATATGAAAATGGTTTTGAGCGGGGAAAACGTATTTGGTCTCAATTATAGGCTTGTGCACCTGCACTTAACTGTTGGCGCATATACACCTATAGCCGATGTGCTTATATGCGCATCAGCACGGTAGCTGTAACGTGAATGGAGTGGAGCGCGAGCTGCAAAGATCACGGAGGATGAGAAAAAAGACAATTGCTAGCCAGAACAGACAGACAAAATGTCCAAAGTGTACACGTTGGAAAAAATATAGTGCAGTGCCTTTACTGTAAAACGGAATTGGCTTGCCTCAAAAGCCCTTCGTCACTGTTGCAGCACTTGAACCAAAAACATCCAGTCGTTGCATTCAGATCATTGAGTGGAACAACAGCAAGGTAACAAATGTTAGCAAAAATTTACTTAAGTTAATGTTTTGTCTAGTCGTGATTAAGGCTATTAAAGAACATAAGTTAATTAAGGCAATATTTAACGACTGTGAAAAAAGAAAATAGTGCACGCACATCCAGTCTTTAATATAGGTGCAGGACCAAATGGAATCAGTATAAGCAAGGAAAGTAGAGTCCGCACACTGTAGATATGCTCCCAAATAGTCAATTTATTGACATTTCGACCTTGCGGTCTTCATCATGATACAAAACCCAAAACCAGTGAAGTTGGCACGTTGTGTAAATTGTAAATAAAAACAGAATACAATGATCTGCAAATCCTTTTCAACCTATATTCAATTGAATACACTGCAAAGACGAGTTAATTTATTGTTCGAACAGGTAAACTGTGTAGTTTTTTGCAAATATTAGCTCATTTGGAATTTGATGCAGAGTGTATGGTGTGTGAATGGTGTGTGCGCCCTGCGATGGATTGGCAAACTGTTCAGGGTGGGTCCCTGCCTTTGCCCGTAGTCAGCTGGGATAGGCTCCAGCGCGCCCCGTGACCCTAGTGAGGAATAAGCGGGTATAGAAAATGGATGGATGGATGGAATTTGATGCCTGCAACATGTTTCAAAAAAGCTTGCACAAGTGGCAAAAAAGACAGAGGGAGTTGAGGAATGCTCATCAAACACTTATTTGGAACATCCCACAGGTGAACAGGCTAATTGGGAACAGGTGGGTGCCATGATTGGGTATAAAAGCAGCTTCCCTGAAATGCTCAGTCATTCACAAACAAGGATGGGGCGAGGGTCACCACTTAGTGAACAAATGCGTGAGCTGATTGTCGAACAGTTTAAAAACAACATTCTTCAAGGAGCTATTGCAAGAAATTTAGGTATTTCATCATCTACGGTCCGTAATAACGTCAAAAGGTTCAAAAATCTGGAGAAATCACTGCACGTATGCGACAAGGCCAAAAACCAACATTGAATTCCCGTGACCTTCGATCCCTCAGGCGGTACTGCATCAAAAACCGACATCAGTGTGTTAAGGTTATCACCACATGGGCTCAGGAACACTTCAGAAAACCACTGTCAGTAACTACAGTTCGTCGCTACATCTGCAAGTGCAAGTTAAAACTCTACAATGCAAAGCGAAAGGCATTTATCTACAGCACCCAGAAACGCCGCCGGCTTCGCTGGGCCCAAGCTCATCTAAGATGGACTGATGCAAAGTGGAAATGTGTTCTGTGGTCTGACGAGTCCACATTTCAAATTGTTTTTGGAAACTGTGGACATTGTGTCCTCCGGACCAAAGAGGAAAAGAACCATCCGGACTGTTATAGGCGCAAAGTTCAAAATCCAGCATCTTTGATGGTATGGGGGTGTATTAGTGCCCAAGGCATGGGCAACTGACACATATGTGAAGGCACCATTAATGCTGAAAGGTACATACAGGTTTTGGAGCAACATATGTTGCCATCCAAGCAACGTCTTTTTCATGGACGCCCCTGCTTATTTCAGCAAGACGATGCCAAGCCACATTCTGCATGTGTTGCAACAGCATGGCTCCATAGTAAAAGAGTGCGGGTACTAGACTGGCCTGCCTAGAGATCAGACCTGTCTCCCATTGAAAATGTGTGGCGCATTATGAAGCGTAAAATATGACAACGGAGACCCCAAACTGTTGACTAATTTAAGCTCTACATCAAGCAAGAATGAGAAAGAGTTTCACCTGAAAAGCTTCAAAAATTGGTCTCCTCAGTTCCCGAACGTTTACTGAGTGTGGTTAAAAGGAAAGGCGATGTAACACAATGGTAAAAAGGACCCTTTGCCTACTTTTTTGCAATGTGTTGCTGCCTTTAAATTCTAAGTTAATGATTATTTGCAAAAAAAAAAAAAAAAAAAAGTTTCTCAGTTTGAACATTAAACATCTTGTCTTTGCAGTGTATTCAATTGAATATAAGCTGAAAAGGATTTGCAAATCATTGTACTCTGTTTTTATCTGCGATTTACATAACGTGCTGACTTCACTGGTTTTGGGTTTTGTAAATAAGAAATTGTCAATAGTCAATAAATTGACTATTTGGGAGCATATCTACAGTGTGTGTACTTTCCCTGCTAATATTTGACGACTGGCCAAAGACCTAAATCAGTTTGGTGGCTATGTGTCCCTACAATAAAAGCAAAGTTTTGTTCAAGAAATTAATAAGCCACATAATGGAAAACCATGCAGTTAGTTTGTTCAAGCTTGGGCTTCAGTCGTGTTGTAATTAGGTCAGTCACTCTTTTTCTGCCCTTTGCTTCTGATGACCTGCTGTGTGTCAGGTGCTGCAGGGTATCAGAGAGAAAAAAGTGAGATTAGTACACTACTTTTGTTTGAAGTTTGATGTATCATATTTAATATGAACCTTTTCATATTGCTGTTTTTAGTGGTCGATTGACCCTTTTTAGATCTTTGATAAAAGAAAAATTATAAATGTTTTCCTCCTGAATTACTATGGGTTTAGCTTATTTAAAAAGTGAGATAAGCACCAATAAAAAGCAATAACAATAAGCACATAAAAAAAATCTAAACAAGAGAAAAAATAAAGCACAACAGTGTAAGTAAAAACATACTCAAAATTAAACAATTGGCTTTCCATTGAAGACACCAGTCTTATTTTCTCTTTTAAATATTACTATTGCGCTTGAATAAAACAAAGGTGATTTAATAAAATGACTGACCAAGGACACACTATTATTACTTATTAGATAGCTTGATTAATTTAGAGAATATTCAATAGCATACTTGATGACTAAAATAATTGTTTACTGCAGCCCTAGTCCACTCCTGGTATTGTTAACTTGGAGAAATTCATTTTACAACTTCTACTTCAGATCCTCTATGCTGTTAAGTTCTGTAAGGGGTGTTGGGGGCGTAAAGTTACGTAGACCTACGTATGATAGTCAAATCAGTAGTGCTCTGCAAGTGACAGTGAAGACAATGAAGAGAAGCCTCTGCATTCGGCTACAGAGGACTGTTTTACGTCATGCTGGAAAACCTGACAATAATGTTGAGTTATTTAACTTTAGGTGAATCATTTTTTGAAATGGTGATTCATGTCTCATAGATATTCTGACCTATTGGCAGCACATTACTGCATGCAACGTTTTCCTGTGCAAAGATTCGTCATGTTGCATGGTTGAATTTTTTCCAACATGCTTAAACTTATAGCGCACCCAGTTCCATCCACAAGTTAATGCCAGACCCTCAGTTTGATGTTATCTTACACAGACTCACAGCATTCCGTTAAACCTGATCAATTTCTTTGTGGTAAGCTTCTGCAAGCGCACAAAATTTCGACAGTAAGTTTACAAACGGCATTATTTTAACTTGCGTGCTTAACCTTACTACATAGTGGATATGCCCTATTCTTATGAACAGAATGGCTCCAGCCATTTGTAAAAATAGTAAATCCATCATCTGTGTAACTGAGACCAACCTGTGTCTGCAGGTATGTGATTGAATGTCCAAACTGCGGTGTGATTTACCGGAGCCGTCAGTATTGGTACGGGAACCAGGACCCTGTGGACACAGTGGTTCGCACAGAGATTCAGCACATATGGCCTGGGGTAAGAGAGGTTGCGCTCTTGACCTCCATGTCTGCCTCATTACTGTTATGTATTTGCATTTAGGTTGAAATGCCTTCTTGTATGGTGTGTGCTTGTTGAATTTGCTTGTGTGTGTGTGTGTGTGTGTGTGTGTGTGTGTCTCTCTGCACGTGTGCACTCATGCTTGTGTGTCTGAAGGAGAGAGAACGGTCACATCCATGGACACTTGTGCCTGTCAGTTTGTATATTTAGACAGGGAGGGAAGGAGCTACTGGAGTATAGAAGTATTGGAGGTAATTCTTGAAAACAGTAGCTTAATGCACAGCTCTGCATGCAGTGTGTCCTTTGTCTGAGTTTCTTGTTTACATTCAAGGAGGTTGTGCTGTTGTTCAGGGTCTGGTAAGGTCCTCAAATTCAGTAAACAAAATCCGGCTTCAATACCTGCTTTATTAGTTTGCGAGGGAATGATCCCAGAGTGAGTGCAAATGAGGGCGCTCTTGTTTACAGAAAGCCTTGTGAATTGTTCTGGCAAATGTTAATGTGCTCGATCTTTGCAAGATAGATGTTTTTGTGGAGAGGTTGAGATACAACAGTCCAGTATCACACAGATTAAAAAAAAAATCTGTTGCAATGGTTTGAATGTTTCCATGCAGCTACAGTGCCTCAAGAATTTAATTTTTTTTATCTCCAGAGGTGTAGCTATAAAGTGTTTGTAAAGTAAAATCTTCTCCAGTTTATTTAGTCATTGACAATATGGGTTATTAGTGTGACCTTAAGGGCTACAATCTCTACCGTAGTCGGATGGCTTCCTGAAGGACAACAGCAACGCTGCGCAGCGGCTACTAGACGGTGTCAACTTCATGGCACAGTCAGTCTCTGAGCTCAGCGTGAAGCCCGCTAAAGCAGTCACCTCCTGGCTCACGGATCAGATCGCTCCGGCCTACTGGAAACCGAACTCCCTCATCCTGGTGAGAAAGAACAGTAGAGTCGACAGTTCTGCGAGTTGTTTGCTGCTCTTTGCTCAAATTCACTGGCTTTGTCGCTCACAGCCGCCTAGCTTGAATAACTGATGAGGCTCAGTCCTGGAGTGCCCTCAGAGCTCAGCAGGGCCGGGGATACGTTGATTATGAATGCGTCTCATGTTCGCATGTAAATATTTCATATTATTTTTATTCTTGTTTATCCAAAAACGGACACCTCAGTTTTCGGTAAATTGAGGAAAGACGCATTTGCATTTGGTTTACAAATCTGTTTTGACATTATTATTCATCTCTGGCATTAATATTTCAGGTGAAGACTCCAACATATGGCATCTCATGTTATTTTATTTGAGATTGTAACTTAGCTGCAGAGTGACATGCTATGAAGCGCCATGCTAGCGCTACAGATTTCTATTACACCGTCATCCATTGTATCTGCTCCTCACGATTGTATGTCTGATTTAAGTATCTATAGAAGGACACAATGGACTCCACTGGTCTACTGTTTCTGTGTCAGACATGCCACAGATGCAGAGAGGTCTTCCAGGACAATGACACCAAGCACCACTGCAGAGCCTGCGGGGAGGGCTTCTGTGACAGCTGCTCCACAAAGACCCGTCCCGTCCCAGAGAGAGGCTGGGGTTTGGCTCCTGTGCGCGTGTGTGATGCCTGCTTCGATCAAAGAGGCCTGAGGCCAGGTACAAGCTTGTCAGTGAGCACCACAGGCGCAAGGTCCAAGTTCAGGGCGTGAAAGGCTTTCCCTCTTCTTTGTTCCAGCAGGCTGAATTTGCTCTTTATCAGAGTTATTCTACCAAAGGGAAGAGCTACGCTGTCAAAAGTGTCGTTGCACCTGTAATTTCAAGCAGTCACAGATTGAAATAAATGCAAACATTTATATATTTATTTATTCTTTATTTATTTATTCATTTATTTTGCACTGAAAAATCGTTAAAATCTTAGATGAGACAAAGAGGCCATTTTGCCATCGTGACTGCTTTGGTGGATTTATGGCATTTTATTTACAAAGTCGTATGGCCTAATTTGATCCAAAATGGCTTGATTTTACTTGCCTTTCTGGAAAACAGAAACACAGAGGGCTCTAAAATTCCTGGCACCCCTAACTGGCAATGCACAAACAATTCTAAAAAATAAATTTATGGAGAAACTCTAAATACCAAGATTTAACTAATACTCAATGATATTAATGTTCTAATGAAGCCATCCAAAGTCATTAAATGATTTAATTAAAAATCAAATTCTTCTACCAACATTAAACCAGGCTTTGAATTCTACTTATTTTAGTTTGATCTAAGTGTCAAGGTACTATATTGAACCATTACATCACTTCCTATTTCACTTTAGTATAAAAATAAGGTATAACCCATGCAATATCCCTTTGTAATCCAATGCCATGAAGAAAACAAAACAACTGTCAGTTCAAAAGAGGTAGATGGTCATAGACCTTCATAAATCTGGTAATGGCTACAACAAGATTCACAAGCAATTCATTATGCCACTGATAACTGTCAGGGTAATTATTAAAGGTTTCCAAAGATGTAGAACAGTTGAAAACCTCAAGGGTAGAGGATGCAACTGTTTTGCCCCTCAGGATACTGAGGAGGATGGTGGGAGAAGCAGCAAAATCCTTACTGATCAGAAGACACAGAAGCAAGAGCTTGGAATTTGCCAAACGTCATTTAACTTATGACTAAAAAAAGGTGCTTTGGTCAGATGAGACCACAATTTCACGTTTCGGTCAGATACAGCATCGCCGTGTTTGGCGTCGAAACAGAGAAGCATACAAGGAGAAGCAGCTCATACCTGCTGTGAAACATGATGGCAAGTCAGTCACGTTTTGGGGCTTTTTTAATTCAAGAGGTCCAGGGCCCTGGTTAAGATTAATGGCATAATGAATTCCACCAAATATCAGGATATTTTGGCTAACAATCTGGTTGCCTGTGCCAGAAGGCTTGGACTTGGCTGTAGGTGGAATTCCAAGTTCACAAAACTAAGATGCAAAGACCTCAAGATTGATACGGACATGGTTCTGTGACAACATAATCAATGTTCTGCAATGGCCATTTCAGCTGCCTGACTTCAACCCAATTGAAAACCTGTGGGCTGAGTTGAAAAGTGTCATTCATAGATGCAAACCCAAGAATGTGAAGCATTTTGAAAGGATTTGCTTTGAGGAATGGTTCACAATCCCCCCAAATATGTGCCATAACATTGTCAAAAATGGCATGAAAGGACACCATGCCGTTATCCTTTCCAGAGATGGTCCCACTAAGTGCTAAATGAAGGCTGCCTATTGTTATGAAACCTTGTTTTTGTTGAAATTTATTTCATATTAAATGATTATGATTTGGGTTGTTTCCATTGAAACAAAGTTTTTTCACCCAAGTTGCTGAATTCCATTTCTCTATATTGTTTTTTTTTTTTTTTTGTGTTGTGTTGTTTGTGCATTGCCAGTCAGGGTGTGCCAGTCATTTTGGAGCCCTCTGTAGCTTATTGATGATAAATGAGTGTAAGCTGTTTATTTTGCTAAATACGACTTTAACTCCAAAATGTAGAGTTTGATCCTGTGAATAACATTCTTTTGGACTGTCTCTATTCAAGCCTTAACTTGCTATTTGCATTGGACTGCTCATATTTCACTACAAAAGTGAATATAAACATGAGTTTAGTGCAGAAAGACAATCTATAGTTGGAAGAAGCACTAAGCAGGACTTTTGCTCTCAGACCTCTGGACTTTACTACTCTGGTCAGCAGCTGTCATGCTAGTTACTTTGCACCATGTTGGTGTTAAAGGTCCCCTTTTAATATATGAGGTGTACAGCCGATTGCACACTATTTTTTCAATCCATATTTCAGATCCTGGGTTTAATCAGTTTGAACGTTGTACTAGCCATTTCAAAATCTGTCCTCTGTGACGTCACATGGGGGAGTGACTCCTCAGAATGATAAAGGAACTGGTTGGATGAAGTCTCAAGGATTAAGGTTAAATTTATTATCCCTGTGGGGCAATTTGTCTAGTAGCCAGCAGTAAATTAATACAATCAAAGCACACCAACCTACACTCATACAAATTACACAAAAGAGACAAAGTATTTCATAATACTATTCAAGAATTCAACAGTAGCTGGGACAAATGACTTTTGAAATTTACCTGTCCTGCATCCAAGAACAATGTATTTGGAGCAGCTGTGTGCATCATCCCTCCTGCCTCTGGGTGGTCACTGCCCCATGTGATGTCACAAAGGAACAGATTTTGAAATGGCTTGTAATTGCTTATTGGCTGTATACCAGTATTTTACTTCGGCTTTTCCATGCAGAGCTGCTGGATGCAGATTTGGATGATGAGGAAGGTGGCACACTAATCGCCAGGAAGGTTGGAGAGGTGGTGCAGAACACACTGGGAGCTGTGGCAACTGCCATAGACATCCCACTTGGTGAGTATTTCACCCCGAATTTGGTACACTGCACTTGGATGGAAAAGGTTGGCTGTACATTTTGAGTACCTGCGTGAATGCCTTTAGAGATGACTAAATACTGCCACCTAGTGACTAATTCAGGATCAGAGCATTCTCGTAGAAGTGCTTCCCCTGGTAGCGAATTTACAGTCAGAACTGCTGTATATCTGTAATTTTCTTGAGTTAGTAATATGAATAATCAGGGTATGGGAATTTCTTTGAGACGCTGATTTGTTTTAAGATGCTCTGGAAATGTTCAGTCTATTGATGGAGGTATTTCACGAAGTAGGATTAGTGATTTAGCCTGTTCACTTGGTTATGTCATACCCAAAATTATTTTTTCAATCCATATTTCAGATCCTGGGTTTAATCAGTTTGAACGTTCAGATGAGTTGGTCATACTGCTTTGTGAAGCAGTGCCCTGATTTATAATTTTGGCAAAAATAAAATTTTATGGAACAACCGGAACTCTGTCTGTAATATTTATTTAAAATGGATTGACTCTTGAAAAGAAAATACCACTGGGTAGTCTGGCTGTGTATTCACATTTAGTCATGCAGTACCGCTCAGCTGAAAAGGCAAATTAGTCGCTTGGTTCTCCAGTTGTTCCCCAGCTGTTATTGCACTCCCATCTCACTGAGACTAATCACTGTACTACTTTTGTTCACCTCCACCTCCACTGCAGTCACACAGCAGTTCCACTTCAACTGAGGTACTGGAGCATGTCCGGTGCTAGCCAGCCTAGCCTTGATTATCAAATGACACATGTCTGACGATGAGCTACGATCTGTAATTCATACCTTGTCACCATGGATGACAAGTGTGTAAAGTTAATCTGTATTTTTATTTTCAAATGTCATCGATTTGCTCTTTCCAATGTGATTGAAATAAAATTCTTATTAATAATAATTAATTCAGACTTCCATCAGAACCTCCTTGGCAGAGAGTAATAATTTCCTTATGCTGAAATCGGGAGTTTTAAATTGAAACCGAAAATTTCTGAAAGGAATTTCAATTTAATGATGGAAATTTTAAAATGTATGCCCACTTTAGTGACATTATTGGTTAAAAAAAAATACAGGGATGATCGAACTCCCATGCCAGACATTCACCTGTGTTAATGCATTAAGTGTCAACAGCCGTATTTTGATAACATCACATAACAGCGCATCGCAAGCTATTTGAGACCGGTCCTGCTTTCACCTCAACTCCATGGAACGGTATGCCGACATCTTGGGCAGTGATCGCAATACTTGCCCAGCTGTTATAGAGCTTTTATCCCGCTGGTTATAGGAAAAATTTGCCTTTTCAGCTTAAACGTACTGTAGGTCAGCTGAGCTGCCACTCTTTTATAACTCCCTTACAATGCTCTCCTTAGGGCTGGTGAAGGATGCTGCTCGCCCTGCCTACTGGGTGCCCGACCAGGACATCCTGTCTTGCCACCACTGCCAACGCGAGTTCACTGCCAAGCTGTCCAAACATCACTGCCGTGCCTGCGGGCAGGGTGTGTGTGACGACTGCTCCCCTGAGCGCCGCTCAGTGCCCTCTCGAGGCTGGGATCACCCCGTGCGCGTGTGTGCTAGCTGCTGCCAGAAATCAGGGGAACTGTAGGAAGGCTGGCCCTTTAATTCTCCTCATAGAAAACTGGCGTGATTTCTTATTCTTCTCCTGGAGCTAGAATGGTTCATTCCTGTGCGTAGTGGAGATGTCCGCTGCGCTCATGGCATTTCAATGTCCTCCGTCTTTTGACGATGGGCAGTTTGTCTACTCCAGCACAGAGGATAGGAAAATAGTACAACTGAGTGAATGGTTAAAATATTTCCACCTTTTGCCCTGGTTCATCGACCTTTTTCACCTGTAAGCTTCCATTACTGCCATTTTTTAATTGAGGTTTTTATGAATTTATATTAGGGTACTTGACCTTTTCATAAAAACCAGTAAGTTAAGGAAATAGCCTACTTTTGGTTTGTCCACTCCACCCAGGGATTTTGCCATATGGTCTGTGATTACCAGTTATTGTATCGCTGTGTTCACGGCATCTGTAGGAGTTGTAGAGTGTCAGTACAGGATTAGTGGAGTGTCCTCAAATCACTCCTGTATGCTGATGCATTGTTTGTTAATGGATGGTGAAAATTTTGAGGCTGCAGTGAAATCTAATGAATGTGTATGTGGTGTGCAGATATAGCCTAGAATTACTAGACTGGATATTATATCATTTGTTTACTTTGTAACAGTTTTTACCAATAGAACATCTAATGGGATATACACACAATACATACTTGGCACCATTAAAAAAACGCGCAAGGTATCTTGTATCTTACTCGTGGCTGCCACGGGCGGGGTCGGTTTGTGACGGAGCCTGTTTCCCGTTCTTGGGCACGCAGCCCGACTGATTATTGACCAGTGACATTGCAGATGATGTGCCACCTCTTCGTGGCTGAGACCTGCCCGGAACATGCCAATGGCTCTTTCTCTTTCCTGTGTCATAATTCATGCCATTTACTTGAAGCCGTAGCATTTTTTTGGCTTTATATAGGCTATCGACCACACCAGAAAGAACAAGTCAAGAGTCACTGCATCTATCACAAACAACTCAATCTTCGTTAGCACAGAAATGCTCGGCGTGTCCACATGGCAGGCGTCGGAATTACAGTTCCACGTGCTTTTCTTTATGTCACTCATATCTCACTGGAAAAACAATAAAAACTAATTTGATTCTTCAATGTGCAACAAATACAGTATATACCTCATGCATGCAGTTTTTTAATACCGTTTAGAAAATTAACCTAATATTTTAGAGTTCTCTTCCCATGGTCCTTGGAAATCCTTAATCGCATTTGCAGTGAAATATAGACACAAAATTACATTTTTAAAGTGTTTTTTCATTAACTGTAAATTAGGAATCCCATTTTGATTTGTTGCAAGTTACGTGTAAGCCTCTTCATAGCAGTGTCTAGTTTGATCACTGGCTTCCAATTTAAAGCCTCTTCAAAGTCCCTTGGTGTATGGAGTTCACTGCTGAGTCCTTTTGACTATAAGTTTTTAAAAATTCTGCAAAAAGTGTTCTTGCAATTCTAATTTCAGGGAGACCCAGTTATGAAAACCACTGATTTTCATATCTATGCAGCAGTGATGACTAATTTTACCTGTGTCTTTACTGTGGCATTGAAAAGTAGCATCCCAAGTAGCACCCAAGTTGGACCCCAGCCAGATAATGTGTGATAAATTTAACTCAAGTCCCCAAATAATATCTTGACATAAGGTTCTTAACATTGTTCTTGAGAATTTTTGCAGGGATCTCAAAATAATGGAAGTTGTAAGGTGAACCCCTTCTCTTCTCTTCAAGTAATACCCTTACGGCTAAAAATAATCTACGAGTAGGAGGCAACCTAGATTGTAATACCTGGTGAAATGCAGGTAAGATGCTGGTGATTCAAGGAAGACTGTCCTCAAGTGGAATTCAAGGGTATTAAGAGTTCCCCTTGCCCTTGTATCAGACTCCATTAGTCGTTAGTCCAACGCTCTGGAACTGAAGAAACAGAGGGGAGGGTCACGTTATGCTCTTACCGTAAGCCTGTCAGTTCATTCCATTACTGTGAACGTTCTCATTACTGAGATCCAGCGTGATCGAGTATGTAATTAAGTGAATGAATCTCAAGTGCAGCCGGGGAGGCTGCTTTCATATAGTCGGTATTACTATGTACTTTTATGGGAGTTATCAAAAAATGGGATTTGTATTCAAACTTGTCTTTTCGCCCCATTATTTAAATGGCAATTGGTGTATTACTCATTTTGACCATGGAGTGATGTGGTCACTATAGAGTACAGATGAAGCGTTTTACTTGACTTGTGCCAGGATTTCTTCACATCCATGGGCTGTCCTTATTCAGTGAGTCAGTCATGCACAGGCACTGGATTGCACTTTGTTTCAAGAAGTATATGTACAGTCCATCAAGTTTGCCATCCACCCTGGCAGAGAGGTCACTATGCACACCCTTCTGAGTTAAGTTTGTCTTGATAGGTTTTTGAGCTCATTGGTTAGCATGGTCATGCCTGAACACATGGTACAGATGGTTTACCAAACGAAAACTGAACATAAAAATTGATTTATTTTCTGTGCAGATTGAAAAAGAATAAGGGATGAGTGACAAAGCATAAGACACTTTTTATTATGTCTGTATCATGTATGCTGATATATTAAAGTCCGGAACATTTCAGTATTGCTTGTGTGCGTTGTTTGTACTTGAAGTGATGTTTGTTATAGTTGTGTTTCTGAAGCTTGTTCAAATTTATTTCAGTGTTAGAAATGCATGTGTTAGAGGTGCAATGTATTTACCATATCAGAAGATTTTGAATAACCGGATCTGCTGATGAAGTGGATTTTATTGCTTTTTTATTTCATTATGAGAGGAACCTATTACTTAAACCATGTACAGTTTGATTGTCCACTTGTAGAGTCTGTTTTGGGGGCTGTTGGGAATATTCCAGATTTTACACGATATGGCCATTCCACGGGATGCATACAGAGAGATGATGCCCTGAAACAAACCTAACATGCCCTCTACACGAGGAATGTCGTCCTCAAAGCTCCAGCTCTCAATCAGTGGTCGTGTGTCTCTTCTTGCTACTGCAGCGCTCAGCATGGTATTTTTTTGATGTTAATTTTTTCTCTGTCAGGATTGAAATCCAGTAAGCAGTGAACACTCTACTTTAGCCTCTACCCGTTCCCTGTGCCACCAATGATTATTCTCTGTGGATTTGAAGCCAAAGGTTCAGAATGTATTTGTAATTTCAAATGATACTTCATTGACAAAAATGAATGAAAATAATTTAGCTGCAAGCAGCAATAAGCTGGACAAGTGGTCCAGCAGGACAGACTTGCCAGGGCAACTTGATGTGATCGTGTTAAATGTACGGTTGGAAACTTATTTTTCTGTAATGGGCACAAGCAGTTTTGAAAATCTGAAATCCATGTGATAACTGTGATGAGGCGTAGTCTGATTATCCTGGAACAATTTAGTGAAAATTGGACAAAATTTATGGCCTGAGAGAAAATTTAAAACCTTCATATAAAATCCATTATTGCAGCTGGATCAATTAGGTTAACATGACAAGTTGCCGTGTCTTGGCCTTAGGACCCCCCTACGGTATTAGCAGAACTAGAAATTATTTTTTTTCAGGAAAAGCATCAACTGTTATGTGGCAAAATGAATTTTTGATTATGGCAGTACTCCTAGTGGTCAAAAAACACATTTTTTTTTTGCTTGCTCAAAATGAGTTCTTGAGTCCGTGGGCCAAGATTAGTTTTGATGCATCAAAGCTTTTCTAAGATATGACCTTACTTCCTGTTTGTCAGTTTTGTTTCCGATTCTAAGCCCTGAGCCTCTGGCTCGGAAAATGCTTGAAAATGTCATGCCCAAAATGAATTGAGTATGTCTCTGCTACTACTAGATCTATTTGAATAATCTTGGTATTGTTACTTATAGGAATTTTCCTAATGCTATACATGGAAGAATCCGTGATTAACAATAAACAAACAAACCTGAGTGCCCATTGAAAATGGTATTAACCAAGAAATCTACAGTTCACAGTAGGGCCCCAAGTCAGCATGCGACACTTACACTTTACTACATTTTAGCTCATAACTCTTTAACAAATAATCATATCAGCATATGTAATATGTCATTAGTTAGGTCTTGGTGAGTACGTCAGGAAACACTAATGATGTTTTTTATTTAGGGGGGAAAAGGGGGTCAAGGGGAATAAATGCTGCCTGACACTGTTTCAGAACTAGGACACAGGTTTTCACATGAATAGTTCATCCAAGCACAAATTGCTGTTCATATTAAAATTTGTATGGTTTTTTTTTTACACGTTTGGAAATATTATTAATTATAAGAAAAAAGGGTTTGGTGAGAATTTTTGAAAAATAAATTCTTTATGGGGGTTAAAGTGAGAGAAGGTTGCGCAACACTGTTTCCGCGACACTGTTACACAATTGTTCACCACTAATTTCTATTGAATTCTGAATGAAAAAACTATCATCTTTATAGATGAATTACATTTAAATAACAAATATTACACATTACATATAAACATATTTACAACTGGCATAAGTTCCATAGAAGGATTTGTACCACGATTTCAATGACACAAATGTTTTTAAGTACCAGCCTGCCAGACTGGGGCAGTGGCTATATGTTTTACCGCAGTAGGAGCCCAGCGAAAGAGCCATGGCAGGTCGGAGTTGGCTTTGCTGTCCAGACACGCCATCTCAACCTCCTGTACTCCCTCCCACATGGTGTGAATGATCAGCTGATGGTTATGTGACTGAAATTGTCCAGTGACTATGTTACTCTCATTAGTGCCTATGCACCTACCATGTCCTATACCGATAACTCCAAAAAGCGATTTTATGAAAATATCGGACAAAGTCCGTGTTCTTTGAAATTTCAATGCTTGAGTCGGGTGAGACCACACAGCCTGGGAGAAAGTCATTGGCCGGCATGGCATAGGCAGAGAGAACTCCAATGGGACCCTCCTCCTGACCATCTGCTCGCAGCGCCAGTTAGCCATCACCAACACCATGTTTTAGCAGAAGACCGCTCATAAGACCACTTGGATGCACTCCGGCTCCCACCATTGGCACTAGATGGATTTCATCCTTGTTCACCAGAGGGATCTCAAAGACGTACATGTCATAAAGGCGTACAGAATCCCCACATGCCTCTCCGACCACTGCCTCATTCACGGTAAAGTGGCTTTCAACTTCAGAGCCCCCAGACAGCACACCCACCAACCCACGGGAAGACGCTTGAACATCGCTAAGCTCCGAGATCCTGTGACCAAAAGAGACCTGTAGCAAGAGCTCTTGCGAAAGCTTTGAATTAAAATGCCTCATATGAATTAAAATCAAATTAAAAATGCCTTACGGAAACGGTGACATTTGACTTGATGTGCAGAATATCGACACAAAGTTTATACGGTTTATCTGATCGGATTATCTTTTGATCGGTAAAAGGCTTATGCGATAAATGCTGATGGAAACGTTATTTCCATTTCAATAAATCTGCAACTGCATCATGACGGTGTTTTGATGCCGTCGTTGCCTTCTGATAATGGTTTGCTATGTTGCTAATAGTTGGCACATAATTTGCACGAGTTGTACATGCTTATCATCATTTGAATGGTAGACGCAATTCATTTTGGCTTACTAGTTAAATTAGTCGGCTAACGCACAACTTTTTTTCACTTGGAAGGTTCCGCGATTCAGTGCGAAAATGAATGGAAACAGCTTAATATGTGAGAAATCCATTCAATACACCAATTTGACCACAAAACAGCATGTGACGTCATTACGCACAGCTTTTTATTCGTTTTAATGACGTGGGATGGAAACTCATTGTCACATGCTTATTTTGCTTGAATATTTTTGGCGAACTCCAGATAGTTTGATTGACAAGTGGATGGAAACATAGCTACAGACAACTCTGAAATTCTATTTCAATTGTTGTGCACCTTGCGAATGGGCCGGAGTTCCAATCACCGTGCTTTAGGGTTTTGCTGCTACCTGGCGGAGGTGTGCGCTCTCTGAGTGCATTTCTAGTTCTTGATTGGGTTTCCTTTCACAATCCACTCAAGACTGCAATTATCCCTGTTGTTTGCGCACCTTTTTTTTTTTCTTTTTTTTTTTTCCCACATTTTCTCCTTCTATTCAACTTTGCATATGGGTGATTGGATACAACACTCAGTGAACAGCCAGCTTATTTAACAATGATCTTTTTTGTCTTACCATCCTTATGCAGGGTGTTGGTGATCTGTCAAGTCAGCAGTCTTCCCCATGATAGTGTAGTCTACTGAATCAGACAGAGACACCATGAGTCTTCAATATTGAACAGCTTCACAATATTCTAATTTTCAGAGATACTGAACTTTGGATTTTCATTAGCGGTCAGTTGTAATCATCAAAATTACAAAAGTAAAAGAAGTAAACACTTGAAATGTATCAGTCTGTGTGTAATGAATCTATATCATATACAGCGCCCTCAATAATTATTGGTACCGCTGGAAAAGATGTGTTAAAAGCCTTAAAATAAATTCAATTTTTATTGCAGAAGCATGCTCTCACGCTGGAAATTGTTGAAAAATGTAACCTTCAAGTCAAGTGAATTTTAAGGGGGAAAAAATCCCTGACTAAGGAATAATTTCTCATAAAATCACCTGTTCCACAATTATTGGCACCTGTAACAATTCCAAGGAAATAAATGTAATTGAAGTATTTCTGTCATTTCTACAGTAGTTTACAAAGTTGATCAGAGTATCTAGGAACATTTTATTCGTAATTCCTCACTTCCTGTTTTTCTGGGGATTTCTCTTATCCACTCTTCAACATGGGAAAGACAAAGGAACACACCATTCAAGTAAGGCTGATGTGTGTCGACCTTCACAAGTCAGGCAATGGCTACAAGAAAATAGCCACTTGCCTGCACCTGCCCATATCTACTGTCAGAGGAATCATTAAGAAGTTTAAAAAAACTGGAACAGTAGTAAACAAGCCTGGACAAGGACGCAAGGTTATTTTGCCACCACGCACAGTGAGGAGGATGGTAAGAGAAATTGAAAGTTCTCCAAAGCTCACTGTTAAAGAATTGCAACAAATGGTAGCATCTTGGGGTCACAAAGTCTCCAAAACAACCATCAGACGCTATTTACATGCCAACAAGCTGTTTGGGAGGCATGCACGGAAAAAACCTTTTCTCACTCACAATCATAAATGCAAACATCTGGAGTTCGCCCAGCTGTATTGGTACTTCAACTGGGACCTTGTGCTTTGGTCAGATGAGACCTAGATAGAGCCTTTTGGCGACAAACATTCTAAGTGGGTCTGGCAGAACACAAAAGATGAGTATGCAGAAAAGCACCTCATGCCCTCTGTGAAGTATGGGGGAGGTTCGGTGATGCTGTGGGCCTGTTTCTCTTCCAGAGGCCCTGGGAACCTTATTGGGGTGCATGGCATCATGAACGCTTTGAAATACCAGGACATTTTAAATCAAAATCTGGTGCCCTCTGCCCGAAAGCTGAAGATTGGTCGTCACTGGGTCTTTCAGCAAGATAATGACCCTAAACATGTGGCCATTTCTACACAGAAATGGCTTCCCAGACACAGAATCAAGCTTCTCCCATGGCCATCTCAGTCCCCAGACCTCAACCTCATTGAAAACCTGTGGAGTGAGCTGAAGAGGAGAGTGCAGAGGAGAGGACCCAGGTCGCTGGATGATTTAGAGAGATTGTGTAAAGAGGAATGGTCGAAGATCCCTCTTTCTGTATTCTCCAATCTTGTGAAACATTATAGAAGATTAGGTGCTGTTTTGTTGGCAAAAGGGGGTTGTACAAAGTATTAACATCAGGGGTGCTAATGTGGCACACATGATTTGATGTAAAAGAATTATTTCTTAATGTGGGATTTTTTCCCCACTGAATAAATGCACTTGAATTTAAGGTTGGATTGTCCTCTTTTTTCATTGTGGTCCTACCTAGAAAAAAACTAAAATTATTAGAAGTGAATGAACACATCTTAACCAGAGGTGCCAATAATTATGGAGGGCAGTGTATAAATTTGAGATGCATCTGTATACAGAATTTTCTAGACTGCTCCACAAAACACGAGACTACATGAATTTACGTAGTATATACTGTGTAAAAGTATTAATAAAGGCAACATCTTGGGGATTTTTGTAATGGTGTAAAAATTACAACAGTATATATGTCACTGGGTCAGAGTAAATGAAGATGGAATGCAGATGAATTAATTTTTTTCGCATAAAAATTGTGCATTTTAAAAGAGAGTAGAGCAGCTCCAGTCCAGATCCTCTTGGAAACAATTGTTCAAATGTTGAACTACTGTACAAAGACTGATGCTAATAAACTGAAGCAGAGGAAAGTTCTAGAGGCTTTAGACGTGGCATGTATGGGCACCATCTCCAAATTCGCCATTTGGGCACATTAGGGATAGCATCTGTGCCATGTGAACTTTCCAAGTATCAAACATTTAAATTCTTTTATTTCATTGTAGGTAATCTTTTCATTTAAACAAATTTGTTTTGGGTTTGGCTTTTAAAAATCAACCAGACATCAATACATCTATTTGCCATTCAAATAAAACCATATAAAGAAAGGAATTCTGACTCAAGCTGAAGCAGATTTATTTTCAAGGACACATGCAATAAAACCAATCTGTTGAAACATACAACCCCAATTCCAAAAAAGTTGGGATGCTGTCTAAAATTTTAATAAAAATTGAATGCAATTATTTGCAAATCTCATAAACTGACATTGACAGCAGAACATAGGCAACATATTAGAAGTTGAAAGTGAGACATTTTACCATTTCATGAAAAATATTTGCTCATTTTGAATTTGATGGCAGCAACACATCTCACTATTGTTTAGTATCCCCTCTTTTAAGAGCCATTCCATGAGAGATCGACATTGGCTGCACAGTTGACCCCCCTGGAATTGAATGAAACTTGGAACATTGGTAGATATGGGTGTCTCATGGTGAAGAGCAAAATTTTTAGGTCCGTATTTCACTTTACCCTGCCAGTGGCGCCACAAGGAAACCTCTAACTTGGCTGTTTTTCTGTCGACACCACATTTTGCATTGACTATTATGACTTAAGGGTATAAAGTACCAAATATGTTATTCTTATATCACAACCTGTGACACTTCAAGACCGATTAGATATCAGCAGCACATCAGCACCAAGCTGGGTAACTATGTTATCGAGTCGGAATTATTTGAGAAATAACAAAAATTGCAAATGGGAATAAAATAATATCCTAGACGTATACCAATCTAGAATGCTTTATCATGCGTTTACTCACAAAAAGACTATCCGTGAACAGTACCTTGGTATCTTGCTGGGTTAGTGCAATAGATGACCGGACAGATGGTCGAAACTGATGTCTGGTGCATGAATGCGGTTTTTTCCTCAGTACCCCAGATATATACTGTGGTGGGTAATGCTGTTTTTTTTGTGCTTTTGGAACTCTATTTTCAGGAATACCAAGCATTTCTTTAGTAGTATCTACACTTTCAAGCTAGGTACACTTTCAAGCTAGCTGGAGCCAAAGTTGGAAGAAAACTCAAAACGGACCATTTCTAAGCAGATTGTGCCTATGTTTAGGTGGCATTATTTTGTTTACCCAGCAAGATGGAGATCTGATGGAGATCCCAGTCTATGAAAAAGACTGGGATGAAGGTGTTCATTTGCTTTTCTTTGCAGCTAGAGAAGCAGTGCAGGAGTCTACTGGATGCAATCCGTTTGAGCTAGTGTTTGGCCAAGAAGTGAGAGGACCTTTGCTATTGTTGACCGAACAATGGCAAGAGAAAGAGCCGCATGTCAGTCTGTTAGACTATGTTAGCAAGTTTAAGGAAAGACTGTGTGCAGCTTGTGACCTTGCCAAAGAGAACTTGAAATCAAGTCAGGGAAAAATGAAAACTTGGTATGATCATAAGGCTAGAAGCCATGAGTTTAAACCAGGTGACAAGGTCCTTATGTTGTTTCCCTTGCAGTCCAATCCATTGCAGGCTTGATTTCATGGTCCTTCTGAAATTCTGACAAAAGTCAATGATCTCAATTACATTGTGAAGACTCCAGATAGGAGAAAACCAAAACAGTTGTGTCACATTAACATGCTGAAGCCTTATCATGATAGGAATGCGTGGGTTGAAGCTGTCACTTCAGATCCTCCTATGGCCGAGACTTATGAAGATGACGGGAAGTTTCAAGATGATTAACCTACAATTAAAGCTGAAGTTCTTTCATGTAAATTGTCGTATTCTGAAGTGTGCAGAATCTTGATGTAAAACTCACTTAGCACTTAGAACCCTCACAGAAAGATCAGTTTGGGAGGTTGATCAAGAAATATAGATTTCCTGATGTTCCAAAGAGAGTTTCTTTAACCTCTCATGATGTAGATGTTGGTGATGCCTAACCAATAAAACAGTATCCGTACCAGATGAATCCTGAAAAGAGAAAGATTGCTGAGAAAGAGGTTGAGAACATGTTAGAACATGATATTAACAGACCCTTTAACTCAGATTTTTCATCCTCTGTTCTAGTTCCAAAACCTGATGGAAGTACTAGATTCTGTACAGATTATCGCAAAGTCAGTGCTGTAGAACTGATGTGTTTCCAATACCTATGATTGATGATTGTATCGATAGAGTAGGGCAATCAAAGTTTCTGACCAAGATTGATTTATTGAAAGGTTATTGGTGTGTGCTTTTAACTGAGAGGGCCAAGAGCATCTCTGCTTTTGCTATACCATCTGGGGTACACCAGAATGAAGTCCTACCCTTTGGCATGAAAAATGCCCCAGCCACGTTCCAAAGGATGATACAGTCTACAGTCGCCGGATTGCCACACACGGGTGCGTACATCGACGACCTGATCACATGGAGTGACTCCTGGGAAGAACATCTGAAAGATGTAGACAGCGCTTGACCCAGGCTAACCTGACTGTTAACCTGAACAAGAGTGATTTTGGTTGTGCTACTGTCACATATCTTGGCTACGTCATAGGCTAGGGTAAGGTGGCACCCATAAATGCCAAAGTCCAAGCCATCATGGACCTTCCAGTTCCTGACAACAAAAAAGCTTTGCGCCGCTTCCTTGGAATGATCGGGTACTACCGCAAGTTCTGCCAGAACTTTGCTGAGATTGCTCTCAGTCGCACCAACTAACTGAAGGCATAAAGTTCACTTGGAATGAAGCATGCCCAAGAGCCTTTGATCGCTGTGTCACTACCCTGTGCTCAAATCTCCTGACTTCAACAAACCATTCTCCATCGTGGTTGATGCTAGCAACCAAGCTTGTGGATCTGTGCTCCTACAGAGAAGTGACTCTGATGACATTGAGCATCCCGTGGCATACTTCTTCAGGAAGTTCATTCGCCACCAAAAGAACTATTCCACAATTGAGAAGGAGCTGTTGGCTGTGGTTCTATCCTTACAACACTTTGAGGTTTATGTTCGTACAGAGCAAAAGCCAGTGATTGTATATACTGGCCACAATCCGTTAATGTTTTTGAGCAAGATGGAAAAACAGGAATCGGAGATTGTTGATTTGGAGTTTGATTTTACAGGAGTTTGACTTGGAAATTAAGCATGTAAAGGGTACTGACAATGTCATTACTGATTGCTTATGTCGTGTTTGAGTATGTGTATATACTGTATCACGTGTTTATTAGCATTTGGTATTATATATATATATATATGTATATATATATATATATATATATATATATATATATATATATATATGTATATATATATATATATATATATATATATATATATATATATGCGTGTGTGTGTGTCTACTTAACCATTTTTGTGTTGAAAAGAAAATTTTTGCCTTTATGAGTCCCTTTTGGAATTGAGGTGTAATGTGGAAAAAAGAAAGCCAGTAGATGGCAGTATTGACTTTTTTTTGTAAACACCAGTTTGGAGCTACGGTTTTGGGCACATCCTGGGCATGCCTCAGAGGGGAAAGTCCCAGAGAATTGAAAAAAGTCTGGAAGGTGGGAGGGGGGTGCTAAAGAGTATATAAGGAGAAAAATTGAGAGAGTAAAGTAGTCGGAGAAATTGCACGGAGCAATAGTGGAAGAATACATTTGATGAGACCTGTCATTCTTTTTAGGACCTGTGAAGCCCTTTTTGTGGATTTTTGCCTGTGTTGGAGCACTTTCCTGTCCCAGGCCATTGCAACATAGAAGCCCCATCTCCGTTACCACGGGACTGTAACTATCAAATTTTTTTTTTTATATATTCCAATACTGGTCAGTGCTTTGTTTAATTAAATCTGTTCAAGTTTTACAATTTTGTCTGTCATCCCTTGCTGTTCAATAAATTGGGGCCATCACACTGGTGACTCGGACTCTGTTTTGGCCTTGGAGGGTGTTGACTCTGTCTCCGCCTTGGAGGGTGGTTACTCGGTCTCGGCCTTGGAGGGTGGTGACTCGGTCTCGGCCTCAAAGGGTGGTGACTCGGTCTTGGCCTCGAAGGGTGGTGACTTGGTCTTTCTTGGCCTCGGAAGTTGTGGACTCGACTACAACACTGTTGAATACTAATGACAAATCATTTATGCTGATCAAACACACCATATTGTCTTTGACTTTGGTCTTCAAGGTCAAGGTCATGTGACAAAATCAATCTATTCATTCCTCGTTTAATAATGTCTTTAGACATTAGTATGTATTAGGCAGAAACCCATGTATAATTGAAATTTTAAGGGGCATTGTAACCGCACAGTTGACCTTTTTTACGTGATCAATTGCGGCAATAAAAACTGGTCAAAATCCATTTTTGGATGTTTGATCCTATTAGCATCATCGAATAGAAGGATTAATACTGATTAAACCCACTCGATGGCAGTGTTGTGTTAAAATAAAATCATTTTCTGAAGAAGCAGAAGTGAACTCAGAAAAAGGCGCACTTCACACATAGACAGCAGACGACAGCGAAAGTCCAGGTAAGAAAAAAATCTAATCGGATTTCATGATCCAGAATTCTTAAAGATTGTATTTTTGCTAAATGGCAGAAACGTGACAAAAAAATCTTGCTGTCTGTCACTCATGAAAAAGTATGACCACTCTGTCGAGTTGGCCGTTAAGAGAAAGGAATTTTAGTTACCATTAAGTTTGAGACAAACTTAAGGATGCCTCACAATTTATTGCAAACATTGATCTTCTGTATTCAACCTGTCCCTCTCCAACATTGATTCTAGAGATACTCAGCCTACAGACCGAACATGTTTTACTCACTACAGATTGAGCCTCATAATTACTCATCAAAACTCAATTTATTATCTGTGAATCAGGTGACAAGGCGGGTATGCTGCTAGCTCAGCAAGCTTGCTAAGCTCAATCCATTCGCCTTATTTCTAAGATTTACAGCCAAACAGGTGAAATACTTTCAGATCACACTGATATAAACAATATTTTTAAACAGTACTACAGCACCCTCTATACCTCAGGATGTATTGAGGACATCTCACAGCTTAGCCCCTTCCTTGATAAACTTAATTTTCCATCACTACCAATGGAATAGAACCCTATTTTGGGAACTGAAATATCCATAGTGGAGATAATGGAAGCCATTAAATCCTTAAAATGTAGTAAAACACCGGGACCAGATGGTTTCACTTCAGAGTTTTATAAAAAATGTGCCCCTGTGTTATGCCCTCTGCTCCAAGCTATGTACAATGAATCATTATCAACAGGTCGTCTCACTCCAACTTCACGACAGGCGGTAATAGCCCTTTTACCTAATAGTGGAAAGGACCCTCTCCATTGTGCCTCTTCTCGCCCAATTTCCCTGCTAAATGTGGATTATAAAATTCTATCTAAAGTATCAGCTATGAGGCTGGAAAAGGTCATCTCACAAAAAATTGCATTTGATAAAACTGGCTTTATTGCAAAGAGGTATTCCAGCTCAAATATTTTAGACATTGTTTATTCTTCCCCGTCTGATTCCTCTGAAATTGTGATATCGCTCGACGCTGAAAAAGTGTTCAACCGGGTCGAATGGCTTCATTTATTTTCTACTCTCAAGCACTTTAAATTTGACGACTCACTGGTCTCCTGGGTGAAGCTTCTGTATTCTGAACCCTGGCTGCGGATAGTACGAATGGGCAATTATCTCAGTACTTTGTTCTTGGCAGATCTACCCGCCAGGGCTGCAGCTTATCCCCTCTACTTTTTGCTATTGCAATTGAAACTTTAACCATTGCCCTGAGACAGTCAAAGGACTTTTCTGGTATAGAACAAGGTGGTCTTATCCATAAAATATCCCTAAATGTAGATGATATCATCCTTTATGTTACAGACCCCTTAACATCAATACCTGCCATTCTCAGAAAAGTGACCCAATTTGGAAGAATCTCAGGCTATAAGATCAATTTTGATAAAAGCAAAATGTTTCCTGTCAATCAGACTGGCAGCGTCTTCAAACATCACAGTACCCATCCAGTAACTGTCAGCAAAGGCTTTAAATACCTCAGGATTGCAATTACACCCACATTCTCATCTCTCTTCACTAAAAATGTTGGTGTTCTGTTTGAGAAATGTAAAAAAGATTTAGAAAGATGGGGACACCTTCCACTGAGCATAGTTAGTTGCATTAATTGTGTTAAAATGATTTTATTACTGAAGTTTCTTTACCTTTTTCAAACCGTCCCAATCCTAATTAAAAAGAGCTTTTTTAAATCCCTGGATACATAAATTCTGTCATTTCTCTGCAATGGTAAGTCACACCAAATTAAGAAGAGTGCCCTTCAAAGACCCAGAGAGCTTGCTGTTTTGGCCTTGCCTAACATCATGAATTACTCCTGGGAATTTAATATAAAGTCAATGTTACACTGGCCTACTGAAGACTTAACAGATAGCTCTGAGACATGGGTTAAAATCGAGTATGCTTGTAGAAAACCCAAAACCAGTGAAGTTGGCACGTTATGTAAATCGTAGATAAAAACAGAATACAATGATTTGCAAATCCTTTTCAACTTATATTCAAGTGAATACACTGCAAAGACAAGATGTTTAATGGTCAAACCGAGAAACTTTATTTTTTTTTGCAAATAATCATTAACTTAGAATTTAAAGGCAGCAACACATTGCAAAAAAAGTTGGCACAGGGGCTTTTTACCTTCGCCAGCGACTTCGCTGACGAAGGTAATGTTTTGATCCCCGTGTATTTATTTGTTTGTGTGTCTGTCTGTGTGTATGTGTATCGAATAACTCAAAAAGTACCAAACGGAATTTCATAAAATTTAATCGGTTGATTTGGCATGACCTGAGGATCAATCGATTAGATTTTGGGAGTGATCGGGTCAAAGGTCAAGGTCAAGGCCACGAAAAGGTCAAAACCGGATAAGGATGAATAACAATACTGAGGCCCTTTTTTTCTTATTTATTTAATTTCATCACTATTATTTTTCTAACTTTCTTCCCTTTTTTTAAAATATTGCTTTCATGTTTACATGTATATGTTAGTAATATTAATTATCCAATCAAAATCTTACTGAAATTCCTAGCACATATTGTTGAATACATTTAAGTTTACTATAAATACTAATGCAATATTTATTGTGTAACAGCTGGACATGAGGGAACATTTGGGTGGTGGGAGGATTGGGATGGGAGGGATTGATGAGGGAGGGAGTTAAAGTTTTTTTCACACTTCTCATTTCATTGTGCTAAATATGTGCAAATATATAATTGCAGTGTATGTTGCAAACAAATGTGCATTGATGTTACTAATTGAAAACCCAATAGAAACTGTTAAACATAAAACTCCTTTCTCACTGAGCTGTGTTGGCCTACGGAAGTGTCCGGATGAAACGGTTCTCTTGTTTCGCAGAGAAGCGCTGGCGTGTAAACCGTGAATTGATTCGCAGTGGTACGGGACCGTTCGCTGTCACCACTGAAATTCGCAAAAAAGTAAACAGTCTTAATTGATAATTTAATTAATAGTTTGAATTGGTACTGCGTCATGATAATTGATATGAAATGTGGTATCAGCAGCAAAACTGTGCCACTTTAGTGGCTTACAGGTGGCGCCACCAGCAGGCAAAGCGAGATATGGACCGAAAAATGTGGCTTTTTCTGTGAGACATCCATATGTACAAATGTACAAAGTTTAATTCAATTCCACGGGGCTCAACTCCTCAAGCTCTTCAAAATGTGTTAATTCCTCATGGAATGGCTCTTAACAACAGTCTGCAGAGGTCTGGGAAGTGAGGAGAACAATTACTGAAGTTTTGGGAGAGGAATGTTGTCCCAGTCTTGACAGATTCTAGTTGCTCAATAATCCTGGGTCGTCTTTGCCTGATTTTTCGTTTTATGATGCACCAAATGTTTTTTATCAGTGAATGGTCTAGACTGCAGGTAGGTCAGTTCAGCACTCAGACTCTTGTACTGCGAAGCCATGCTGTTGTGATGGATGTGGTTTGGCATTGTTTTGCTGAAATATGCAAGACCTTCCCCGATAGAGAAGTTGTCTGTATGGGAGTATATGTTGTCTTAAAATCTATATATACTTTTCAGCATTGATGGTGCCTTTCCAGATGTGTAAGCTCCCCACGCCATAGACACTAATGCAACCCGATACCATCAGAGATGCAGGCTTTTGAATTGTGCCTTGATAACAAGCTGGATGATCCCTCTCTTTTAGGTTGCATGATGGCGTTTGTGGTTTCCAAAAAGAATTTAAAATTTTGATTCATCTGACCACAGAACAGCTTTCTAATCTATCCCAGTCAATTTTAGATCAAGTTTGGCCCAGAGAAGACTGCAGCATCTCTGGATCGTGTTCACAAGTGGCTTCTTCTTTGCACGATACAGCTTTAACTTGCATTTGTAGATTGCACGGGAAACTGTGTTCACAGACAATGATTTCTTGAAGTGTTCATGAGCCCTTGCAGTGTATTCGAGTGCAGAATCGTGACTGATTTTAATGTAGTGCCGCCCTGAGGTCCCGAAGATCACAAGCATCCAATACTGACCTTCTGACTTGTCCCTTGCGTACAGAGATTTCTCCAGATTCTGTGAATATTTTGATGATATTATGTACTTTCAATTCAAAGTCTTTGTGATTTTATATTGAGATACATTTTTCTGAAATTGTTTCATGATTTTTAGATGCAGTTTTCTGCAGATTGGTGAATCTCTGTCCATCTTTACTTCTGAGAGACTGTCTCTCTAAAATGCTCTGTTTATACCCAGTCATGTTACTGACTTGTTACCAATTAACCTAATTAGATGTAACATGCTCCTTCAGATGTTTTTATTAGTTATGTTGATGTTATTATTAGTACCACTTAATTATCCAGCCTTTTGTTGCCCCTCTTCCAACTTTTTTGAGATGTATTGCTTCCATCAAATTCAAAATGAGCTAATATTTTTCATGAAATTGTAAAAAGTCTCACTTTCGAAATCTGATATGTTGTCTATGTTCTATTGTGAATAAAATGTGGGTTTATGAAATTTACAAAACATTGCATTCTGTTTTTATTCAAAATTTACAATGCAGTAGACAGCATAATTGGCCAAAAATGCCAGGGAGAAAAGAATTCCATTTTCAACCTTCACCAAGATCAAATGAAATCAGTACTTTTTTGGCATACCTTGAGGTTTTGGTACCCATAGAAAGATTTGGGATTGTAAAAACGTCAAGCGTATATCCAGTCAAGAAAATTTCGAGTTTAATTCCTCATGCTGCTGTATGTGGTAATCCAAGTTACTGATGATACACCGGGTTGCTAGGGCACGCACAGCATATACATTCACGATATTAATATTTGATATAAATATTCGAAACCCTCTTCTTACTAATAAATCCCCTCAATATATATTGGCACCTCCTTTTAAAATCCCACAGGCAAATGAAAAGCCGAAAAAAAGGAGGTAGGGTACAGAATTCTTTCCATGCAAGGGTTTGCTTCTTCTTATTTCTATATATTTCCCCATATAAAACCAAAACGATGCACACTGCAACATTCTGTATTGGAATTTTGACATATGTAAGCGCACTCGGGTATGGTATGGTATTACAAGCGTGACCGCTGACTGGACGGTGGGGGGGGGCGTTGTCAATCATACTGTGGCACGGTACGGAACAATCGTACCTTGTGTGAAAGCGCCCAAAATTTTCTTCATTTTCTTCATTTCAATTTCTTCAAAATTTTTCATTTCCCTTTGCCTGTCTCTGTCTCAACCCAAGCAGAATGATTACTGAAGAAGAGTGCCACAGCACAGCCAAGAGGTCAGTTACAGCAACAGCCCACAGAAACAGCATGCAAATATATATATATATATATATACACACACACACACACACACATTACTTGTCCCTCCTCCCCCTTCATTTGCCCTGTTCATAAATTTGACGTCATGCCCATCCAGTTCAAAATCTACCCCTACCTCTTGGCCAGTGGTTCTCAAATTCGGTCCTGGTGCCCCCCTGTGTATGCTGGTTTTTGTTCCAACCACAATTGCAATCTTAGGATTTTAACAAGCTGTTGATTTGGTTTGATTAGGTGCATTTATGCAAATATCCACATTGAGATATAATGTAAATATTGGCAGAGGGAAACAATTTAACCAAAAATTTAATCAACATAAATAATCAAAAGGTTCCTCACTAGTGAAACTCTTTACACATGGTGGCAAAACCCAACAATTTACTTGGCAAACAATGGAGTCACACCTGTTGTGTTTTCTGTTGATTTTATTAGGCTCAGGCAGGTTATTTTGGAAAAACTCAAAACAAATGTATTCAGATACCTAATTTGGAGCTTATTGATTTTCTCAGTCTAATTTGATCTGTTTAAAAATGTTTTCCCCTAAAAATCCTAGCAATATTGAAAATTAAGCACAATATGTTCAAGGGTTTCTATTCTTCATAGCATAATGGATATGTCCATCCAAATGCGACTTAAGATGGCAAATAACTTGTCTAAACATGGAATGCTGCTAATTAAGACAAAGTAATAGCTTTTTTAAAATCCTAGAATTGCAGTTGTGGCTGGAACAAAAACCAGCATACACAGGGGGCGCCAGAACCGAATTTCAGAACCACTGCTCTAGGCTAAGCCAAGTTTCAGACATTGCAATCACGGTGAAAAGTCTGGTGAACTGACATAAATGATCTTTAATATTTTGGAAGTTGGCGTGTAGCCTTCTGCTATTGAAGTGAATAATTGATATACTGTTGTCAAGTTTTATATCCTTATTAAATTGGTCTTCACTATAGTAATTGCAATTATTGCTGCCATTCTTGAAGTTACACTCAGAATCAAGGACTACTAGATCATTGACCAGCGTATTGTAAACTAAGAGACCTGACTTCATATGCCATCACTCACATATCTACCCCCAACCACGCCCCCCCCCCCCCCCCCCCCCCAACATATTGTAACCACACCCACCTACTGCAAGCAACTTTCTGCACACACCCACAAAGTAAACGAAACAGAACAGAACAAAATGATAATAATAGTAATAATACCAATAACCATGCAATATCGATCCATGGATTTTAATTAGCCTAAAGGCTAACATCTGTGCAAAAACCATGCAAGCAGAAATAAACAGGAAAGTCTGAAATTCATTCCCACTAATCCAATTAACGTTACACATAAGGTTGCGACTAATGTTAAATGCAGAATCCATACAAGAAGAATTAGAAAAGAAAAAAAAAATAGTCGTATACTTCCGCCATCAGTCCTGCTCTGCTCCCAAACACGAGTGACGTGACGAACCAAACCATCTGAGTATTACTCGTCAGTATAAGCAACATAAAATGCCATGCCATCTCTGAAGTAGGAATACAAAGTTTATGGTTTAGATATTGTCTAGTGCTGTTACCCTCGACACCAAGGCTTCGGAGCTTGTATCAAAAATGCGAAACACTTCCTAACGGAGCTCCGTGTCGAGGCTTGCGTCGTGTCGGCAAAATGAAGTCACTCATTGCTTTCTAAGCCTCATTTAGAAGGGGGATCACTTTCGGCGAGTGATTCGACTATCAAATGTCCCAATCTTTTCCCGCAGCTCATGGGTAGTTGTCAGTAGTTTGGGTTTGTCAGTGCGGTTTGCGATTATTGTGCAGTGTGCGAGTTTGTCATTGCATGCGATGGAGCCTGCAAGAAAGTTTTCACCCGTTCGAGAATGCTTTGATTTGATATCACCGAATAAGGTCACTTAGTGAGGCCATTAGGCCAAATTTCCAATACATATTAGATTCCCTTAGTTTGATAGCTTCTCCTTATTAGGGGAAACGCTTATTATTTTTTTAAACAAAAATACAGAGCTCTTTGGTTAACAAGCGCATTCACTGCCCTCTGTCCAGTCACCGAAAGTATCTTTTAGTTTCATTATTACATAATATGTTGTCAGAACACTTGATTTTATTTTGTATTTATTGATTCTGCCACTTTCACGCTGGAAGCACCTATCATTTCCTAGGAAGCGCAACTCGTATGTGTTTTTATTGACCAATAGGGGTCTCTAGAGTGCATTCGAAACCTCAAGAAATGAACCACACTTCAACGCATTTGACTGGAAAGCTTCAATGCTTCACAAAGCTTCATCTCACCAGCACAAATATTGGGTGCATCTCAAAGCGTAGGCTGCATCCTTTGAAGGCTGCGTTTTTAGGGGTCGTCAAGTAATTCCATCTGCCGAAGTGACGTAACGTCATTTCATCTCGGTTAAACAGCTTTGGCTTCAGTGAGTTGTCACTGGATTCCATAACCTTACCTTAACTCTAACCCTTAACCCAAAACCTAACCCTAAATTTAACCTTGTCCCTTTCCCTACATGTCAGTTTAGTAGATGGAAGTAAGTGATGACCCCTAAAACTGCAGCCTTCATAGGATGCAGCCTAGGCTTTGAGAAACGACCATTGTCTGTACTGGTCCAGGTCTTTGAGATCCCTTGCCATGACAACTTTGGCTTCCTCAAGAGACGATCCATTCAGTGGCGCCATATCAAAACTCTACAGTTCTGGGTTCACGTTGCTTTTACTTTAATCTGCTTCCTCAGGTAGCAGGCATCTTGGGCTATTTCGGCATTCTTCTTTGGTAAATATTCATTTATTTAGACGTTAGATCTATTAAACTTCTTCCCCTGTATCAGTAATTCTGTCTTGTGTTTTCGGTTTGCAAAACGAACTACGATTGCGGGTGTTGCTTTTCGGTCCTTCCGGGGCAGGGTGCGGAAAGCTGTGATACTATCTGCATCAAGGTGAATACTCTTGTTTTCAACAAAATTAATAACTTGCTTTTAGAGTGATTGTGGATCCTCCGTTGGTGTGTTCTTGTCAAAACTTCTACTTGCATCAGCAGCCTTTGCATAGGTTTGAGGTCTAACGTCCAGCCCGCTAATAACATCCTCCATCCTTGAATACTGTTCCTTGTTGTTAATTCTTCGTTCAAGGTCCTCAATTTTCCTGTCCCTTTCTTTGATAAAGTTCTTGAGTTGTTTTACTTCAGTCATGAGGTCCAGTAGCACAGGTCATTGTTTAGCCACCTTGCCCAGTTCCTATGACACGAAGTTTAGAGAATTATGGATCTCGTCCATGTCCTCATCCACCGCAGGATTTTGTGTCGCTTTTCTTGGTGCCATTATCTCTTCTTTTTTGTCTTTGTTTTCCTTTAATTTATTTAGATATTGGTTGAAAGCTAACTTTTTTGCGAGTTTGTTTGGCAGTACTCTGCAGGTCACTGCCATCTTGTGAAATGAGTGCCTTTAGTGCTGCACGAACTGCAGGTTCTCCCGCAACAGGTCCCTTTCCATCAGTCCATGTTCCAGGTTTGAGGGTCTTCCAGGTTTTACTATTTTCAATTGTCCAGCCAATTGATCATCATGCTTTGTGGAACAGGCTTCTGGTCATGGAATAGCTGAGCAGCCAATTTTCTGATGAATTTTGTTCCTTAAAGGGCAAATTAGTCTAATTTTCTGGTATACTGGTATATCTGGTATACGTTTGACTAAACACTTTATGAACAGTATCCTGCTAAATAAAATGCTCCAAATTTGTGCTCTTTCTGTAAACTGAGCCTTTCAATGAGGTCCAAGTGATTTCCAAAAACAATATGAAGACTGACCCAAATTAGCGGATGTGGTGTAAAGGGAGGTGTTCCAAGCGCATAAGTGAAGCTGAAAACAGTAGGAAAAGAAGATGTTGTCAAAGAATATGATTTCAATGAATTGATGAAAACAAATATTTTTCAAATTAAAGGAGGAAAAGAAACAACGTGGCAATCAGTCTATAGGCATGGTGCACCAAAAGTACATACTGAGAGTTTCATTAGGCCATGATGAGGAACGGTGTCCATAAATAGGTAGCCACGTATATAATGACAACAGGGGACCTTCAGAGTCTAACTCTGGATCCCACATTGCACACTCGACAAACAACAAACAACCATGCAGGTCGAATGAGGCCCTGTTTGCACAGTTTGGGTGTGTTTTCCGAAATCACAGATGCTAAATTAAGTAGTTGGAACCATTGACTGTGAATAGATGAAATATGTGCTTTTGGGAAATGCACCCCACGCTGGCTAGCATGCTTAAGCTTTTCTTTATTACAGTATTAAGTTACATATTTAATAGTTGTTGAAACTTGAATTTATAAATTTAATGGTGAAAAGCGTCAGCATGCTAGCTAACGAATTATTCATCCAATTGACTTGAACAGACTAGGAGCTTACGTTTTTTCATTCCCCAGCTCCAGCTCCTGGTCTCGTTCCAGCTTCAATATCATAGCCGAAATTTCGTTTTTTTTCAAGGTCTTGTTGTGGAAGATGGATTTAGTTTCATTTTGAGTCGTTTTTTCGCCTAATATAGTTTCCAAGTTCATTTTTGTTTAGGCTTATTAAGCAGCACCCTGGGCTTATTAACTGGCTTTTCTGAGTACAAAATAGATGGAGAAAATTCGGGAGTGGAGCAGTTTGGGCTCAGCTTATTAGCCAATACCATTCATTTCAATAATTATTAACCCACAGTCATATCCAGACTTTTCCTGTGACTCAGATCTGGCAGGTAGAAACAGATATCAGTGAAGTGTTTAGAGCAGTTCACTGATCCTGATCCAGGCTCTATGAAATCTGCTTGTTTCTTCTTCACTAATCCACCCATGCCTTTTTGAATTTTGGGGAGTTTTCTGGAAATTTAGGGACCACGATGCCCGATCTGCTTGCATCGCCTTATTGTTGCAGCCGTCAATAAGGCAGATACTTGGCATTTTCCTGAAGGAATAATCCACAGTTACTGATCACTCAGTCCAATGACACTGACGATGTGTTCTCTGCCACTGGCTAGATGCCTCCCATGACGTCATTGCTGAAGATAGCTGAAGATAAATTCTTTTCGAGATGATCGCGATTTGCAGTGATTAAAATGCAAAAATCATAACGGCTGATTAAAATTTTAAATGACCAGTGCTTAAAGGATGAATTAAAGATCCTGTGGTCCAAATGTTTTTTTTTTTTGAACAAGCACTTCATGGGAAAAAAATGGAGTATGGGTTGTAAAAAGTTTGGTAATTCCTATGCTGTTTCCCCAATTTCAATGTAAATACTGTCAGATTTTTGTTTTTGTGTCAAGCCTGTGGCTTAAGATCACATTCATTATTTAATTTAAAGTGTAATACATTGACATGCACTGCCAAAATGACAATAGCTTTGTCAGTGTCTAAATGTATATGGAGTGAACTGTTCTGTTTTCAAATTAATCACTATGTATGTATAAATCCATTATGGATGCCTTAAGAAGTAAATAAAAAGACAGGATAGAATAAATAAATAAATATTCTTATCGCTGTTCTTTCTTTCTCAGGGGTGAAAGAAGCTCCCCCCCACCCCTGAGTCGAGGGGAAGCGGTCACGCGAGACTTGCTATCTTGTAAATGTAAGCTTTAGGTTCTCAGAGGATAATAATACCTCACTACTTAAAACAGTTTACTACTTCCTTAAGAACCGTGGGCACCCAGTTGCCACATTGAACTGTACGGACTTAGCCTTTAAAATGGTTTTGACAGTTTACCCATGAAGCCACACCTTGACTCAAAATACTGGAATTACATTGGTCAGCAAGCCGGGAACTTCGGACTTGATTGGTTATTTTTTTAGTAGGATCCTCTCAGTACTCAGAGTTGCTCTATATTGGGCTACGGTGTGGCAAAATGGCGGCTGTCATTCAGAATCCACTCAAAGCGTAAGTAATTTACTAAATTGAGTGCACTTTTAATTTATAGACGTATGATTTTTACGCTCATGGTCAACTTTCAACGTGGGTTTACGGGAAAGCAATATAACAAACGATGACAGTTTTTAATCCTTATGTTCTTTTTTCATGCATAATTTTCTTCCACATGCATCTGGGCAAATAGGTAGCTTGCTGTCTTGTTAGCTAGATAGCGTGCTAATACCTTGATAGTTTTAATTTTTGATTGCAATTTAGATGGACCATGCGATTTAAACTACGAGCTTGGGAGCAATCACATGTATATTGGTTGCATAACTTGCTGTCAATTGCAGTGCAGTTACTTAGTTGTGCAAATTATGTTGGAATATTGCGGGACCTGGAGATTAAAAGTAACCCATATTCCACACAGTGCGCTGTGTCTAGGACGGTCCCACTTCGAAATATTTTTCGAATGCAATAATGTAGCCTCGCAATAGCTGCTATTAAGCGTTGTCAGGACCTAGCCTTCCGTTTTTATTGCGCCAGTAACAGAAAAGATTGCATTATTTTTTTTTGCCATTTTGATTAATTATTACCAGATGCGGTTACTTAATCAAATTTGTCTTCATGGTCGAGAATTTTATTTGTGATACCATGATGTTTCCAGGAATGTTTAGTTGAAGTTGGCTGGCAGGCTAAATTGAATGAACTAACGCAGTGCAAGAAGAAGTGATGTTTGGGTTTCTGTATACACTGCGATCTTGTGTGACTCGCGTGTTGTCGGACTATTCGCGAGAAAAGGTATCGCGATTCATATATTAACCTTTGTGTGATTAGTGGGCATATGCGGTCAGGTAATGCGGGAGGTGAATGTAGAAGAATCTGCCGTTGTCGAATGAGTTATTTGCTCTCGCATTTACTTGGCTTAATGTGGCATCAGACGGACAGTAACACCTATTGGTGTCTGTCAAAAGTGATTTCACTGTGGAGGGGAAGTGCGAAAAATTGGAATATTAGATTAAAATATTCCGTTTTATTGTGAGACAGCGCTATCTAGGAGTATGAAGATTAAATCGTGAGAAACAAAACAGACTACCTCCGATTCCTCTTCGCATGAAGTAACCGGTAGCTGTTGTTGGCATATTTTTCTGGCGTTTGCCTCATGTCAACATGTTCTACTTTAATTGTTTTTTAAATGTCTGTTTTGAGTTCTGTGAACCTATCATTCGAAACGATTTTGTATTTTTTTTATCTCGCCGAAAATGAAGGTGTTGCTTTTTACCAAGACTTGAAGAGAGGCACTGGATTAGATGGTTACATTACATGTAACTTGGACTCGTTATTATGTGCATTATAAATTAACTCCTTGTTTTCAGTTTCTGAATCCTGGGTTGGGCTTATATCTCGAAAATGCTTATCACTTATTCCAGGGTGCATCAACGAAAAGTTACTAGTAAGGTGTGCGATGATCACAATGTGATCTTATTATTGCGACACTTACTGAGCAATTTGGCTTACACGACTGGTCATCGAAAGCTAAGGCTTTATTGAGCACTGACAGAGGTTTTTTTTTTTTTTTTGGGCGGAGGGTGCATGGATACTATTCCGAGTCACGGACTGAAAATGCGGTGTCATCCTAAAACAAAACAAAAAAAAAAAAAACGGACTGGCTGTGCATGTGTGGTTTACATCTCTTTACACATCTGAAGCACAGTTGGCAAAGCCTGGTCGAGGAGACCTGTTTAAAGGAAGGATAGCTGCACAAAGACCGATACTCCCATGGTTCGGCTGGAGGCTGTTTGCGCGCCTTCCATTTATTTCCATCCTGTATTTTTAGCGCAGTCTGCTTTAAGAGTGCTCATTATCCGCATCATATATTTAAAATAATGAAATGAGGACATGTAAATATAATGGACTGCTTGCTCTGCGTGTGACTAACGACACGTTAAATTTTTAAAGTGCAGCTGTGAAGTCGAAGATTAAGCTTATCAAAATGGGGAGTGAAAATGCGGGAATAGGCTCCTCTGTTACTGTGTGGTGCATACTGCTTTTTCTGACAGTCAAGAAACTTCGAGGTTTCTTTTTCACAAGCCATTAACTGAAGTGCCTGTGTATTCTTTCTGCTCCTTCTCTTATTTAGCATTTTATTTTCTTTTAACTCGAGGCCTTCATAATCTTTTGATTGAACCTACCAGTTTGCATTATCTTTTGAATTGTTTTAATAAATAAAGGCATGTATTCTTTAAGAAGGTGAAAGCTGAAATTAGGTCAGTCTTGCCCTTGTTCCTGTATTTTTTTTCTCTTTAATTATGTTGCTGAGACAAAATGACATTAAAAAATTATGCATGGATGTTGTGCAGTTGAGGTCTGTGGAGAAACATAGATTTGAATTGAGTATAGCGCCCTACTCGTGGCCTACTGCCTGAAAAAAAACTGCCATTTTTCATGTTGCTGGAGAGCAACAAGACAGCCTCTGATCTCAATCTACAATTCACGACGATCTTGAGCTATGTGCTGAAAAGATTATGTTGTTAGGCAGCCCCCAGTTTGTGTGAACAGACTTCCGTGTTTCAAATGGCATGCTGCTGCTGGTTTATCCATAAAAATCTGTGCGCTGTTTCTTGGGGGTTTAATGCTCCAAACAAAGAATAAAAAGTGAATTCCATTGTGACTGAAGAAATTATAGTATTGTAGAATTTGCTTTCAGCTGTTGTGCAGTGGTGTCGATTATATTTCTCAAATGGGAAGTTATAAGCTGTTAACTGTTTAACTTCAGCATGTGACCAAAGATCACAAGATTGGTTTTATTTTTCACTTTGTCCCTGTCACCATTCCACCCCGTGGAATTTATGCTCGCTCCATCCTTGGTGAAGAAGCATCTCCTTTGTGTGAACTGTGTGTGTTGGCAGGCATTCCATAGCTTGTGTCCACTACTATTGCATTGACTGGGTTATTTCTCAGGGCCATGACAAAGACAAGTTTTTATTTTTTTATGCTACTGAATTCCAGAGCCTCATGGTGAACTAGAGTGAGCAAAAGAGGGAAGGGGTGAGGGAGAGAAAGGGGGGAGAGAGAAATGGAGTGAGAGAGTAAAATATCTGTGCTATTTATCATAAAATACAGTATCGATGAGTGCAGAAGTCTCCCTGCCCATTAGAATGAGTTCTGGCATCTATTGGCGCTTCTGCCGAGTGACTTCCATCTGGTCAAAAAAAAAAAAATCCTGCCGCTGAAAGGGTTATAGTAGTCCAGCTGGTGCTGGAAAGTGGCTTTGTGGTGGATAATTTGGTCTCCTGTTTTTTCCATTTTCGCTCAAGCTGTTTTCCTGCTCCAAGGTGGACCTCTGTTGTATAAGAGACTCCGGGGGACTGGGAGCTTCTGTGGAGGGGCGTATGTGGTGAGGTGTTCTTGGAGTCGCTGTTCTTCGAGAACTTGTTTAGGACTTCGATCTGACATGATCTGGACAATGAGCACCATGGAGAAAACCACCTCTGTGCTTATGTTCTACTGTGAGCAGGCTGCCACAAGTTGAGAATTTTGGGAAAGCATTTTTTTGTGTCTTTAACATGCAGGTTCTCAGAAGTTGCTTTGCTAGCTTATGGTCTGCCACAGGCCATTGTATCTGACTTATGAAGTGTATGGTGGGGGAACCATGCAGAGTCATGCCTGGGCTTTGTTGCAGGAGCCAGAATCATCGGTCAGAAAGACTGCATCAGCATTAGAAATCAATCAGAACCAATATCTAGTACAACTTTCACTCAAACATGGGGTAGATCCCAATACATAAAACAAGCATACCTCTTTCCTCCACTTGCGTTTTTGTCCTGTGTAGAAGTATAAGAGAAGACAATTGGAGGAAAGGAGGGTACATTTTTTGGGGGGGATTTATCCATGCTCATGTCCTTGGTCACATTCCTAATTACGTCAGGACGACACAGTTGTTTTTTTTTGAAGAACTTTCACAGAGATAAATGAACAGATAAGAATTTAACCTGCCAGGCCTATTACTGGATAAAACCAGTCACATAGAAATGCGATTTTTCTTTTTTGATGGGCAAAAATCGGGAAAACGGAGGATTGAATTCCCTGCTGCAAAAGACGCCTTCTTGTCGAAGCCCATTGGGAAAATGGTCTTTCCTGTAGAAAAAAAATCATAGATGCCACTGAAAGCCAATATTGTTTTCGGTGCTGAGGTGGAGAATCTGACTGTTCTGGTCTCTATCCCTAAGAGCGAACATGTTTCTGCCCCCTTTAGGGCAGGGTAATGAGACAGACTGCATCAAGTTAGAAACAGGATATGAGCATGAGCAGGATTTCTGGGCCTTTAAGCGGGGCAGAAATGCAGATTAGCAGAACTCCGCAATCCTCCGTCCATCTGGTGGGTGACGAGGCACCGAGCGGGAGACCCATCTGCTCCCAACTTGAGGCTGAGCCTCTCTGATGCCATTGAAGGGCTTACCTAGAGTCTCTGCGCTCCCAGCTGAGGCATGTGTCCAGATTAAGCCCCGTTCAGCCATTGGTGGCTTCTCGACAAGTGCTTCTACATATGTCGGTTGAAACTAGCGACGTTATTAATGTGAGTGTGCATGCAATGGTGCCAACCAGCATGCTTATCTGGAGCCTGTGTCTGTCTACTCTCTGTCCAACTCGCATTTCCACTTTCTAAAAACTAAAGATCGGCCATTTTTAATCAAGTATTTGGCCTTATATTTTCACTTGGAATCTAATTCCTTGGAAGTTTTTCTGCTATACGTTTTCTAATGAGGTGGGAGTTAAATAGAATTCCCTGGGGGGTAACAGAACTTAACTTGTCAGCAAAAAGCAACACGGGATAAGATCAAATTTAATTGAGGAGGGGAAAAAAAGAATTATAAATTCATTCATTGCAATGTTGGAGTGGGAAGGCTGTTGTGGTGCTCTGTGACTGTCATTGATTTCATCTTAAGCCTGGGCCCATGATCACTGTGGGTTGAGCAAGATGTCCCTCTTCATCACGGTGAGTCTTGGGGTGTTCATTCGTCAGAATTACTGGAGTACATGGGAGGAGAATGCGTCCCCGTGAAAAGCTTTGACTAATGAACTATAACAGTTGGCTATAATTAGCAACAGTCCTTCGCTTCAGACTTAATAATTTCATGCATTTCTTAGAACCTGATTAGTCACACTTGACACTAATTAGATGTTGCCCAGTTTGATGGTTCTTGCATCGGAGACATTAATATGAAGGTGAGAAGCTCAGTCCATTGGCGTGTGCTTGAGCTGTCCTATCAAGTGCAGTGCGTTTCGTGTGTATGTTTGCGTGAGAATGTAATTGTGTGTTTAATTGTGTTGAAGCGCACTCTCATGCATGTTTCTGCTTTATTCTTTTAACCCTGTTGTGTTCTTTCTGATGTTTTATTATGATTTTTATTAGAGGTCCAAGCAAAAGGTACTAGAACCCTACTGTGTTTATTCTGATTATTGCTGTTTCCCCCCGCCCCCCCCAGGAGGGTAATGGGTGCTTTGTAATAAAGGACGGGATGAGAGGAAAAAAGGGGCAGAGGGTGGGGTGGGGGCGGGAGATGGCTGTTTTTGCCTCTACTTGTTATTACGTTGTAGCATCATTATTATTATTATTATTATTATGTTTTTTCCATCTTCCTTAAGTGTTTGCACAGCAAAGAGTGTAGAAGCTAGCCATACCAAATTTGAGACATTGGATCCTATGTTCACCCACTACTTGGGTTAAAAGAAATTACCCTTACTGGTCATATGATGGCGCTGTAGAGAGGCACAGGGCATTTTGGTTATAACTTCTGAACCGTAAGTCCGAGAAACAACATTATTTTTTTTTTTTTTTGCTGGATTCTGTGGATCTGTGCTACACAATCTATTGAAGGCCACACCCATTTGTGTGAATTTGTACATTTTTCACAAAACGCAATTTTTTTTTTGTTTTTTTAAACCTTCAAAATCGAATATCCTCCTAGATGGGTGTGATTGATTTGCGCAAAGTTTGCTACACAGCATCCTCAGACAAAGATCTTAGTCTTCCCATCTCAAGTTCAATAAAAAGGCTCTTAGACCATTATGATTTTCCATATTGGATTTTCCAATATTTGGAATTTTTTCTTTAACCCTTGAAATCAATCGATCTTCTAGACAGTCCTGCCAATTTGCACAAAATTTGATACACAGCATCTGCAGATCAAGGACTTAAATCAGTGTTGAGAACATTGCTACACTGAAAGATGTTGCTGCAGTAAGCAAATTAAGTATGTAGGTGTGGCCTCCATTGATCTATTGAGGTGCAACTCCTGAATGCAGGGTCCAATCATCACAAAACTTTCAAAATTTAGGTGCAATTTCTGCAGAGTAAAAATGCAAAATTGCTTTCATATTTTCAACAATTTGACCCAAATGGTTCTAAATTTTCATGATGGGTCTTGGAATGAGCATGAAATGGATCACATCTATAAGCTATTAGACTCAAATCTACCAAAGTAAGTGTAAATCTGTCCAAAGATGGTGGTATAGCGAAAATGGTCATAACTCTAGAGCCAATCATCCAGTCAACTTGAAATTTTGCATTTAGAAACACAATTATGTAATCTAGTGCCAAATTTCAATAAACACATTGAGAAAGATGCTTTTGCTATGAGTAATTTTTGAAGGTGATTACTTCTACCATACAACTTTTTGCGGTCACAGCATGTATTCTAGAGCCGCCATTTGTCCGGAACCAAACAGTCGGCAGTGCTTGGGTTCGAGTACTACCATTGTCCGAACACTCCCATTTTTGTTTTGAGTTCCTCGTATACACCAGGCCCTGCAAAAGTCCGACCAAAAATAAGTAAAAATCAGACGGGTTACAATGCCACGACTAACAGAAGTTCAACGAGAACGCGTGATTGGGATGCTACAGACTGAAAGTAGGGTAGATCGAGTTGCCCTTCAATTCGGCGTGCATTCTGCGACAATTAGTTGCCTCAGAACCAGGTTTAATGCCACTGGACACACTGCTGATCACCCCAGATCCGATAGGCCACGTGTTAAGACTCCAGCATCTGACCGTCTTATCACGACTGACCGTCTACTGCACACCGAACCAACCTTCATTTTGTTTAAGGAAACCTCAACGCCGTCCGTTACCGTGATGAAATTCTCCGTCCAGGCATGCTTCCGTTTGTCCGACGTTGTCGACTGATTTCCAACAGGACAACGTGCATGAGCAATGTGGCACCTATCTGTATGGAGTTCCTTCGGGCACCGATAGAACACTAATGGGGGGGGGCATACGAGATTTCAGAAATCAGATCAAATCAAAATCTGAGAAATCAGATTGCCACTGATTTCCTGAATCGTTTCGACTTCGATTCACAAGGTCCCGATTCGACTTGATTTCCAATTCGATTCAATATCGATTCATTTAAGTATATTTCAGCTACAGTACCTGTTTTGCTTGAATGTGAAAGGAAGTCTTGGAGAACTAATGGCAGTTGAATTATTTATAAGAAACCTTCTATCTAGGCACAATATTTAAAATATTAAAGTTCACACTAAAAAGTGACCCCAAACTTGTTTCCTGAAAATACTTTTTATTGACCAACACATTTGATCAATCAACATAATAAAGTGCAACATAGACTTAACAGTCACTAGACTATTATTCTCTGAAACTGGGTCAATATTACATGCTTCACTTTGCAAGTTCATTTTCCAGTAAATGTTATTGAATTGGCAGTTGCTATGGGTAAGGAAGTTTTTCAAATGCATTTCAATACGGAGAGGTACGGCAGTCCCCATTTCAAGGCCTGCCCTAACATAGCCCTAACCGTAACCGTAACCTTAACCCCTCCCCTAACCATAATCCCTAATCCTTATCCTAATCGACTGCCCTACCAATAAAAACTGCCGTGTCTCTTGACACTGCGTATTGAATTTAAACTAATATCCTTGCCCAAAATCCCCCACATGGACATGTTCGACTGTACAGAAATAGATATCACGACATAATCAACAAAGAAAATAATATTGGATTATTACATTACTTAGCTCCTACAACTTAAGTAATGAATTTAAGTCTACTACTTGAGCTACTGAGGTTATTAGCCCCTGGAGTGACCTGAGTGACGCGCTGTTGCTTATTTTATGTTTCCTTGTCCTGGGTGCTGCGTTAATTGACCAAACCTCAGGCTGCCTTTGATTTGCGGTAAAATAAATTATTTATTTTTTGCCATTCTCAGGTGAGTAAAATCCGGTTTCCATTAGATTTAAGACAAACAAACCTACGAAAATCGTCCACACTCGTTCAGCGTTGCGGTCAAAAACCCTTTGCCTTTCCGGGGTAAACACCTAACACCAACTAAGAACTTCCTACCTATAGGCACCTGAGCATTCCATGAAAAACACGACACCCCCGTACAAGCAGTGAATTGCACCACCCTGGTTACTTCAGTATCATATTTGGCTCCTCCATAAGTGGGGTTTTTTTTTTTAACGGGGACTTCTTTTACTCTACTACATTTGAAAGATAAAAAAGTATACGTTTACTTCGTTACTTTGACACTGGCCACTTCGCTATTCGTTACAAATTAAAATATGAATGTAATTCATCATTTAAGGATTATGTGGAGGTGGCGTGTTCGAGAAGAACAGCGGTGCTCGGCTGGGTATCTTGAGCGCCTTATGCAGACGTGTCCGACGGCAGATATGAAGCCGCAAATTTATGCATGCAGAACAATAATGTATCACTAGATGGCACTCCAGGATCAGTTATTGAATATTCGCAAGCAAGATAGAAATGTACTAATAAAAGATAGATCTTTGAATGAAATGAATCGATTTCGAATGTAAATAAAAAATCGATCTGAATCGGAAAATTGATTTTAAAAAAAAAAACTCAGCCCTAATACGAGATACTGGAAGTGTCATTTGTGTTTCATCATGTCGAACTTCACCTTGTGAAATAAAAGCCAAAATGGCGATATTCAAACCCGATTTTCTGTTGTATCTATTGTCTGAGATTCCAATCTCCATTTTATACCAATGAAGTGTTGATTTCATAACAGTTACACTCGATAAAACCAAGAAATGGAAAATTGTGTTTCTTTTTTTGGTCAGTATAGTTTAGAAATTTGATGGATGGACAATGTAGTAGGCATATGTGTTATCTGACTACATATTTGTGCAGGTATATTTGTGTGGTGTAGTTGAGTGTATGGATGCACACAGGCAAGTACTTTTTTTATCCGTAGACGGGGGGGCTTATTTCATGGGTTGTCTGTCCGACCGTTGTCGGCGTCAGCGTTGTTGGAGAACATCATCTCCGAAATCACTGGACTGATAAAGCTGATACTTGGCACAGATGTTCCTACCTATGAGGATGCCAGAATTTCTTCATGGCATTGCCATCTGATTTTAAATATGGCTGCCATGGCGGCCATATTGAAAATACCATATGGAGCCATAGTGAAGCAATTATTGAAGCGATAATGCTGATATTTGGCATATGGGTAGATGGAAGCAAGTCCTCAAACATACTTGAGGATTTCATGAAATTTTGAAATTTGACCTTGATTTGACCCCTCAGTACTTTGGCCACGGCCACTTTCGAAGGTGTGTACGTTAAACATCTTCCTGTCTGAAACCATTGGACATATAAAGCTGAAACTTGGCGCACATTTTCCTACCCATGAAGACTTTTAAAGTTTGTTCATGGTGTTATTTACCAGCCTGTGCAAGTATAAACAATCCAGGTGAGCTACAGTGCCCATAGGACATTTTTTTTTTTTTTTTTTTTTTTCCATTTCCTCTGTATCAGTTTATGTGCTGATGTGTGCACTTATTTGTCTGATGTATTCATGAATTCAGTAATAGTTTGTGTTGTTTGTTAGAAATGCTGGTGGTGGAACTATGTTTTCTAGTTGTTGAACCTGCCAGTCCTGTGTTGCTTGCTCAGATGTGTGTGGCAAAGACATGTTTTTCTGTGGATGTGGACTTGACCAGGTATTTTTTCATAATGCTTTCAGTTACCTGACTGCAATCTACTTTGGCATGCCAGATAATATACCACCTGCCATAGTAACCTCCGACTGATGAGCTGTGCTTGTCAAATAAATGTTCATGCTTCTCTTTTTTTATGCCTGGACTGTGTTTCACTGTTGAGTTTTTAACGACAGTAGCTTCATTGGGCATGTGTATTTACATACTGATGCAGTGGCTTCCTGTGATGCAGGCTGGGGCAGTTTTAGACGAGAGAAGCTGTAGTGGCCCCCTCTAACCTTCTGACACATGGACAGATGTATTCTGACCAGCACTTCTGGCTGGGCATAGCACTTGACCTCTCTCTTGCACTTGACCTAATAATCCCTCTCTCTTTCACTTTTTTGCTTCTTCTCTCTCATTTACACAATTGGAATTAATTCAGTTTACACTGAATTAAAATTGTTCTCTATTCCCAGTACTTTCTCATGAATATTGTTGGTGTTGCTGGGATGCAGAGGTGCGGGACGTAACGCTACGATAAATTATTTATTTATTTTTTTTTTTCACGCAACAAAATAATGACAGACATTTTTATGCCCCCGCCCTCCAAAGAGGAACGGGGGCATTATGTCGACACCATGTCTGTCCGTCGTCCGTTAACTTTTCGTTTCCGTGGGATAACTATAGATTCGCTCATCGGATTGATGCAATTTCTTAATGGCGTATTGGGACTGGCCAGAGGAAGGTTCCTTTCGAAAACCAGCGTTGTGCGATATCTAATATGGCCGCCACAGCAGCCATCTCAATATGCCCTTGATCAACTTTCAGGCGGGGACATATGCCACGCTCTGCGTTGCTCTTGTTAATTATGAAAATCATGTGGCAGTGTTGTGTCTAGAACTGACCCTCATCCAAACGCTTAAACTGCCCTCAGTTAAGCTCATTCGTTTGCCTATGGGGGGGAGGGGGAGGGAGGTAGTGTATGTGGCACACAGTTTTGTCTCTGACAAGTGTTAGGGCTGACCCCTCGTTTGGTACCCCCCTTTATTCCCGTCCTTGGTGTCTTACTCAATGCTACTGATATCCTAAGGGATTAACATGGGCTCTCAACCCTTATTGTCAGTGAGAGACCTTGTAGGTTGCAGATTTGGGGTTAAATGATCAGTATTTTTTTTTTTTTTTTTCAGTGCAAGATTGTCCGTTTCTGAAAAATAAGTATTTACCTCCTCCCTCAATCATCCTAGAGCAAGTGCATTGACACTTGTAAAACCTTGTGTCATGTAGAAGTATATTCTAGATTTGTACGACGAGTGATAAAAGCTGAACTGCATTGACAGTTGGCCTATGTCTTTAGCTGCAGTCTTGATGTTGTCATTCATGGGAGAATAACAGCTGACTTGTCAAACACTCCTTGAAATGATGTATAAACATGACGCACAGCTTCTCTCGACTGCCAGGATGTGGTGTCAAGCTGTCTAAAGACCGAGCGCTTACATTTCACTTAACCTACTCGTATTCTGGGGATGGCCCAGGAGAGTTTACAGTCTTCTGGAGGGGTACGAAATCCCCCCCCCAGTCTTTCCATCTGAAAAAGCAAATCAATACTGTTGCTATTTCCTAATGGAAAGGAGATTTATGGGACAGGTATTCATTGACATGCTGTGGCCCCATCATGCTTTGCAAGAGCTTAGATTTGAAAGCAATTTATTGAATGAGCAGTTACATTTGCTGAGGTGCTTCCAACACCCCCCTCTACTGTCCGTGCCTTGATTTTGGATTTTTATTGGTGTCGAAGACGCTTCTTGGCTCTTGATTTAGTTGAATAAGATCCTTTAAAGTGGTTATTTGGATTTAAGCTTTGTTTACTTGGGTCAAGGATAACCGTTTATTAAATTTTTTTTTTTTCTTTTGGGCAGCATTGACTTGGCTCTTCAGAAAAGTTTTTTGGATTAACTTGATGAATGGCAGCCCAAGCAAAAAGCATTGGACACCTGCTGCCTGTCATTCAAGCAACCAACAGTTGATTCTAATCTTCATTTCTTTTGATACACCTTGATTTACCAGTTGTATGTTTTGACAGTGATCTCTCCTTTTTTCCTCCTTTTTCGCCCTTTAATATTTTTCTACACGATGCACAGTAAAATAATTGGTTGCATTGGCTTTGAGGTTTCGGCTAAGCCGTGCTTTTCAGGGGTCAGTTAGTATTCTAAGCACCACCACTTAATATTTCCCCTTATCGACATGTGGCAAATGCGCAGAAGGAGGGCGCATGTTTCCAGGGCCCAGTTTACCTCCTCTCTTGCCTTGCAGTATCAGTCCTAAATAATTAATTGTCAATTGGATTAATGGCCGTGTAATGAGTCTGTGCGGCTCCCTGCTTTTCTTGAATGTGCTGAGATGGGAGAAATATCCCTCTCTCTCTCCTCTGCTCTGTCCTTCTCTCCCTCTGTTTTTCTCACACTCTTTCTCCCTCTGTCATTCCCAGCAGCTTTCTCTCTTACCTTCCCTGCTACCTTTCTCTTGCTTCCTCTCCCACGCTCTCTCTGTTTTTCCTTTTGCTCTCTGATCTCTCCGTCTCTCTCTTTTTTTTTTTTTAAATGCCGGTGCTCAGAGAAAGGTCTAGACTGTTTGATTGATTGGCACCCCTCTGCTTCTCCCCCTCTCTCCCCCACGGCATCATCACCAGTCATGATCAGAGAGGCTGTGGGGGCAGCCTCCCCCTCGCTCAGCCACGAGGTTGAGACTGCTCATTCCTCCAAAATCCACAATTGTTTTACCAGCATTGCATGCATGTACCCCTCTCCTGACAAGAGTCCGAGCGTTGTGTAAACCGAACCCTCCGTGATGGGAGAGTTTCCAGTTCCGGAAAGCCCTGTTGGGAGCTCTCCTGTCTTAGATGAAAGAACAGGGATAGTCTTACAGGGTTTCAGTCAAACCAGCCTGTTTTTTTTTTGGTTTAGTTAAACTTGGGAAAGCGCATTCAATTTTTATTTATTTATTTATTTGTTTGTTTGTTTTTTTTTGTATACACTACTGCACAGGTGTCAAACTGACCCATAACCTGCAGCCTCTTGGCCCTTTTTTCAGTCCAACAATGCCGAAGCACACCTGATACAACTAAAATCAGTCGTGCAGGCCTAGATCAATTGATTAAATCAATGGTTTCAGGCTTCTGCATTGTTGGACTGAACCTGGAGCCTCTTGACCCTTTTATGGGTCACTGTGACACCCCTGCACTACTGGGTTAAAAGGCCATTTCTTGAAGTGAAAACATGCATACAAATTGTTAATGTACAAGATGTCGTTATTAAAAATTTTAGAACTCTATTTTCAGGCAGTCACAGATGGAAAAATTAAAATTAAATTTTTTTTTAATTTACATCTTGGATTGATCAGAATGGCCACCTTTTTACTTAATGGGCTATGCAGATTCATGAATTTCTGTCATAGGGTTCCAAAGGTTTACTCCTCACTCTACTGCGGACTTTTCCTAACATTTGCTGCACTTTCTTATTGATTTTTCTGTTTAATTTACACCAATCATGGTTGATTTTTTAAAAATTATTTATTCATTTTTTTTATTTTTGAAATAATTTCTTGGAAAATGTAAATTATTAGTTAACGTGCTTATTTTGTGAAGTACACAATTTATCAACTCCAAAATGTAGGTTATTATGCAGTGAAATAAAAGACTTTTTGACTTCTATGATTCATATCTTGCCTCGTGTTTTCAGGTTATTGCATTTAGACTGATAATATTTCACTGAAACACAAAGCAGTAACTTGAATCAAGTGCTCTAAGACTTTTGATCAGTAGTACTTACATCAGTTTAGAAGCACTACCGAGGCAGCCGGTGAGCTGAAATTTTGGGAGGAAGAGAACATGCCTTTTAACTAATGAGCAATCTTCACGTCAGTGTTTTCAATTATTTATTTAAATTAACATAACATGAACCAGGAAAACTTCTTACATTTATCCGATGAGGCCGGTTCTTTTTGTAAGTGTATGATGAAAAAATAAAATTCTCAATTTTGATGCAAAAATGCTGTTCTTCCAGGCTTACTTAGTTGTGGATACTTGTTACTAGTCCTCGTTTTTTGTTGTAATTTAAAAAATCATGAAGCACTGATTGGATAACCCAGGGTTTGCAAGGACGCTGTCCCCATCATGGAAATTCGCATTGAATAAAAAAAAGAAGCGAAATGTATATATCTGCTTGAGACTAGTGGATGCAGTCTGTCAGGTCGCTGAAATATGAACAAAATGTCAATAAAACTAACATGCGTGCAGCTGCCATTTGAAGGTGTTTATCATCTGTTCCCTCGTGCAGTTATACTGCTTTACACCACTGTTATAAAACAGACCTTAGAGACGCTATACAGAGTGAGCAAGTGATCTCAGGAGAACTTTTTTCTAGGGGAGGTGTATGGTTGCCAGTGGGAAAGATCACAATTTTAGTTCTTCATCCATCATTTTTTTTTTCTTCTCTTTTCTATTTAGAGGTGGTGAGGGGGCATGGTCTGAAAGAGGCAATTTCGACAAAATGCAAAAATGAGGTTTTTTCAGTGCCCTGAATCATTCTCAGTGGTTATCTTGGAAATGATAGAGACCAAAGTATTTGTCACAGTGATGAATTTTCCGAGGGTTACTCAGGGCGCACATATAGGGGGGCTCTGCAAATCAGTACTGTTTTTTTTTTTTTTTGCAATTTTGTGTACATTTCCATAGTTATTGTGATATGCACCCTGATTGACCCCGAATGTTTCATGTTCTGCTGGATACCTTTGCATCTTTAGTGTACAATACTGAGAAATTTGTTGTGGGGTCCTCGGGGCGCACGACTATGGGGGCATTTTGTTGAACAGGAAAATGAAAATTGCTCTTTTGTAGCAGCCTGTCTCTCAATGCATCAAACCTGATAGCACTTGGTTGGTTATGTTCCTAGACATGTCATGCATATCTGCCAGGAAGATCACCAAGGGGTGTGCCTTTGTTAACCCCCTACATCACAATTCATTGTGGTAGGTATTGATGAATTCTGCTGTGTTCTGACAGTGTTCCCCGGTCACATTGAGGGTGTGTCCTAAGTCTTTCAGGATTATATTGAAAGCATATTACTTGTCCGTTATTCTGAGGAGGAAATGATCAAGGGGCACTGAGGGCATCAACACATGGGGGGCGCCCATCAAAAAAAATGTAAATTCACTATTTTCCATTTCTTTGTGGATTCTTAATTTCCAATGAAAGATGATTACATTGTTATTATGCTGAGTGACAATTGCTGTCTGGATCAGTCAGCGACTTATAGTATTGACCCCATCCAGGCCTTTGCCATTTACACTTTTTATTATTGGCAAGTTCACTGTCATGAATGCTGTAACATTATATTTTCATCATATCATCTTTAGTTATATAGGAATTCATGGTAAAAATGTGATATTGCTACGCAAGTAGCCACATGCCCAAATAAGGATGTGAAGATGAGCAATTTTTTGAAAATTTCAAACTCAACCAAAATTATTAAAATTGTTCTGGCTCTACCAATGTGGTTGTCCTCTAGATGTGGCCCAATAGATCAAAAAGTAATGACATTTTTTCTGCTGGAATTTATCTAGCATATGAGCCATTGATTTTTAACATTTTTTTTTTTTTTTTTAAATATAATAATTTTATTCATTTATAAGGTGCAAATTCTATATGAATATATTCAAATGCAAAATGCTTTGTGAGAAGAAAAGGGTACAAGCTACAGCAAATCTTGACAGCCTTTTTAATAATCTACAGGAACAAATCAGTCCAAGACACTTGATTTCAAAGCTGTACATTGGAAACACTTGGAGATATTCTTGCTTGAAGTTGCACCGAGAGGCAAGTTTGGCAAAATTTTTGGAAAAAGTTAATCAAAATTTCCAGGGGCTCTAACTTCAAAACTATTTGAGATACAGGGCTAATATTTTGGGTACCTGCATAAATATGGTAGAGGAGCAACTGTGATTTTTTTCAGAAGAATCTGAGAGGGTGACCTGGGAGCCACTGGTTGATTTGAGCTGGAATTACCTGTAGTTTCTTTTTTGTTGAATTAAATGCTCATCTAAATTGGATTTACTACTTAATTGCTGCTGCTTTGTTTTAAGAAGGAACCCTTGAGTTTTGCTAAATGCAGAAGGATAACTGATTATTGGAAAACTTGTGAAGCAAGGAAAATGATTGAAAACAGGTCGACTACTTAATAGTTAAAGGAGATTTTTCAATCCTCTAATTTAAGCTGAGCAGCCATCACTGAAGTACCATGAATGATGGAAACGATTCCTTTGCTTAAGTGATTGACTGCTGGCAAACCCAGCCTGTCTGTGAAACTCAGCAAGACAAAGAGAGTGGAGGAAACGGGCAGTGTGTGTACCATTCTCCAGCCCAACGGAGGTAAAGAGGGAGGGAGACTGGGGTAGCAGCACGGGGAGTGGTAGAGAGAAGGACTTCAGGAGATGGAGCGAAAAACATAAGGAGCGAGGGGAGACAGGGAAATGGAAAAATGGAAAGGGGGATGCATGGTGAAACGGATACAGGAAGATAAAGAAGGTGGGATGTTGTTGGGAAAGCAATATCAGTTGGAGAGAGAGTGTGGGTTGGTGATTCATTTAGATACTAGAGGCGGGCACAAATGGCTGAGGTCAAAGAAAGTGCACCAAGGATCATTCTGTTAACCAGTGAGTTTGATTGTCACAACACTGCAGTAACCTTGAAATGCCCAGTCATTATGTTATTGTCTCTCGATGACAGTTTTTTTTTTTTTTTGCAAAAAATCCCAGTTGTGTGGAGGATGCAGTCCATTCACTGGACCAAGGTTTCGGTGCTAATAATGGAGCAGGAAGCTGAGCTTGAAAGTATTTCGGAATTTATGTGTTATCAAGTCAGCTACTTCAAATCCACTTTTACCCCCTGATGTCATAAGAGCTGACTTGCAGATCAGTGTGATGACATGTAAACAGAACCTTTGTTTGAAGTGTTTGTTGTGCACGCTGTCCTCTAACCTGACCAGCTCCGCGTTTTGCAGCGGTGGCTCTTATGGCTCTACTGATGAGTGCTTTCCAATGTCAGGCTGTCTAGAATTCACCTTTATTGGGAGTGTTGATGTCGCCACCTCACAAGGATTGTGTTTCTTGTGGACACTGCCTTCTTTCTATATAAATTTAGGCCTAAGGAAGAATGAGTGAAGGTTGGCATTGATCTCCATGCATTATTGCCGAAAAATATATATCCTTTATATCCTTTGGATATCTCCTGTGTTTTTTTCCATTTCAGGGTTGTGTATGTGGCAAAATTTCTCCACCTACAGCTTTGTTCCTCAGAGAAGATGGTTTTGTGATTGCTGCACTACACCCGGCATTCTTAACTCTGGGTTGCAGAGGGCTAAAGCCAGCAATGCACCAAACTCCCCAGCCACTGTGTTGTAGCAGCGTCTCAATGGTGTATTCATGTCCAGTGCCCTTCCTGAAGTTTGTCAGATGACCGCTCAAGTCCATCAGCTGTGCAGTTGGGATTTAATCTGAGAAGGGCATGTTGCAGGAGTGGAAGATGTGTGGCTGGTTGAATATTTAAGACTCGGTATAATACATCCGTTTGTAGCCTAATTTCATAGATTGGGATGCCCAGTATTTTGAAAGTACTTGCTGAAGTCAGAGTCAATTTTATTGATTTACACATTCTAATTTCAAAAAGGGTTAAAACTTTTTATTGTTTAGCTTGGTTAATGTCTCAAGCGTTCTGTGAGAAAAGCTCTAGAATGCGCAAAACAATGCAAAAGCGGAGAAACTGAGTAAAAATAAACTTGAAGTGTATATATGTTTTTTTTTTTTTTTAATTCTTCTTTCATAACAAATTCACCTTGGTTGGCTACTCCTCTGCCTGTTGATTCTGAGCAGATGCAATGTCATTGCCCATCTTCCTCGTCATTTCCAGAGAACTGACAACTAGTATTTGCGCCCAAGTGGGTTACATTTCATGGAGTTGTCACAAGTCCATTCATTTTACTTAAAGCCTTTGTTTCAAAAAAGTCAGTATCAGTCAAAGCCTTTACTTCCACTTAGTCACACACCTGCTATTTAAATAACTGATCTAGTATGTTGCCCGTCATTCCCACTCAGTAGTCTCATTCAATTGCTATGGATGAATTGCGTGGTTATGGATGGAAACCTTTGATTGCATTTAACCAAGCAATTTTCTTCAAAGCCTGGTGGACTACGGCAGATTCTGTATACTGCTTGTTCTTTGTTCCTTTTAAGTCCGCTTGGCCGACAGGCCCAAGGGGCTTATGCTGTACTTGGGGTCATTAGTGGTGGTCTGTTGTGCGTCCGTCTGTACGTGCGTTACTTTGTTTCAGTGCGATACAGCTTTCAGTTTTTCAGGATCCTTTTCATATTCTATATGCATGTATATGTGCCAAGATCTAGCCTGTGTTCTATTTTGGGCGTGCTGCCATTCTTGGTTTGGCCAGCAGGTGGCTTTTTCTGCAAAATTTCAAACTGCTAATCTCTAAGCTAAGGTTGTTCTGCCAAGAGTTCGTCATATGTATTGGGTTTTTGATTTGACCTAATTTTGAAGGTGATATAGGTTAAAGGTCATATAATGTGCCCATTTCGTTTCCGCGCCATAGCGCCCTCAGTTCTCAACGGATCCTTTTGCTATTTAATATGCATGTATATGGGCCCAAGATCTAGCCCGAGTTCGATTTTGGTCATGCTTCGATTCTTTTTTTGGCCACTGGATGGCTTTTTCTGAAAAATTTCAGACAGCTCTGGCACCCTTATTCTACGATCTAAGATGCTCCAATTTTTTGCCCGCTTGGCCAAAAGGCTCAGTGGACATATGCTTTGCTCGGGGTCTTCAGTGGTGTATTTCGTCCATCCATGCATGCCTGTGTAAACTTTTGGCTCGTCTGCGCTCTAGCGTCATTCAGTTTTTCACCGATCCTTTTCATATTTCATATAATGTGTATATAGTGTCTTAAGCTCCTGACTAAGTTCGATTTTCAGCCCAATAGGACCGATACTATGGCCAATAGGGGGCGTTCCATTTTGGCCACATTTGGCTAAGTTGGCGTAGTGGCTTTGCCACTATTTTTTTTTTTTTTTTTTTTTTTTCTTCTCAGGCATATTCACGATAAATCGGGGAAAAAATGCAACTATTCCATTAATGAGCCAATTTTTCGGAATATTCATTTCGGAAAATTCAGCTATTTTAAGCGCACACATTCAGGAAAGGTTGCGGAATCATAGGAGTATGGCATTTTCAGTGTTGGAGTCATTTTAATTTGACTCTACATTTCTCTTGTTAATGTAAACTCTTCTATATTGATATTCTGTGGTTTAGTTTTATGGTGGTCCGCCTATGGAGCACAATTCTGGCCACTTATGTCGACCAAAACAAAGAATTTGAGTGGGTTCAAATAAAGAGCTGAAAATAGGAGAAATGTGAGCACTGTGTGAGTTATGACTGGTGCTGCTGAGACCCTGACATCTTTTCGCATGTTTAGTCGATTATGGGGTTTTACCGTTCTCTATTCTTTCGAAGCGTCTTTTGTCCTGGTGGAAAACTGATACCCCACACTGCTGTTTTGCGGTGTTTCGTGTTGATTAGACTTCTGTCCTCAGATCTGTTGTAGAGCATTTTTTTTTTAAACTGAAAAAGATATTTTAATGTTGATTTGATATTATAAGTTTTTTCATATATAATTATTTTATCTTATTTTATATAATGTTTTATTTTTTTTTTTAATCAATGAAGGAAACTCAATTGGTATCGGGGCCTACTAATTGTCCTACAGCTACAAGTCTGTAGTCCGAGGTGCAGTTCCACGTGCATGAAAAGCTTCCTGTTGTTAACCACCATGTCATTCTGATAAAGCACCATTAATGTATAACTGAAGCTGATTAGATTACAATCTGAATTCATCCAGTCCCAAGCCAGACAGCTGCTGTAGCTCAGAGTAGCATTGACTTTAGCAAGTCATTCACTTGTAGTTTCACTCCCAAGAACCTATAAATCCAGGTTCACTGTCCTCCTGGAAACTGTCAGATTGGCACGTGCTTTGTAAGTGATGTGACAGGGGCCTGGATCACATGCCTGACGAAGAGGAGCCCTTTGCTTGTCCCCATCTCACTGCGAGATTCTATTTTCTACTCACCAACTTCTTTACTCCTGTTCTCAGTGCACTTTTGTCTCAAATGTGCTTAACAGCCAGTTGGGCCACTTTCTATTGACTAACTGCGAGATACAGTTTGATTATGCAAATTCAGAGTTAATGCATGGCACTTTGAATTGTATAAGGGTCTATCACAGATGACGTGTGATCCATGTTTGGCTACCCGGGACCAGTTGCTTGCTATATCAAAAAAATAATCAAGCTTAGTTCTAAAGCAGCTTTATTTTATTGTTAAACCTTTACCAGGTGAGTTTACTGTGCTTGATGGCCATGTTAGGTATGTTTTTTGGGAAGCATATGAAATCTAACGGAACAGTAATGCCTTCAATGGGCTCATTGCTCCTTTCTTGTATTTTCTTTTTAAAGAATACATTTTTCTCCTCCTGCGTTATGTATTTAATCATCGGTATACGAGTTTTAGCACATTTTTATTTGCCATCTTAAAAATGGAGAAGAAAATCATAGTATTGTTTTATTTAATTATTTTCGGGTTAATTTTCATTTTCTTAGTTAGTCTTGTAAATTGCTTAACTGTGTGTGTGACTTAATGCATTGTAACCTGTTCTGTTTAACACTATTGGGGTGATGATGAATAGAGACTATATACTTTGTACGTGTTGATTTAACACAGAACATTTTATTGTGTAAGGCACAGAACATTCACACAACAGTCGCTGCGTAGCTCCAGCAGGGCCCTTGGGACAACAAGGGGGAGACCGTCACCATTGCTATGGTTTTTCCAAGGGGTGACAGGCAGAATTCCCACCCGGGGTGGAGCGTGCAGAACATGCGCTAAAACCTTGGCAGCATTATCCCTCAGGAGACTATGCTGCCTGACACAGCTTGAAACCCTCTTATGCTATAACTGCAGGGAAATCTGACAGATGGATCCAACCTGGGGAATGAAGTACGCTCTGCTTAGTTTTTGCAGCTTCTTTGTGAGCTCGGAGTCTTGAGACAGCTTTTAGCTGTCTGCTTGAATGTGCCAAACATGCCCCTCTGTGGCATTTGAAGAGGCTTCAAACATAAACATCCCCACTCCAAAGTGTAAACGACCTCTTCACGTTTGATGTGGTTGCGCTGATGCATGCCTCTTTGCCAGGCACTTACGAGTTCATTACAGTAATGCGCTACAAAGTGCATTTGATGGTGAGCGCATGTTGATTTGATTTTTTTCCTTTTTTTTTTTTAAATCCTGGCTTTTGGAAGACTTTTAGTATGAAATTCCACTTAATCATCGCAGCAAGTGATACTTATTATAGGGAATATAACCGTAAATGTTTTGAGTTAGAGGCTAAAAAACATCTACTTAGGCTATGTGGAGTGATTTTCTGTCTGTAATTTAAGCTTCTGTGAGAATTTGTGTTGAGTTTCCTGTGCTGTATGAAGACTTTGATCAATGGACCTTTCTGACCTGTCAGTCAAGTGTAGAATCACTACCAAATTGCCTTATCTAACCAAGGTCCTGCCTACCCCGACTGCACTGCCATATTGTCCCATGATCAATGCAGTCAATTGCTTTGTGTAGTAGGCAAGGTCTCTGACTTTATCAAAAATGGTTCTTAGATGCGCTTGGGAAACATGTAATACTGATGAAAATGATACCCTGCCTGGCAACAGGTAGCTCAAGTCATTCTTTTTCCAAGGCCAAAAACGCAGTTGGAAAAGTGTTTGCGATGGATTAAGGCATGTGGAAGGCCTTCCTCGCAACTCAATGTGAATAAGATCAAAAAACACAAGGCTGTTTGCTCGACAATAAGCGAATGAATTTTTTTGCCATTTCTCCTTCACTAGTTCGTTACCAACAATCTATGCATACGGTTTGCTGAGAAGACAGGATTACAACAATGGCATCATGCATGCATACTGTAACGTGGTATTGTTTTTCCCCAATGGACTTCCGCATGCAATACCACTGGGCTTCTGCCAAAATATTGTTCAGAGGGAGATTTCCCCCTTTCCAACTTTTTTTGGGGGTGATTTTCAATTTGTCAGGAGGGATTTCAGTATGTAATGGCTAGCTGTCACAACCATAAGAGACTGTAACAACTATTCCTTTATGATATTAAGATGATCTGAAACTAGACAAAAGTTCTCCCAAAAATAAAACATTTATTCAAAAAAAGTAATTACTGCACTCAGTGACTGAGTGACCATGTAAAATTTGAAAAATACAAGTTACAACTGCCATTGACTATAATCAGATAATGGATATTATGCGACAGAACGGTATGCTTTAGAACAGGACTGGGGTTGACTAGATTCTCTGGTCAACAAACAAACCTGCAAAGACACAAAAAATAGCAGTGCTCCCGCTAAGCAGCGCAATTCTCGGTCGCTACGTATATCCGCATGGAACCTTTACATTACATTACATTACCGGTTCTTAGCAGACGCTCTTATCCAGAGCGACGTACAAAAGTGCACAAGAACAGTACAAAAGTGCAGAGCTCCTAGGAGACAAGTACAAGTGCTAACAGTCAGTGACAAAACACGTTCCATTGTTACAGTGCAACAAAGGGGCAGAGTCAAGTGTAAGAAAAGGGCAATAAAATAAGTGCAATAAAAGGGCAACAGGTCAAGTGTAACAAAGGGGCAGGAAAATCAAGTAAACTGACAAAATAGGGTGCAACAAAAATGAAGGGAAACCAAATCAAGCGGTAACAATCAGGAAGTATGGTAAACAGAATTAAGTGCAACATAATGGAGAGGTTGCAATTAAGTGCAACCTCTACGTGAAGAACGAAATTGACAGAACAGAAGGCAACACTTTGGAAACGGTTATCGTACACCCATAAATTAAAGACTGGCATTGACAGCATGGAAAAAAAATCATTAACGTACAAGCCATCTTCCCCATGATAAAAATTATTCACTTTATTTGAAGCGAGTCAGGTGAATAAACATTTTAATGAATAGTTGCAAACGGCGCAAAGTTTGTGTCCAAGGCGAAAATATGTACAGCGCTGGGCAGGCTCGTGATTACCATGTCTGAGATTAGGGACGACGTTGGCCATGAAAATGTATAGCCACTGCCCTGATTGGGGTGCTGTGCAACGAAAGGGAAGATTTGTGATCATATGCGGCCAGCGGCAAAGCAGAAAACGTACCCTGTGATTGGCTAGTTACTCTCTGAATGTCCAATCTGTTCAGATTTTGTGGACGGGAATGAACATATGAGTCGAGCAGTGCTTGTAAGGTATAGGTACTTTAAAGCCGCTTGCACACTGAATGCGAAATGAAATTTTCGCTCGACAGATTATATTGACTTTGACGTAATCTGTCGTGCGAAAAATTTGCTTCGCGTCCAGTGTGCTAGCAGTTTAATTCACTGAAAACGTGCGGGAATGGCCTGCTTTGACTTTTGACTATACTCCCTTCGCGGCAGTCCCTTCCCAATTTGCAACCCTGTAGCGCTACAGCCTATTGTGCGTTACTCTGAAAAAGCTGCAGACCACTGCCGGCTGGTATGAACCCATGACGTGATAGTCACTTCTGCTTCGCAACGCGATGCTTTACAGACCCAGCTGCCATCGGTTAGTTTTTCATCGAAATCGGTTTGGAGGAAAATGTCGATATATTGAACGTTAGACTGATAACTTGATTATGTCTAATGTAGGTAGTTTAAAGGTTGGCTGCTTTGTGTCATGTGATTTATTACAAAGTCTAGCTAGCGTATTGTCTGACTCATGACCACTGGATCCAGTGTTATTTTGAGCTGAGTGATGGCAACAAACGTATAAAAACTACTTGCTCTGCTTTACACGTGCAGTACGATTCCTCTATTTTTGCCTGGTTTGATCTTAATGTGCAGTGTATTGGATGTTTGGCTTTTCTGCATTGATCAACCGCACTTTGCGGTAGATCTTGTATCGCCCCCTGTTCTATTAAAAATTTTGAAATCCTTCCATGAAATGGTTAAGGCCTCTCTGGGCGACTTTGCCAGACAATTTGGACGCATTCGGTAAGAAACAAACCAAAATATTTTCGCATATTCGTGCCAGAGAGCGGTGCTCAAACTTCTGCTGTGATGTTGTCAATGTGGAACTGAGCAACGTTGTATGTGGGGCCTATAGCAACAGTTACTAAGGGGGGCGGAGCTGGTTGGAGCAAGTAGGAAAGGTCCTTTTTTTGTTGACTTTGAATTTCATGCATAAATTTATTTATTTTTCTTATCACCAGAGATGCGAAATTTATTTTTTTGCTCTTGCTTTGTTTGTCTGTCATCTTGGAACTTGTAAGGTTTTACGCAGTGTAAGGGGTTGTTGCACAGATTCTACTGCATGGTACTTATAAGCATAAACTGGGGTATATCTGTCTAGTGGAACTACTGACTCCAAACATTGAAGGCATCTTTCTCTCCCCTCCCTCTCAACTCTGGGGTCCTTGGTGATTTTGACTCACAGCAGATTATGCCTGGGCCTGTCATTGTCCTTTGAGATCACGTTTCGAGATCACACTTTATATCATTCTCCCTCTCTCTCTCTCTCTCTCTCATTTCTGTAACTTTGTTTTTCCTTCAAGATCACAGTACAGGCTTCTACCTCTCCCACTGTCCTTGCTTTCTTACAGTTCCTGCATAGTCTACGTGGCTGTATTATGCTTGTCTTTGATCTGTTTTCTCTCCCTTTCCACCTCTATCTTTCTGCCTGTCTGTCTTTGTCTGGCTTCTTCTGTCTGTCCTTTTCCCTACCCTCTCCCTCTCTCTGCTGAGCTCTCTGTCTCAACTCTCTCTCTCTCTCTCTCTCTGTTTATCTTTCCATTTGGCCCTCTCTCATTCTGTCTGGTCTTCTCTGTGAGAATGGCAGGTGTATCTGGGCCAGAATGTTCTCACCCAGGTAAGAATGGATCTCTACCCCTCCTGCAGGGTGCAGAACACAGCGTCCCTTTGTGCCCCCAGCGCACTGGAGTTTTTTCCTTTGTCCGGCTCCACATTCCTAACATATCTGCTCATCTGTGGGGTGAGGGAGCACATATCTGATCATGGCATGTCAGGAGACAAATGGAGGCCGAGAATAAGAGGTAGACTAAGGGATGAGACTGCGAGAAGGAGCGATTGAGGAAGGTCTCAGCTTGGGAGAATCGCCCCTGGGCCCCTTACATGCACGTATCCCTGTAGCTGGTAGGGGAGGGAATGTGGGGACGCCATGATTGAGATCTGCGGTTGTAGTTTAACATAGAGCAGGGCTTGTTCACAGTGGCTGTCTGCTGTTCAGGAGGGGGCTGGGGATTGTAATTGAAAGCATGTGGTCCCAATTGATTACTAGCTCAACAAACCTCAAATTTGTCGTTGGTGGTAGCGGTGAGCACGGTCTTCTTTTCTTCTCTAGGGTCAGCAGCACTTAGACCACTGAGTTAGCAATGGATTTTGTGCTTTTTTTCTAGACTCCGTTCATATCTCAGAGTCACAAATTTAGGTTTATCATCGTGTGCGGCAGACCTGTCTTTTCGCCGGCTTTGCTCCAATTAATGCAACAGACTGATTATCGAGCAAGGAATTCTGCTTGCCCCAGTCTGAGCGAGAGGTGTGATTTTGCGACTTCACTGTGAATAATGAGGTGCCTGGGCTCTGGTGCCTTGTGCTGCAGAATCAGGTGGGGGGAGGGCAATGCGAAGGGGAGCACAAGGCACACACATCCCTCCTGCTTCTCTGCCGGGTTCACACTGCTTTTCTTCTGTGAACCAGCTCTGCTCTGCTCCTCTTTGTATACTGTCACTGAACTGGGGCTGGCTGCTTTTATAGACATTCTGGTGACGGTAAATCACTATGTTCAGGGCTGTAGCCAGAGCAGTCTTCCCTGGCCAGACTTGGCCTCGGGTGGAGCTGTTGCTGGGCAGGTTGGTATCTCTCCCCAGCTCCTCAACACACATTTTTGAAGTGGCACAGACTGGCCCTGTGTCAGCCTTCAGAGAATTGCCTGGAGAAATGCTGAGGAAGCTCGCTGTCTGCTAGGCTTCAACTTGCGCTTTACCACGGAGGTAAAAATGAGCAGAGGACGTTGTTCAAGTTCATCCGAGGCTGTAGCCTTTGAAGATCCCAAATTGTTGCCTATTCAAATTTATTTTTATTTTTTTAATGATGCAAGACCATTTCCCAGTGTCTGTAGAACAAGGTTTTAAAGATTTTAGCAAAACGCACACGTGTGTGTGTGTGTGTGTGTGTGTGTGTGTGTGTGTGTGTGTGTGTGTGTGTGTATACACACATACGCACACACACACACACACACACACACACACACATTCAACATTCGCAGCCAATCTCTTGGCTTTCAGCCGGGTTGGCGGGGTAGTCTCTGGATAGTTGCTGGTTCAAGCCCCCAGTGAGTTGATCTGGAGAGATGGAGAACTCTGCTATAGGGACACTGCATCCCAAAATTGTTCCAGAGGCTTTACCCCTCTTTCTCCTTGTCCCTCCACACTTGCAACTTTTTTTAGAATTTCTCTCAGGGGATCCTAGCCAAAGAGAAACACCTTCTCAGTGGAATTTTCCTGATTTAAGTGAAGGTAAAAAATTCCACTCCTCATGAGCTCTGTGGTGCTTTGGGTGGGTGTCAATGAAAATGAAGCTCTGCTCTGATCGGCTGCATCATCATGATGCGACGTGAACAACGGCGGCCAAAACCGAAACTTGTCTGTACTGTGATAAGGATGGATGGTAGGATGGATGCTAAAACAACAGTTTTGTGTGAAGTTTGGTGAGGGGAGGAACGAAGTACAGACGGAAGGGTGAAGAACAGTGATTGTCATTTATGTGGGGCTTCTAAAACTGTTACCTTGGTGAGCTTCGATAAGTTGGGTCTTGACCGGCTGCACCAAAACGTGGCTTGCATGTTGTCCCTGCTGTTGGGCAATGCTTCGGAGCGACTGTTTCAGGGCACAGGTTAAGCGATTGCAGGAGGAGACGCAATTTCATTTTGGCCGTAGTGCAAATGTGGAGATGCTCACACAGGGCGTCTGCCCGCCTCGCCCCGCTCTCTCTGCCGTCTCTCTGCTGGCGCTGGTCCAAACCTGGTTCCCACAGGATCCTGCCCCCAGCACACACACCCCACCCACCCCTTACCCCAGTCTGGTTTCCTACCAATTTTTATGTCCTCCATTCCACACATGGGAGATTAACCTCCACAGCGGATCTGCATGCACAGGACTGAAGTGATTAAAAGCTATAAATTACACCCACTCATTGTGTTTTAGACATGGAGGGCTGGGGACGCATGGCGGTCAGTGGGAAGCGAGAGAACCTGCTTTAGCCAATGTAGTGGAGCCCTTGGTCAGGCGAGCCACATTGCTATTTGGGGAAACCCTCACCCAACCAATAAAAAGCGTTCTGAGTCAAGTTGACCGTGGAAAATCGAGTCGCAGCATTTCCCTTCTTGTGCGAGAGCGCCAGATGCTCCATGGTAGATTTAAAAAAAAAAGAAAAAAAAAAACGCCACTGCGGCGGCAAAATGCAGCGCCTGCTGGGATTGTAGACTGACTGCAGAGAGCCGCACTCTCCTGCAGACAGTGGAAACTGCAGCCGTGACTGGCAGCTGCTTCGAGCCTGATAAATATGGGCGTGCGGAAGTCCAGGAGGGGGATCAGCTGAGGACACAGTTTGTCAGTCACAAAAATGGGGCAGCAGAGAGAGGGTAATCGCTCAGAGTAGACTTGGCATTACATTCAGTGTTTCAAGAGTCTGTCTGCAAACACTTCCAAACAGCAGTTGCATCAGGTACATATGTGATTATTCAGATAATTATTCAGTATTTTCAGTGCTTTCTAATGCAGGATGAGAAAATTTAAAATGCAGACATAAACTACACATTGTTCCATAAAGACAAGCGTTTCCAGGTCTTTTTAATTTGAAGAATGCTAATCCATGGTGACCCAGACTTGACCCACCACAAAATTTTTCTTTGAGACGATCTTAATTTGATGAGTGGAATTTGTGTTGCTTATCAGTCATAATATTCAGAGTTGTATGTCCCGGCATTGTCAAATGAATGAAGTGTGTTTGACCTGTGTATGTCCCCTCTAGGGAAATCATGCATCAAGTTCTGTCCGTAGAGTTACTATATGTTCAACGCAGTGGCTGAATACATCTGCGCTTTTGCTTTGTGAAGAATGAGACGTAAGTTTTTTTTAGTGCTGTGTTTGCTGAATTTGACACTGGCCTGCATTGTATGTCCCTTCAGGCTCGGTGACCAGTTTTACAAGGAGGCGATTGAGCACTGTCGCAGCTACAATGCCCGCCTGTGCGCAGAGCGCAGCGTCCGCCTGCCCTTCTTGGACTCCCAGACCGGCGTGGCACAGAACAACTGCTACATCTGGATGGAGCGCCGCCACCGGGGGCCAGGTGGGTAGTTTCTGGGAGGCGGAGCCTGGGGTTGGGCACGCTGGCTGTAGGCAGTGATTATGTCACTGGAATTTTCTGACTGATTGTCGTGTTTAGCCATGAATAGCAAACGGCTCCGCCCGTTATGTGGCTCTCAGATACTCTCATGGGCGAGGGCCGCGGATGAACACGGGAAACCAGCCGCTTCCATTTCTGCTGAGCTGAACCCATTTTTCACGCAATTGGATGCTTTCATTATTGCGTGATGCCTCCACATAGTCAGTGGGTACATATCATGTACCGATAAGGTCTCTGCAGTATCTAATTAAATGGGTGCATATGATTCTGTGAAAAAACTCCAGCAAAAATGCCACCGTTTGTGTGCTGTCATTTTGACAGATTTATGCGAGTGCTGTTCTCTAAAATGTCTTCTGTATTTAGGTGCTGGTCAAGTACCTGGTGATTTTTGAAACCCTTTATTATCCCCCGCCAACACGAAGTGGGAGGGGGATATAGGTTTGACCGTGCGTCCGTCCGTCCGTCCGAGATAAAGGGGACAGCTTTACTCAGAAACTACTACAGATACAGTAACCAAATTTGGTGTGTAGCTTCAGACCATAAAGGCCTTGATCGAGTTCGAAAATGAGAAGCGCACGATTGGCGGGGGATGTTGTAGACCATGTCGACTTGTTTATTAATTCATTGATTTTTTTTTTTTTGAAGTCCAGGGCCTCAGCTGCTATCGTGAATCTCGGCCTTTGACATGCTCGCTCCATATCGAGTTTTCAGCAACGTTTTCTGAGAGTGGTGCGCGGCTATATGCTGTGCGTGGTCTCAACTCCAATTTCCTTTTTCAGATTATATAAATAACCTGATGTCCACCCCTCATTAAAAAAGCTTAAACCTGATCCCCTCAGTGAATAAGAGTCAGGGGGCCAGTTTCTGAAGGCTGAGGTGTGGGTCAGTTTTGGCGAACGTATACTGCTGCGCAAACGCTCCCTCAGCATTGTGAGTGAGCGCCTGGGTTGCAAATGACTGTGTCATGTTACCATCTGACTGCACCCTGAACGTGTTTACTTTCTCAAGATATGGCAGCACAATAATTCAACTGAAGCTGCTTGAGGGAGTGACAGTATGCATACCAAACACCGGATGCAAATAGACTCTGCATCTAGCCTGTCCTTGGTTCCACCCTATACTTTGTGGCCAACTGATGCCTGTTTAAACACATTCACAATGGTTTGCCCCGTCTGTTAGCCTTGTGCCTCCAAAAAAACTTATGATGCATTGTATTTAACTTGAAAACTATAAACCAAAAATATGAGACTTGCAGATTTGAATCTAATAAGTTAATTAATCTAAAGGGTCAGTCCAGAGAAATGCCGGCAAACTCTACTGGGCTTCTTCCTGCTAAGAAAATGTGTCTGTAGCAATAAAAAACTACTGTGAGCGCTTGTCAGGCCCTATATGGTGAGGCCAATGCAAAGCTGGGGGAAGGAGTGTGTCATGTTGAAACTGAGTGGCAGAAGCGAGGAATTGCTTGAACGGTGCTTAAAATGTCTGGGTGGTGGTTAAAGTAGCCTGTGTGTCTGTGTGCAGGAGTGGCAGCAGGACAGATGTACACTTATCCAGCCCGTTGCTGGAGGAAGAAGAGGAGGTTGCACACCCCTGTGGACCCCCAGCTGCGGTTATGTGAGCTCAGACTTGGTAAGATGCCCGACACCATTCAGTGTGACCCCCAGTTTAATTTTTCCTACTCTGCTTTTACATCTTTGTTTGTCTTTGTTTATCTTAGGAGCCTGCCTGTTTCCCAGTGCTTAACAGAAGGATTTTGGTTCAAGCTTTACTCCATTCTTGCTACCCCTTACTCCTGTGAATTTAAATTTTGGTATTCTTAAATCTTCAATCTGAAATTTTTATTTCTGTATCCTTTTTCCAAAGTTGTACCAAAATGTTTCCTATGTTTGAGTGTAGGGCTGACATAAAGCAAAAATTACTGCGTAGCAAAAACGCTATGCAGTCTCTAAGTCTGTAGCATTTTGTAGCATTTTTCAGAACTGTGTAGCAAAAATAAAATTTATCAAAAACGTCTGCATATGCATTTTAACTTTTTATTTTCAACTCTTAGAACACTTTTGCTAAAAGTACTGACACTAATCAACATAGCCTAATGAAGACCAAGGCAGTTGAGTTACGGTAGCATTGCAGTATTTAAACTACGTGGACTTACCAACTGGGTGCCACTTACAGCTTACATGTAGTAACTCAGTTACTGAAAAGGAATTACTAAGTTTAAGTTGGTGCTACCAAGTTTAAGTTGGTTTCAGAGCTGCACCGTTAGGTTATCCATAGTGCGGTGGCGGAGGCCGATCAGGACGATATTAAGAGACTGTAGGAGCCTGTTTTTGTTCCAAAGGGTACAAAAACTTTTATTCACATTATCTGAAGACTTCATCACAAAGTATGCGATGGGGATTTCAAAAGCCCATCGTAAATTGGCGCATTTAAAAACAAAAAAAAAAAACTGGACGCATTTTGCGATGCAATACCCCTTATCGCCAGCCCTGGAGTGAGCTGAGAACATTTTTCTGCTCAAGCAAACCATGACTTAGAAAAAAGTATCTTGATTTCATGGTAACTGAAAAATACAACCCCAATTCCAAAATAGCTGGGATGAAATGTAAATTGTGTATAAAATCAAAATGCAATGACTTGCAGATCACATGAGCAAATATGTTATATACAAAGGAACATGGATAACATTTCAAATGTTGAAACAGAGACATTTTAATCCACAAAATTAGTTTATTTAAAATTGTCTAGCTGCAACAGGTCTCAAAAAATTTGGGACACAGGCAAAATGGGGCTGAAAAAGCAATTAATACATATCAGAGAATCAGCTGAAGGAACATTTAGCAAGTAATTAAGTTAACTGGCATCAGGTGTGTAACATGACTGCTATAAAAGGGATGTCTTAAACCCTAGTCACGCTAGAGGCGGAATGAGCCGGAATGCCGTCGGAATGAAAATTCTTTGTCTTTTCCTGGGTATTCGAAGTGCGTTCTAAAAATTCTGACTGCGTTCTGAGTGCATTCCAAATATTCGGACCCGTTCTTGTGGCCTGGGCCGAAAGTTTTGCTCATGCTCAAAACTTTCCAGGTGCATTCGAAGTGGAGAAATATCGAACGGCATTCGAAGTGTGTTCTAACTGGGCTCTGACTGCATTATAAATATTCTTACGGCATTCCAACAGCATTCAAAACATTCTGATTGCATTTGAGGGAGAATTGAAACGGCAAGCCATGTCAAATCCTGCCAGAATGCACCTCGAATGCATTTCGATTGCATTCTGTTTCAATATTAAAACAATTCACCTTAAAAATAATCCCTTAAAATAATGATTGGTCATGACCTGTTTTCAATTATTCATTTAAATTACCATTATTGAAACTCCGAAAACCCTCAGCATTATCAGGTGTGGCCAGTTTTCATTAATAACACAAACCTGTTAAGACTCACATATTCGGGGTCAGTTTTAGTGGCATATTTATGCAGACCTGCCAACATGTACGGATTTTGCGTACAACGTACGCATTTTGACATTAAAGTACGCTGGTACGAGTTGATGCTATTTGAGTACGCATATCGCTAGATCTCCCCAGTTTCAGTTTATGCGTCAGTTTAAGTTGGCACACTCATCAGTTGATGTCCGGTGAGCAGAGGTGCGTATGCATAATGAAAATATTTCGACCAATCAGTGTGCCCCTCCCATACGCGACCCTCTCGGAAAAAAGTTTGCTTCGAATTGAGTTTAGTCTCATTCCCAAGCTATAGGCTGCAAACCCTCTTCGCCACACCTCTGGGTCATCATATGTTGAAAATACACCCTATTCAAACATCGGTGAAATGGTAAATTCTACTATGGATGCAGCGATTCCTGTATTTTGATTAGTAGAATACCTACGGCAGAATACCCTGCGCTGCTTGAAGAGCTGACGTTCAATGACGTTTAATGCTGTTTCACTGCGTATTACTCTCATTGTCATGAAAAGCGAACGCCATTTACTTTAGTTCGAGATAATTTCGCTTTTATTAGGGTTTGTTTTTGCAGAAATACTGTGAAACGGCCTAAAACAATGAAATGTAATAACGAAGTTCGCAAAAGGCTTTCTGACATTCTGTGTAATGTTCCACATGATCGCCTCCAAAGGCAGCGTTTGATACGCTGTTTCAAATGCACCACTAATGGCGCTTTTCCACTACTTGGTACGGGCCCTACGCTACTCTACTCGGTACCGGATATTTTTCTGGGAGGTTGTTTGCCTTGAGTGGATAGTACTGCCTCTGTGAAGCTGGTCATCATAGTGGCGCAGCACGAAACTTCCGCGATGTCATCCTCAATACGACACACATTGTAGCTACAGTTCTATCAAGTTTACATTTATTCTGTCAATTTTGTTAAACATTTTTGTGTTCAAATCCGGTATTGTATTTTCTGAATTGAATTGCATTTTCTATTTGACATTGTCGTGTCCAATTCAGTTGCCCGTAAAATTGTGTAGCCTACCACCCTACAACGCAAAGCAGTGAAATCCGTCAAAGGCATGGAAAGCCAATGTATATTTCACTCTAAAGTTCACGGCAATACAAACGAATTTTTAAATATGGGATAATTAAGTGATCATTGCAGAGCAGAGTTCCTCGTTGCAAATCGCAGGACATGGCAGCCATCAGAATTAATCGTTTATGGTGCGTCATTTCGTGATAACTTTAGGAGAAAAATGATTCGTTGACATCCGTCATGTTATTTTTCTGTGCGATTTTATTAAAATACACAATACCGGTACTTAATTTCGCCACGAACGGGCCACAGGCAAAGAGAAACACATGTCATGAATGTAGCTTTGATGAACAAGCGAAACCGTGTTTGAAAGGCAACGCGCAGTGTATCGAACAAGTTGCCTATAACAGTATAATTCGATGATTATTATCCCCGCCAACACGAAGTGGGAGGGTGATATAGGTTTGACCTCTGTCCTTCCGTGCGCCCGTCCGTCCGTCCGAGATAAAGGGGACAGCTTTACTCAAACTACTACAGATACAGGAACCAAATTTGGTGTGTAGCTTCGGACCATAAAGGCCTTGATGGAGTTCGAAAATAAGAAGCACACGATTGGCGGGGGATGTTGTTGACCATGTCGACGTGTTATAACTGCGCTAATCTTAAGACTCATCAATCTAACTTGAATGAGAGGTCGACTACAGAGTCGTCTTTCGCAATGACGATACACTCTGACCAATCAGTGGGCCTTAGTGTGTCACGTCACATTTTAGTACCTAGTACCCGGTTGGCTTTTTTGGAACCCCTGGAGAGCAGGTACCAGAAAAGGTGGTTCCAGTAGGTTCTTGTTTCTAATGGAAAAGCAAAGGAGGCGAGTAGAGTGGAGCCGGTACTGCGTAGTGGAAAAGCGCCATAAGATGAGAATGTTGGAAAGTTGAACAGTGCAAGCGTTTAATGCCTGGCAAATTGTATTTGTTTTTGTATTTTTGCCCATTTATTTAATTAATTAATTGATTGATTCGCTGTGAATGTCCTCTGCTGACTTGCTTTTCTGGCAACATTTTCAGTTATTATTGACCATGGATTACGCAGTCATTTTATGTGTAACTAAGAAAAGCAAAGTACTACATTTCAAATTCATTTTTCATTTTACTGCTGTTCTGACAATAAATTCGCTGACTGTTTGAAGTAAATTGTATCTCTATGCAATTTTATTTACCAGTCGGGTGGGAGGTAATGGGTTTTGGTGTCGGGGGGGGGGGGGTTTGGTGAGGTGGTACTCATAAATTTTCTTCAAGGTTGGCAGGTCTGTTTATGTTCCCCTGCTGTAGTCAATCAACACATATGGGACACTCGTGTCACATTCCGAGTATTCGAGCTGCATTCTGTTAGAATTCTTGGACGTTCCAACCATTTACGGCAGCCAATTCGGGAGAGTTCGGTTTGCATTCGAGGTGAATTCGTACAGCATTCAAGGCACCTTCCAACCGGACTTTGGGTGGTGTACAGGCAGCAATTGAACTGCTGTCGTACGGCATTCGACGTGCATTCTAAATATTCTGACTGCATTCGTACAGCATTCTAAATATTCCTACTGCGTTCCAACTACATTCAAGCTGCATTCGAGAGCTAATAAACCCAGAATGTGCAAGAATCATTTGAGGCGGGTTCGAATTGCATATTCTAAGTATTTGAATGGAATTCTTTCAAAGCTATAAGAATTTTGGTCAATTTGACCATGCTGCTGGAATGTTGAATGAATTCTTCATTCCGGCTGGATCTGCTTGATTCTTGCTAATTTTGATTGAGTGTGATGTGGGCTTTAGAGATGCTGAGTCTTGCAGAAGTATAGATGGCCAGAAGTTCTCTAACCTGTGAAGGTTTGCGTAAAAAAAATTGTGGAATACTTTAAAAACAATGTTCCTCTATGTCAAATGGCAGAGGCTTTGAAGTCTCATCATCGACCGTGCATAACATCATCAAAAGATGGAAAAATGAACTGGAAAAATCTCTGTGTGTTTACTGGATGCCAGTGATCTTCAGCCCCTCAGATGCCACTGCGTCACTCACCGGCATGATTCTGTCGTTGACATTATGAAATGGGCCCAGGAATACTTCAAGAAAACACTGTCTGTAAACACATTCCGCTGTGCCATCCACAGATGCCACTTAAAACGCTATCATGCAAAAAGGAAGCCAATGTAGAGCATGATCCAGAAGTGCCGCCGTGTTCTGTGGGCCAAGGCTCATTTAAAATGGACTGTAGCAAAGTGGCAAAGTATCCAGTGGTCAGGCGAGTCCAAATCTGACATTCTTGTTGGAAATCATGGGCATCGTGTCCTTCAGGCTAAAGAGGAGAGCAGCTCTCATTACTGCTTTGCACACTCTTGGCATTCTCTTGATGAGCTTCAAGAGGTAGTAACCTGAAATGGTTTCCACTTCACAGTTGTGCCTTGTCAGGGTTAATTAGTGGAATTTCTTGCCTTATCAATGGGGTTGGGGCCATCAGTTGATACACAGCCGACAGCCCTATTGGACAACTGTTTGATACATACGCACATAATTCCACATGTGTTCATTCATAGTTTTGATACCTTTAGTGAGAATCTACAATTTACACTTTGTCCCAGATATTTCGGAATTGGGCTCGTACAATTTTAAGCCTCATGACAGGGCTGATACACTTATTGAGACAGACCGTTTTTTGCAGTGTTGAATTTCCTCCCTCCCTCTCTTCCCCATACACCCTCTCACTAATAATGTCACTGACTCCCTCCCTCTGGTTGCGCACTGTGTAACCTGCACATTCCTTCAGTTGAGTTTGTTCAGTCAAGGCAGCTTGAGGCCATAGCCTGGGCCCCATCTGCCTCTGATTACTGCCTCTCCAGTTTCATCCCTGTTCTCGTCAATGTCCCTTTTCTCGGTTGGCATGGCAACAGTTCCTCCTATCGAGCCCTGGCAGAGGTCAGATAAGTGCTCCAAACTGCTCAAATGGGTCGTCAATTTTTACTTTTTAAGTTTTGCTACTTTATTTTACAGGCTTGTATGGAGAGATGAGTTGAGTGCAGTGCGCGAGAGAGGGCGAGACATGCGTAAAGGTCGAGTGACCGAATTCATGCTCTGAAGGCTTTGACTGCGTGACGCCCTTCCAGTCCCCCCCCAAAAAAAGATGTTTTCATATTTATGTCAAATTCAGACCTGACAGACAGAACTTATTAAGCTTGTTTTTTCTCAAAAAAGGACACTGGAGTGTCAACCAGAAGTCATCTGGTAAACCTCTCATGGAAGAATGGTGTTTTTATCCTTCACCAACACTCTTATCTGCAGGGCTTAATGAGATGTAATAGGGTAAAGCAGTCTTCGTCTCTTCGTTGGGTATTATGTCCTCCTAGCCCCTCTCATTCAGTCCCACAACAGTCATCTTTTGTGTCTGGAACCCTCTACATCCCTATATGACCCCAACTTCCATAACACAGCACTGGCAAAAGCACCTGAGAAATGATCCCCTCAGTAACCAGCTAACACAGGATGTTCTCGTAATATCACTGAAATGATTTGTATGTACCATATAATCGTGACATTACAGCTACATTTTGGGGAATGTTACCTAATTAGATGTGGTATCACTGAATGCTCACTAGCACTGTTACCATGAGAAAATGGCCAATATTTACGATCCCTCTGTTTGGTATGGCTGTTGTAGGTGCTCAGATATTGGGACTCATCCTGCATACAGAATCACCTGCTAGCAGACAGCCAGCTCTATTTTTGTCCCTCGCTCCATGGGGGGGGGGCTGTCTTGGCACTGATTGCTGAAAGTCAAGCTGTACAGACGCGATGGGAGAGAAGAGATGTGGAGGGAGGGGGGCCACGGAGGCCATGGGGCTCCGCACTCAATAAACACACCTTGGCACATCTGCAGACTTCACCGAGGAACCTCATTTCTTTTCAGTCCTGTATCCACACTCCTTTATGAAAGATCAGAGGAGAAAACCAGCTCTCCTTTCATCCTTTCATTAAAAACATCGACAGGGTTATAAAGGCCTCCCTCACCCCGCGGTTAAGAAAGGTCATTCAAAAGCAATTCTCTCCTAGGCATTTCAACTGCGCGGAAATATCTGAAAAGTAATTTATTGTGAAAAGTACAACAAAAGTAAAAATTGATACCTGCTTTTTCAGTTTGAGAATTGACTCTTATGACTAGAGGAAAAGAATAACTATGAAGTAAACCTGCAAATCCTGCTGTGTCTCTTTTTCCTACCTTCTCTTTCTCGCCATCCTTTCATCTGGAGCGCCTGGTGCGTTTCATGTTTTATGCTCTCTGACGGTACGGTCAGCCTGACAGGAGAAACTTATGGAACAAATTTCCTGGCTTGTTTGAGTCCATCAGTTGCAGTTCATACCTCATTGGAAAATGTGCACGGACAGCAGCACAGTTTAGCAAGGAGCTGAGAGATTCTGCAATGTTTTACAAATGAAGGCTTGATTCATATCAGAACTTTGCTTTTGATCAATTCGGGCTCTTTTGTTTCAATGCACTGCACTATAGAAGAATGTTAACTTTTTTACATGCTGGTGAAATCTAAAGTGTTTTAATTTAATTGAAATAACCTTAAATAGCCCGGTGTAAGATGTGAGTAGTGAGAAGTCAAAGGTGGTTACCTAAGTTTTTGAGATGATGAAGAAGCCATAATTTATCAATAAACGCATGAACCAATTATTTTTTAATTTTCTGGCACAGTCATTAAAACAAGCCAACTGGGGACATACTGAGCAGAATAATGAAGAAGAAGCCATCCACAAATGTTGTACATCAGTCTCTTTCTTTGGTCTTGTCAGTTCCATATTACCGTTTTTAAAGATGGGGAGAAAATGTATGACACATTTGCTCAGAAAAAGATGGGTTTTTTTATTTTTTTTTAAAAAGGTGTTTGTAAATTTTGTTTCCATCTCTAATGGGTTGTCGTGTGTGTGTGTGTGTGCGCGTGCATGGGTGCGTGCGCACATGTTCATTCAGAAACTTTTGCTGCATGCGTGTTCATTCTGAAACTTCTGCTGGGCCGTGAATAATGGACGCTCAAATGAGCACTAAACCATTCCATACAAAAATGAATCAATGTTTGGTGAGATCACCCATTGCAGTTAAAGGCGGGGTGGGTAAGATTCTAAAGCTAGCAGAGTTTGAAAGTAGCATCTCCTCAGGACTCCGCCTAAGCCCACCCCTGCCCTCGGGGCTCCGTCCAAAGCTACACCACATAGTCTTGCACAAACACTGCAGTGTACACAGGTCATGTATTCAATACGTTTTTCAATGGTGTGGAAGTCTTGTGATCCTTCACATAACCACATAATAATAGTAATAATAACAAAAAACAGACCCTATATCGGTACATTTGTGAAAAGCTAATATGTAAACAACGATGTTCTGTCACTAGCAACCATGTACCTTTACACAAGTTAGCGTTTTGTTACAAAGGTTAATTCAAACGTACATCAGCTAATGTAACTTACTATCCTGGACAGACCAGGAAGCTAAATGGCCTGGATAAACAGGGAAGCTAACGTTTGCATGGGGATGATTTGACTAATCTAACAGAAATACTTGGCTATGTTGGCTAAACAGTCTCTGGAAACCACTAATCATCCGCCATAAACTAAACAATAACTTACCTGTCCAACAGATGCAGATAATAACTCTACTATCCAGAAAATAATAGAACAGTATAAGGAATGTAAGGAAAAGAAATGTATAAAGTGTCTTGAAACAAAAGACGGGACAATTGTCCGAAGTGATGACGATATAAGAAAAACAGTTGTCGATAATTTTAAAGAAATATATGGCGAGTAAAGTGATATATAAATTGATTAATGACTCCGTATACGGTACTTGGACCATTTTCAAAGATTGCACGCTTGCAGAAACTAAAACTGCAATTCAACGTCTAAATAGTAAGTGTATATCAGAAGAAATGCCTGATGTTTTATGGTTAATAATGAATGGCAGGTTGCCAGTGAGAAGTGTTGTAAAATGGAGTTGCTTTGTAAAAACCATAGATTGCCCGATGCCAAACTGCATTGAAAAAGAAACGATTGGTCACCTTTTAATTGACTGTTAATTAGTACACAGGTGTATAGTGATCCAAGGAAGAACCCATAAAATGTCGGTGGCAATCCCTTTCGGTGGCATGTCTGTCAGCCTGTCAGTCTGTCCCTATTAGCAGGATATCTCAAAAACAGTCGCATAGATTTTAACCAAACTTTGCAGGATGTTAGAGTAGCACAAGAGGAACAAGTGATTAAACTTTGGCATATCTAGGCCAAAGTACAGCTGAGAGAGAGGCCAAAGTTCAATTTCATCTATCCTGGCAGAGATTTCAAGTCTTTCCAATGGGCTGGATTTCCAGTTGGCGTGCTTCTGGGTTTTGCTGCCGCCTGGTGGTGGAATGCAACAATACCCAATACATCAGCCAATGAAAATCACTAATACCCAGAGTTGCCTTGGCGTGGCGGAGGTGCTGCGCTCTCGGAGTGCTCTTGTTCCTATCTGTTATGAATGCATCTACAACAGTCAGTGTGGCTTGCCATGAAATGACAAAATGATTTTTCAGCTCAGTTGCAGCCAGGCAGCATCATTTACTTTTGCAGTTAAGTTTACTTCCAGTTGCATAGCCAGAACTGAAAATTGGGTTGGTGCAGAAAATCCCAACAATCATTAGAGCTTTTTTGTTCTCGGCCATTTTCCTAGCGACCTGTCACCTCGTCATGGTCTTGAGGCTCCTTCAGTTTGACAGTCTAAGAATTGGCAATAATTTTAAGCAAAAACATCATATGGGTCATAGTTAATAACCATATTACTGAAAAAACTTAAACTAGAAGAATTAAGTGAGCCATACTCACACATTCCATTTTGTATCGACACACCCAGTTTTAGAGTTTACCATGGTCGGTTGATGCAAGTGTTCGGATGATCTTACTGGTGTCGACACATCCTGGTTTTTTCATTGAATGTTGGACTTATCCTAGGGCAAAGTTCAACAAGTTGTCAAATGTTCCATCGTTTACACACGTGGCCGTTGGAAATCTCCATCTCAGAACATATTTTTGAACAAATATCTTCCTATCAGAGTTCATTCCTATGACATCAATTTCAACAAATTATTTTTTTATTCATTAGGAAAATGTATATCGGTTACAATATGCATTGATAAGCACATGATTTTAATCATTGGTGACACTTTGTGGGGCCCTGGAATGGGTGGCCCCTCCCAAAATTATCATATTGCTAGATTGCGCATTTTTAGTAGGAAGGAAAGAAAATTAGGCAGGAAATACACAAAATTTGATTTATTCATAACTTGTGTCTTATACCCCAGTTTGACAGCTGCTTGAGCTGGCGTGGCCTTAGTCAACTGACTGTGAGCAAAACAAACATCCCGAAAAATATTTCAAACAATAAACTTTAAAGGAAACAACATTCATCAACCGGATTCCCCCAGCCGAATATATAAAATGAAGGGAGCCAGCTGGCTTGCTAGCTAGCAAATAGCAGATCATTGGGAAGACACAATTACTGTTTGTTCAGCTACTGGAGGTGATGTTGCAATGGCATTCTATCTTTGATTTTCTTTCAACAAATAATGATAACTATTGAATTCCTTGAGAACAAGCTCCTACACTGTAAGGCTAGAGTACACGCAGGGAGGCAAGAAGGCTTGTCATTGGTTCTTTCCAACCAGATCGCGAGGTAGTGATTGGTTGCCGTTTATACAGGATTACAGCTGCTACAGATGACTGACCTTTTTTGGTCCGTTTTCAGAATTCGGTTGTGATTTTTTGCTGTTGGGGTGCAAATACCATTTCAAAAAATGTAACAAAAAGTGTATAAGTGTACATTTGATTATTTTGCCTACCCTGCCTTTAAGATTACATCGGTTCTTTGAGATTTGGTGTCCCATAGTCTCAGAAGACTTTCTTTTAAGTTGTTCCATGTATATTGGAGAGCTTGACACGGTTCTGCTGTGGAATGACTGTTTCATTTGCTTCAGTCTCTCACAGTGATCCCTGACAGCCTTGCTCATTCTGAGATCAGGACTATGTGGAGCCCATACCGTCAGATTATTAATTTTTTTGGAAAATATCTTTATTTATATACTACTCAAAATTTGATTTTGTGAAATTTTTTTGTGAAATGACATGCAAATTTGGTAACTGCCACTGATGAACAATATATTGGATAAATGACATGCAGTCAGACACAAAACACATTTGCTCGTGCATTTCATGACATTAATTGAGCGTGCAGCCTCACACTTTTGGCTTTCATGAACACCTCATGGTTTCACCTCTGACATGTAAAGTGAAAACAGACAGTGTTCGTTTGATGTTTCATTACCACAGTTAATGTCAGTAACGGGTTTGGCCTCCCCTGGATGCTTGCAATTAGAATGTTGTTCCATTCTTCAACAAGGGCATTTCAGAGCTCTTCTAGAGTTGTGGGTTGTGCCCTACGACCGGAAATGGCGATCTGCAGCATGTTCCACACTTGCTCGATAGGGTTTAGGTCCGGCAAACGCGCGGGCCAGTCTATGCGGACAGTTGTCTCCTGCTCTAGGAATTTATTCACCGCCCTAGCATGATGGGGACGGACGTGATCATCCATCAAGATGAAATCAGGGCCAACAGCACCAGCGTATGGTCTTGCGTACACATTGAGGATCTCATCCCTGTACCGTACCCCTGTCATCATCCCTCTCCCCATGATATGCAGGTCCGTTCTGCCGTTCCTGCTTATTCCTTCCCAGACCATAATTGATCCGATACCATAACGGTCGTTTTCGTTGATGTAGGCATCATTAAATCGCTCACGTTGTCTTCGCCACACCCGTTGCCTCCTGTCCGTAAAGTCAGAGCAATATCGGGACTCCTCAGTAAAGAGAACTGGAGCCCAGTTGTTGTGTGTCCATGTGACATGATCGTGAGCCCAATCCAAACGGTCACGCCTATGACGCACGGTCAGTGCGATTTGAATACATGGCCTTCTTGAGTTGAGGCCGGCAGTATGAAGACGATTCTGTATCGTCTGAGTGGATACCCTGACCCCCAAGGCGTTATGAAGGTCATTTTGTTGGGTGGTGGGTGTACAGATAGGATTTCGTCGTGCCTGAAGTGTGAGAAAGTGGTCTTGTCGTTGTGTAGTCGATGTCTGAGGACCACCTCCATGACGGTCTGCTGCTGTAAAAAACGTTTGATGCCGGTTCCACGCTCTGTTCACAACGCTTTGGCTGACGTTAAGTGCATTAGCAACGTGACGTAGTGAGAAGCCAGAGTCAAGCATTCCGATGCATCTTCCCAATTGCTCTGAAGTCAATCGATATCCAAGATGTTGAGGAGACATTGTTATTACCTGGCCCCTCCCCTAGGGGGCCAGGTTAAGCTATGATTGTGTGTGTGTGTGTGTGTGTGTGTGTTTCTGTCAGTCTGTCTGTCAGCCCGTGGCTGGGGCCAGGTCTGCTATCTCTGATTGCCTTGTTGCTAAATGTAATGCAAAAAATTTGGGAACTTCCGAATTTTCACCAACAAGCAACACACACGTCTGAGTTGAAATGGTGAAGTGTTAGTCAAAGCCAAAATGTGAGGCTGCACGCTCATTTAATGTCATGAAATGCACGTGCAAATGTGTTTTGTGTCTGACTGCATGTCATTGATCCAATATATTGCTTGTCAGTGGCAGTTACCAAATTTGCATGTCCTTTCACAAAAAATTCCTGTGATCCCTATCAAATTTTGTGTAGTATATTATAGTCAATTTGAAATTTACAAACATTGAAGACCAAAAGCATATAAAGAAATCCAGGCTACCAAAGATTGTCGCAATACTCTATATTGCCATCATTTTGATTGGGCAAGGTCTGTGGAGCTTTGGTAATTTTGAGTGGGGCTCGATTCTGTTAGGCTCTGCCTTGCTATGCAGTCTAATTAGGCACTTGAACAAACCTTGAAATGCCCATGAAATAACCTTTCCCTGAAAATAATACCTGCATCCTCTGAAGGGGACATTCATTTACTCAGTTTTCCACTTGCCCTTTATCAGGCATTTGGTTTGGTTTGGTTGATAGACTTGCATGCATTGTTCTCAGTGAAAGCTATGACCAATGGCCAGGCAAGATACCGTTGCAAACAAATTCCTCCACTTTATGTACTCATGAATACAGCATGCCTGAGTGTAGTTTGGAAGTGTTTCCACTGCAAAAAATTCTGCCAAGTATGAACATAAAGTTTGGTGTAGTAACTGGTCATAACCATCCATTAAATGCATTGGTATATACCAATAAAGCTGAAAAGCTGCATTTAGAAAGCATTTCAATTGTTTGTATGGCCACATTGGACTTGAATCTGGCAATCCAAAAGCAGATCAGAGTTCATTGGGTCAGTGCAAAACTCCAAATAGAAAGTTATTATGCAGAAAAAATGGCATCGGAGAGAAATGGGTCCTAGTCGAATCGAGTTACCCATTTAAGGTGCTAGATACAAGGTTTAGCACAATGGTTAAGTGCGCTACCCTTGGGATCGAAAAGGTCTTGAGTTCGAGTCCTTGCCGCAACTAATGTGGTGTATTTTTGGGCAAAAATGCTTAACTCCCACAGTGCCCCACTCCATCCGGGTGTACAGTTTGGATCCGGCAAATGGTTGGAGAAACCTGACTAAGAGCTGGGGGGTAACCTGTGATGGACTAGCATCTCATCCAGGGGGAGAAGCAATACTAGTCGCTTCATGCTACGGGAAACCGGGTTTAAGCTCCAGTCTGATGAGCCACCTGGCTCGGGAGAAGACTTTGCTTAGTGTAGTGGGGAGAATTTTAGCGTACAACAGCTTAAAGCACACGCCCCCTCTCCGGGCTGTGAGGGATATAATATTGCAGTGTATATGCGCAGCATCATTAAAGTATAGCTATTACATTTGGCATTGTTCATTGTTAGTAGCTTACCTTAGGCTACAGGCTACCCAGTAACATAATTTTGTTTAGAGAGGTTTGCTTGAATGTTCCAGGATTGGAATGCTGTGACTAGCCAGCAGCAGATTTAGCTACTTTACTTGTCTTACTGATGCTGGAAAGCTATGAATGCCCCATTTCTTCTACATGGTACCGACTCTACTCTCCTTGCCCTTTTCACTTATCGATTAAGAAAACGTACCTGGCACCACCTTTTCTGGCACCTGCTCTCCTGGGGTTTCAAAAAAAGATGACCGGGTACAAGGAGGTACTAAAATGTGGCATGACAACACTGCAGCCCACTGATTGGTCAGAGTGTGTCATTGCCTCATCAACGCCTTTGAGCAACTAGTGCCGTCTCATCGTTTGAGCTCTGTTGTAGGATTTCGGAAACGCTTTGATATATTTTAGCCGCGTTTTGTCTTGCTGCCTCCAGCCTCTTCTGGAACGAACTTTGTCTCCTGGCTGTGCAAAACGGCCACATCCCGAGAATCCAGAAGACCACTCCATCGATTTCCTCCATTGTTTCTCTCTGTGCCTATATGTGTTCCGTTGAGGATAATGTCTCGGCAGTTTCGTGCTGCGTCGCTATGACGACCAGCTACACTGAGGCAGTCTATCCTCAAATTATCCTCAACCCCTCAGAAAAGTACCCGGTACTAAGGCGGGTAGAAGAGAGTAGAGCCGGTAGTACGTCGTGGAAATGGACCTGACATGCTAGCTAGCTTTGAAGGTCTCAATGGCGTGGTGTAACTACACAAGGTCTTCTCTCTTTTAGTAAATTTGTTGCAAATTAAGGTCTAAACTTTATATAGCACATGTAATCACTTGTGTTGATAAAAGCTGACTTGGCTGTCTAACAAGCAATCCTCAGCTTACCCGTCAAGCAGAAAAGTAGCCACAGTGGTGTGCCTTCTCAGCATTTGTTCCGGCCTTTATCTTTACACTAGCCACCAAAGACTGCACCAGTATTCACCCGGGAATTGCCCTGTTACAATCACTGAGCCGTTTTGATCGATAGTGGAGTTTGTGACTCCAATTTTTGTGTTTGAGGGCTCAGGCGTTTGCGGTGGACACGGATGGATGCGTCAGTTGATTTCTGTACAGCTAGGAAAAAAGCAACCATGGGTGCCCTGCTTCAGGGAGAACATGAAGTTTCCATGTTGTCAGGCTGTTGGCTGAGTGGTGATACAACTGTTGCAGATCAAGATCAACAAAATACTTTTATCGGACAAAAATTTTTAAAATTTGTTGATATCCCGGTATAATTTTTGTGGGAAAATAAATACTACTATTTAGCACCTGTCAGTAAGCCCTATTGATGCATTATTTATGTACAAAATTTTTATGTAAATGCATCATTTTTTTTTTTTTTTTTTAATCTTCGAGGAGCTCTCTATCAGTGGGCGGGCTGTTTGCACTGTGTAGTATGACCACAGTAATTTTGGCCATCTCTCTCCACAATAAAATCTTCAGCGTAAACTCCAGTGGTGTACTTTTAACTGTAATGGTTGATTGAACACTGCGCGAGTTGATGTAATGCAGGCGATTTTGCTGTGTACCGTCATTTCCTGCAGAGGGGGAGCTGCCTCCCAAGAAAGAGCCGTTGCCCATTGAAGGCCCCACCTTGGAGGCCCTGCTGAGGGGGGACAGTCTGGACAGGAGGAGCAACAACAACAACTCCAAGGAGGAGGAGAGTCTGCTGGAGATCCAGGTGAGGAATGGCTGCGCCTCTGCGCTCATCCGATGCTTCGAGTTCAGAAATGGTAATTACAGCGTATCAAGCATTCAGCTGTCTTGATTAGAAATAAAAACACAAATGCATACCCAGTTAAGCAGAATTTTCTATGATGGGCAAGGTAGTGGGAACTTGCTTGCTGGAAAGTGTACGTGTGCAAACACTCATAACGACTAAAAATGAATTGATGCCAACACTAAATACTAATGACGAATGTTGCTGCCATGAAATGGCGATATATTGGTGAAGGTCGTGGTAAACTATCGCACTTTCCACCATTTTGCTTTTGAATTTGTATGACGGGTCTCTAAGAAAAGTTTCTGGGGAGCTCAGGTATTGCAGTGAAATTGGAGTTTCCCAGTGACGATTACAAATTTATTGGGGCATTTACAATTGTGCAGCCGTAAACCCATAAACTATGCAACCATAAATTTCCTTGAGTGCATGAAAGCTGCAGTGTAATTGCACATTGGACACCGATAGGTCAGGCCACCCATTGACCAGTTAAATCTTTTTACGTGATGGGGTGTGCAGTTCCTGTGGTGATATGCAATCTACTGAATTGATTAACAGTTAAGCATTATTTGGAGTTGAGAATTAACTCCTTTTATCCTTGATGTGTACTCAAGTATCCTATATGGGTTTTAAATATCCACAAGTTCAGGATGATCTGTTTACCCTCCACCAATCAAGCTCTTAATTGAATCAGGCGTGCGTGTGAGGAGCTGGAACAAAAACTGGGAGGACATGGGTTACTTCAGAACTAGGTTTGAAAAAACCAAAATCTGATGTGGGCTGCAAAGAATGCTAGAAGGAACAATCCAAATATGCTAACCCTTTGGTCCAAAATTATTATTCAAAGACCAAAGTTTTGGGGACATTATCATGTAATCTTTCGTAAGCGGCTTCAACTGAAGTTGCATAGCCTGGTTCTCATTATCACTTGTTAGAGTAGCAACACTCTTGCAAACCGCTATCTATGATCTTCCTTATTGGCAGTGGGCTCGCACCCCATCTTTCCCAGTGTTACACAGTTGAAAAAAAACTGACCTCACACACTGTCTGATCAAAGCACACTGTACCTTCTTAATGTGTTGGTTTCAGGTGGGGATACGGACGAAGAAGACTTCGACACAGCTCTGTGGACTTGTGTATTTGGATCAGTCAAAAGTTTTTCATGCAGTGTTCCCGTCCACCTCTGTCTGTCTTGCAGAGGGTCCTAGAGGCTGAAGAAAATGGCGACGGTTTTCAGGATGATGAAGACTTTGAAGTGGACACTCCAAAAAGGAAGCATCGAAACAAAGGCCGGGTTAGTGTTTCAAATTTTGTTCGTTTCATTTACTCCTGTTTAATGTGAGAAATCAAATGCCCTCTCCATCCTATACCCTTGGATCCATCATAGTGTGAGTCTGAAACTGTATCACACAGTATGGTTCATTTTAGGGGAAAGGTAGTTTTTTGCTGTGTTCCTGTCCTGGTAAAGCTGAGCTTGCCCGGCCATTCATGGGGATCCCAAAATGGAAATTATACAGAAGTGGAATAGCTACGTGTCAGTGGTAGGAGGTGGTATCCATGGAATTCTCCATTAATCATGATGGAAAACAAATAATTGAGCCAAATTCAATAGTTGGCATAGGAGGTATAGATGTTAAGGGTTGTCGCCCATATAGCAGTGACTTTCTTAGGCACTTCAGTTATGTACAGGGAAATTACTGGAAAACTGGTAAGTACAAAGAAACTGTTTATTTGGAAATGAAGGTTTCAAAAAATTTAAGCTTTATATAACATTGTTGTTATTGTTTCATTTTTTAGAGTAAAACCTCATATTTTAGTCTCATACCTAGAAAATGTCCCTGATCCCTGACTGAAATTCATTGCATATTTTCATGGGTAACGCAAAAGGCCCAGATCGTGCCTTTCGTGTGCTGTTTCACGCAGCGCGTTTCTTGCAGTTCTGAATCACTGCCTAGTCTGGGATTGGTGCCAGGGCTAATGTTCAGTCATCAGTGACCTCAATCGGTTGATTATACATCATTTTTAAATGGCTAAAAGGAAAAATGTCCAGCAGGTTGGATGAGAATAAGCGGGCTGATAATGACACATGCAAAATGTGTTACCAGTTTAGGAAATTCCCTGCTCATTCTTGAGCAGGTCCACTGCAAACCATGATTATTTGAAATTAACCACGTTTTCAGAGGCTGATAGTTCTCATGCTTGTGTATGCTGGCCATTTGTACTGTATTTATAACAAAGAAAGCAAGGTGGGATTTTTTAAATATTTCATAAGAATTTTTTTGTGTCACTGAATTTTTTGACCGTTTTTTCACCAGGAAAAAAATCCAATGGACGTGAAGTGTTTTTGTTATCGCAGAATTTATTGGTGTAGAGTTGGTTTGAAACCTGATAGAAACCCAGCTGACCTTTCACAGAGCTTCATTTGAAGAACAGGGCTGAAAAATGAGGTTTTTCACATACTTAACCTTCACAGATCAATGTTGGTTGGTGTGAGTTGAATATCTCTGCGGTTTTGACTGGGCATTAGCCCTGTCTCTTGTCAGGGCAGTGTATTCATGGTACAGTTGCTGTGCCTGCAGGGGCGAGGCTCAGGACGGCGAAAGGCGGAGGCAGCCGCCGTGGACGACCAGGACAAGCCATATGTCTGTGACAGTAAGTGCCTGCTGCATGCGGTGGACAATACTTGCTCTCTGAATACACACCTACAGGTATGGTTGTATGAACTGATTGCAACAGTATAAAATCTAGAATATTAATATTGAAGTTTGTTATAAAGGAAATGTAGCATTCAACTCCAATAATGCAATATCCATGAGGTAAAAGCTAAACTGCTTTCAAAAAAAAAAAAAAACACTCTGGCTTGTCCATCCGCATATCTGAGTTTTTCTTATTCATTTATTTCAGCCAAAAGCTGAAGTGTAGAATCTGTCCAAACAAATTAATTATGCTGATCAGTGGTGGTACTATGCAACCATTGAATTTGGACTGATGAATTAACCCTCTGTTAACCAAGTACCTTTCCAACTGTGTAAAAATCATTTCCCTAGGCAAATATGTTGATTATGGGCCAATATTTGAATATTTTACAATGGTTAAAAAAAAAAAATAGACCCTTTGGCCCACCTTTCCAAAATGTAGCAGATCTGCTGCATTTGGTAATAATGTGAGGAAAAATTAAAGTAACGGACCGTTCAAGTTATGCTCAAATGTTTATTTGGCAATTAGAAACAAAACCAGTAGGGTGCCTAGGCTGTTAACCCTTTCACTTTATCTAGCAGATATGCTACGGTGGTTAATAAAGGGTTAAAATTGCAGTCAATTTTTCCTATCTGTAATGTATTATCGCTCTCTCTCAAAATAGAATAATCCTACTTCTTCAGCACATTGTGATATTTGTTCATTTAGGTTTTTTGTATCCTTGGGAACAATTAATGCCCTCATCAGTATTCTGAATGCACAGATTTAAAACACTGAAGTCCACCCCAAAGTGACTGCTGCTGTTGGCACACTGCTGAAGTCTGTTGTATGGGGGCTGCTGTGGGCCTTTGTTTCATCTCTTAGTCACCGAATTTCCCAGTCTATTTTTTACCTTACTACAGCATTGGCTGTGCATACCCATGCTATCGGTGCTTGTATTTTTTTTTTTAAAAAGCTGAAATCTTTTATGGTGTAGTTTGGGGGATTTAAGCATTGTAAAAGGCCACTTAGTTCAAGGAATCGCCTGCTTTGTGCATGTTCTTGGTAGACCAGGTAGTGATGGTTGAGGCGTCTTTTGTCAAATAAATTTGAATTCAGTCTTTTATTCTTGGTGAGAACCTGGAAAGTCAGTGCTTTTCTGACAGATCATACAGAGAAGAAAGTGCTTCACTACTCAAGGCTTATTTTAATCCCTGAAGCTTTATACTGGTCTTATTTTTAGAGTGTTTCTTTTGGGTGTGTTTTGTATCTTGTCTGTATTTCTAAAGGTAAAAGTTGATCAGACCTGGTTTACTCGTCAGCACAGATTTTATATTATCTGATTTTAATAAAACCTTTCTGTCTCCTTGGCTTGTAATTCCCTGTTCCCCTGACGATTTTAATTTTTTTTGAGATTGCTTTATTTGGAATACGACCTAAAAACTTGTCTAAAACATTTTATTTTCAGTTTAAGAACACTTCATAACATGGATAGTTTGAAGAATTCAAGTAGAAAATCCTTAATTTCAGACTTCCATGCAGCAAAAATTTCCTCCATAACAGTGAGGCTACCCTGAGATTAGAAAAATACGTTTGATTTATGGCTTGATCTGTGAAGTGCTGAAAAATTAGAAAATGATAGACTTGTCCAACTTAGGTGACCTTTGACCACTTTTAAGCTATTTGCGCTTTTTAGTAATGTTGAAGAGTAATGAACTCCGAGAGATCAGATGTGACTGATTTATTGTACGAAAGTAATGTGGTCTGGTTTTGCTGTAGTACTCTGGATTTAAATGGTCCAGTCATCTTGCAGTGTAAGTTACATGAGGAAAATAGGAGGAGGTCGGGGCATGGGGATGTGGGTTCTTTCATGTAATGCTAATTCTTTCTGAATTAAACTTACTCTTGTCTTTTTTTTTCTTTTTTTTTTTTTGCTTGTGTCTTCTTTGTTTCAGACAGATACAAACAAAAGCATAACTCAAAAACTACGGCCTCAGGTATCTGGCCTTGTCGCCTCACCTTTCTTCTCTGGGGAAATTTGGGCTTAATTACGGACATGATCAGACTGCCAAATTGTTTTTTTTGAGATCCAGTAATCAACTTGGTTGCATTCAACATGATCCCCTCTTTGGAATATAGCCAAGCCAAATGGACCATTCAGATCAACAGAGAGAACTGTGGTGTTTTTCTCTGCTGGTTAATTCTCTTTTTGAAGTAGATTAGCAGGCTTTTGCCACAGAGAAGTTCAAATTCCATAGTGGATGCAAACATGTTTGGTCTGAAGTCCTGTGGAATATTATTGTCATCTGTCCTCTCCTCTGCTGCACATTAATGTCTTCCTGTTGACCCTAATCTCTCAACTCAATCTGTAAACCAGTTCCTCTTACTCTAGACTTAGTCTTCAGGATTAGTCTGGATCGAGAGGATAGAGGAGAACGTTAAGAATGTTGACTTGATATTGCAGTTGCTCCAGATGGTATCAATATATGATTGTGTTTACATTTTGTATGAATGATTTCCAAATTTAATGGTAATCTTCAATAGTTTTTAGAAGTGCGTCTACCAAACACGCTACATTTTTTTTCTTTTTTTCCCTCCAAAATTGAGGTCAATTATTTTATCAATAATATGATGCGAAATGGTTTTAGTAACGAGTAGTACATAATTATTTTTAAATTGTAATTTGTTGTCTTTGGAAATGGAACCCTTTCCACTGTAGAGTGTAGACATATAGAAACCCTCATAGCCTATTTTTAGAACCCGCTTATCGTGCTGCAGTGCTGTGCTGCTGCAGAAAGAGTTGTGAAATGGTCGTGTTAGTGACGTTCCAGGGCCTTCACTTGCTTTCAGGGTTAAGGAGCTTTGCAAAATGGAGCTTTGGTATTTCTTTTACATGATGAAAACAGAAAGGATCACATCGCTTTGTCCACAATGTCTATTTGTTAGACAGAACTGTAGCCTATACCCTGTTCAATTGACATGTAATATTCAAAAATAGGGCAAATGCATGCCATCCCATAAAATGGAACAAATCATATGTAGTCTTAATTTCTGCATGATGCTGAACCATCTAAGCCCCAAGATGTTATGACGTGAACTTTAACAATTACAAAGCACTTGCTCCAAATATGAACATGGACTACTCACGCCAGATTAAATTTCGGTATATTCATGTTTGTACTAATGTCCTTTTATACTAATATATTCTGGCACCAGTCCCAGACTATTTTACTTGCACGTTTGAGCATGGAACTATGCCAATCATCAGTCAAATAACCAGAATCTTGGCTTTTCAACAACATGGCGCATGAATATGACTTGAACACATCAGTTGTGTATGAATCATAATTTTGCACTTAACAGTCCAATGGCCCACCCTCAAGCCATTAGAATTTTGAGAGGTTTAACACTATCAGACATCTCTCTGACCTATCAAGTACCTTCAGAGGATTTCAGAGTAGATTCGGGGCATGATTACCTGCAATACCTTGTTGATGTCTCCTTGTGGACTCCCTGCGGGGAGTGGGACTGCTGACTACTGTTCGCTGATACCGGCACTGCTAATCACTGTAGCGCGACTTCCTGCCGTGCTAGTTTCAGGAACCATGCTCTCCAGATTACTGTCAATCGCCACAGCATGGTAGCAACCAATATCTGTAGGCCTGTCTAAGTATTTTCTCAAAAACGAAAGTATTTCATATGTTTTCCACAAGTTTTGTCGGTCGGGTGCCTCTGCTACTGTTGCTGGAAGTTTAAACCCGGAAGTCTGCTACGAATGAAAATGAGGCTGAGATCAGCGTATCACTGATTGGCACAGGGCTTTATGGCCGCGAGTCAGCGTTACAGTAGTGGTACAGTTCTGTGATATTATCGTATAATCCTGTATATTGCCCTGGTGAAAGCTCTGAACCTTAGTAATAATGCTTGTTTAATGAAGTGGTGAGCCATGCGGAGAGTGTGCTGAATTGTTCCCGCATATTTTTACCCCTCTCTCAGTCTGTGGGAAGCGCTACAAGAACCGTCCGGGCTTGAGCTACCACTATGCCCACACCCACCTAGCGGAGGAGGAGGGAGAAGACGAGAGGGACTCTGAGGCAGCCCAGTCTCCACCTGCTCACTGCTCTGACAACCACAAACGTAAGGGACGCTCTGCTATGGCCAGATGCTCCGCTCAGCTCAGACTGAGCGAGATGCTTGGTTGAGCTCCTGGTTGTCATGTTATTGGGGATTCTGCTCCGGGTGATTGACAGTGTGTTGTGAGGCATATATTCTGTGTCCTGGCGTGTTCCTCTACCCTTGTTGTTCCCTGGTAGTGTCCAGGATCCTCACAGGTTTAAACCCTTCCTTTGTTTGAAATGGCATCTCCTTAATGAACTGGGTCACTGGGCTTCAATGTTACATGCTCTTTGATGGGGCTGCTGTCCTCTGCTGGCTCTGGAGTAGGAGCCATGAGGCGTGTCCAAGGACTACTGCAGACACAGACATGCTTCTGAAAAGCAGCTTTTGTTCCTCTTTTATATGTTTTAAACATTAAACCTTGTGGTTCCTTATAAGTATGGTTTGTAGTCTTCTGTGTCTGCAGGTGTCTACATGTTCTAATGTGTATGAAAAGTACTAGTCTAGGCTTTCATCCAGCCTTAATAATTTATGGACCTGAATTGGTAATATGCCGGTTACTCTTATTGCGGTTTTCAGCAATAAGAGGCGGTATGGACGCAGTATGGACTGTTCAGGAAAGTATGGTCATTGGCCGAGCCAGGGTGCCAGTAACTGTTCTTTCTAGCTCATGCAGTGGTTCTTCTTGTGCACAGCTCAGAAAGGCCTGGATGGCACTATTATCCCCAATAACTACTGTGACTTCTGCCTGGGGGACTCAGGATCCAACCGAAAAACAGGCCAAGCTGAAGAGCTGGTGTCCTGCTCTGACTGCGGCCGCTCTGGTGAGTTTTTTTTCTTCTCTGCTTCGCTATCCTAGCATCTCAAGCTCTGCTCGTTCCCTTTCGTCACAACTTCACTTTGGCCAGATATTCAGTCAGTGCTTTTTGTGTTTTGCCCTGTCGCCCCACTGTCCTCCTTGCTTCGCTCGGGGGAGACTGTCTGTCATTCAGAAGAGCAGAGAGCTTCACTTCCTGTTTGCCAAAATCCACTTTTCCTCTCAACCTAGTTAAAGTTTAATTGGCCTTTAAATGTTGGGCGAAACCAAAAAAAAAGTGGCACAATGCGGCTGCTGTCTCAAACAAAATGAACAGATGCACCCTTGACCTGTGGCACACTGACCCAGTTTCATCACTGGAGTCTTCTCACAGGTGCAATGAATGTGTGGTAATGAAAAGGTAAACAACTCAGCACTTTGCCTCTCTGACTGAGTGTTCGTAAATCATGACCTTGGGTCTGAAGAACTCTTAAGGAACCCAGGAGAACTGCCTCACAGGTCTGCCTGTCCTATTCAGATGCCTGTCAAATCTACACTAATGTGTGGCAATGTATGAACTGTGAAAGGCTCCTGTATTTGCTTTTCACAATGGCTTTGACGGCTGGTTTTATTTCAAGTTGTGGCCCACACAATTTCTTTAACCTAATAGTCAATGAATTCTCCCTCTGAATTGAAACTCTATCATAAATATCACTGCCACATCCAGTATTTGGCAACAAAGCACCAGATTGATACGCCATATGATGTATTCAATAAGTGCGGTGAAAGGTAAACATATTTTACTTGTTTTTCGTTCCGCACTCCAGCACATTCAATTTGGAAAAAATGCACTATTAGTGTGAGGTAGTCCGTTTGTTTTAAATTGTAGTTGTTTGCCACTATATTGTGTGTTAAATGTTGGATTTTAATTTGAGCCCTTTTATTATTGGCAGTGTCCTAGTACTTGGGGTAAACGCTGTATTTTCATCCAACCTGAGAAGAGAATGTCGCACATGACCATTCTGGAAAAAAAACAGTGTAGCTTTCACTGCTCTCTGATGTGACCACGTTTGTAACGTGAATTTGAAATGGTGCACAGTTTTGTTCATGAGTAATTGCATTCAATTCGGGCACCATTCTTACAAAAGCAGTTGGCAACTGTAAGGATTGTGCTTCCAAAGCTTAGCGCATTTTGTTTAGCATGATTGTGTTCGTGGATTTAGCTTCAGTGGCTGTTCTGTCTCTTAGCGGAGTGCTGTGTGTTGCATGTATTTTATTGTTATTTGTGGTCCATTTCCCACAAACTCATTGAGTATTCCGGCCTCTGTAGTTTTGTCACATGCTTAATCTGGTTTATCTGTAAAACTATTAACTACTGAGCCTCCTGGTGTTAAAAGGATTTAGTTGCATCTTTATTGCTGCTATGCTGTAAGAACCATTGGAACATTTACAGACTATAATGCGCAAATACGAGTGGTATTTTAACCTTTTTCTCCCTAACCCAGAGAAAATTGTGTCCATGAGTGAGGAAAATGAAAACCTTGATAGTGACCTCCTTTCCCTTTATTCACGCACTAAAGGCAAATCTACTGTGTTTTAATGAGGCAAATTAAATTAGCTGGTATAAGATGTGGTGGTTTTTATGGGCCTTGGGCTAAACTGATTAGGAGGCATGTCACTTTTTTTCTTTTACGGGCTTTCTTCTTGGCGGCTTTTCTTCCACCGCTCACAAGGTTTCTCTCAACTGTCGTATTTCATCCTTAAGTTTGTCATAACGTCGTACATGTGAAGTGTTACTCACTCTGTATATTTTTTGTTGGTATGTGCTGTATATCTGCATCATAGATTAGCATTTGAACGTCTGAATGAGGTCGTATTCAAGGCATAAAGTGGAGAGCGTATTGAAGCAAAAACCCACCAGCCCTACTCCCCCCCCCACCCGCCCTCTGCTGTTTTTTTTTATTCTCCATTGTAACAAAATCAGTTTATTTTGAAGAATCATTCCTTTTGACATGCAGAATGTGTCTATTCCGACAGTTCTGGCTACACTGTCTGCCTTTAGCACTGTTTTTCTGTAATACTGAGTGCACCCCCTTCGACTGGTGAACTCTTAATGTTGGGAATATTGATTGACAGTTTGACTGTTTACAAAGTACTGTAAACAAAGCTCACATCCTCTTCCCTTGCACTTTGAATAATTTTGAGCTTGCAGTTTGGAGACATAGCGGGGAACATTTTGCTCAATTTTATGTGGGCCCGTGGTGCAGTAATGACTTGGTATCAGTCGCTATTGCTGCCTTGGTGAGCATGAGATGGGTTTTAAATTGGTAAGTGCTCCAAATGTGATAGTCACAGTCATATATTACATTGAAAGATCCTCCAAAGGGTCATTTGGTACCTCGGATACTATTTTTCACTGGATAATGAGTAAATTTCTGTCACGCGGATCCACCTGTTTGAAAACATCCCTGGGCCAGCGATGGTAATGTTTTATTGTTGCCTTTTTAAAAAAATATATATTTTTTTAATACTGAGTCTTATGGGTAATCATGTGGAATGACACAGTGTTGTGAATAGGCTGTATTTTTGAACTGCGTGTCTCATGCAAGCAAGAAGCTGGTCTCAAAGATTTACCTGATTTGATGCAGATTACACATTTTATTGCCTGTTTTTTATGTGTAAGTAAAACTGAATTCAAAGTAGTGAAATTAAATCGCTGCTGGAAATTTCCTGGAAAAATTTAGTGATTTGGGTATCTGACAACCATTTCTAACATTTACATTTCCACCCATTATCCATGAACTGGCAAATGTTTTCTGAAAATAACTTAAATGAGGTAAATTGTTTAAGCTTGACTACTAAAGCAGCATGGAGTACTTTAGTTCGAAATCTTTTAGCAGTAAAAGCCCATTTTATCAATTTGTATACTATGTGTACAGCAATTTTTTCTTTTTGCAAAGTTCTTCCTGGCTCAAACATCCGTTTGGTTAAAGAGATTGTTAATTTGCATACAGTGCATGGTGTAACTATGCATTTTGCTATAAAGTGACCATTAGTCTGTGTGTGCTGCAGAGCAGATGCTTAAGTTTTAACCAAATGACTTTGCTTGAGTTAGATTCAGTCAGGGAGTCAAATCAGTCACCGGGGGGCAGGATTTATTTTCACCAGGTATAGCTGGTTTTTGGCAGGTAAAATCTGGTCTTGTCCTTTAAAACTTCCTGGTGAAAATGTCCGATTGTCCAGTCCATAGCTGAACCAACTGTAGCCTGTAATAACAAGAGAAGACGCTGAGATATCCGGACCGATGACTTGTGCACTGTTACCTTCTCTAGGAGAAAACACTTTGAATTTTTTCCATTAACTTGCTGCCTGATTGGGTGCTACACAGCTTTTTTCAAAATATCGGTTCATTCTGAAGGCAAAGTCGCAATTGGCCAGTTAAGTCCAAGGTACATGAAAAATTGCATCAATGCTTCATAAGACCGCTTCCCTGATGACCCTGTAGTGTGTCATCAACTTCCTTCGACACTGTGATGAGCTGTACCAAGCACCCGCTGACACAGCATTGTGAGTTTAACTGTAGCCCCTGGAAGAAATCGGGTGGTTACTACGGAGTAGTTGGTGTCGCCGCGTCTGCATCCGTCAAAACTTCCTTGTGAAAGCTTTGCAGGCTGTAATTTTTGACCAATTACTTACATGACTTAAGTTATGACACCAATGGATTTCGGTTCCCATGCCAACAGTATTGGTCGAATAATGCGCCAAAAAGGGGAGTAACGGCCTTTTGGGGGCTACATCCATGCGTTTGTGGGTGACCGGACTTTCTAGTTTATAATGTGTTCTGAACAGGCCTACCTAATTTTTGAAAACAAAAGCCGAAATATACTAATTGCAAACGGGGAGAAAGACGATGCTCACGGTCAATGTTTGTTTCAATTCAATTGGTTCTGGTACTTTGCTTCAAGCTAACCTGAACTGAACCTCCTCTTAACGTTTCAGGAGTATCATTACTTTATTCCAATGATGCTAGCCTGCTGCGGCTGAATCACGGACAACTTATAAGAGCTGTTTTATGATTACTGCGCATGCTCAAAACTTGCTTACTCTGGCATTATGCTTTTTATATTAAAGGAGAATTCTGGTGTGAAATAGATTTGGTTGTATTGAAACACGATAATGAGTGCCGACTTTTGTCGAATACCCCACCTCCGTACGCACGCAACATTTCGAAATAAATGGCTTTTTAGCCGAAGCTCCCAACAGCTTACAAATATAGGAATCGGGCATAGCTTTGCCATGCAAAGAAATTGCTATTTTTTTCATCATTGACAAGGCTCAAGTAGCTCCACACTTCATCGGTAGAATTCCGAGCGCCCTGACATTTAAAACGAGGCACTGAGAACTTTGAAAATGCACCGGTATTTTATTAAAAATGACTTTTTTATGCAAACAGTTCCTTGAGGTAGTTTCCAGTCGCCTCCATCTTGGAAGTCACAGTAAGTCGATTGTCGAGCACGAGCAAATAGATTACAATCTTTTCCTCTATCCTTCCTATTTGGTCGTGCTCGTCAATCGACTTATTGTGACTTTCAAAATAACACGTCGTGGCCCTCAGAATTCTACCGATGAAGTGTGTAGAACCCTCTGACTGATTCCCAGAATCATCGTTATTTTCATCGTCACTCAGTTCAGAGCCAAAATCTTCATCCCCTGAGTCCTCATCGGCAAATTATTCATCAAGTACTTGGTCCACATTCATCCTGAATTCACAAAAGATCGGCACCTTTGAAGCAAAAATTGCGCAGTAAATTTCTAATTTCTATTGGATCGCCATATGTATTTGGTACCAAACGATTGCTCTGAGCGTCGTCTATCATTAGAGAAGCAAACAAAGACTTTGCCCGCCGCAGGCGTAGAGAAATCGCGGAATTTCAATGCATTAGCATTGTCCCGACCCAGGGCCGAGACAGACTGTCTAAGGGTTAAATATGGCCGATAAGCAGTCACTTTGTCACTATCGTTTGTAGATCATTGTTAACTGCATAATGGTCTTCATTATTAGGCCTCCTTAAAAAAAAAAAAAAAATTCTTTTATTTTAATTGGATGAATGAAAATAAAAATCGGGTGACTGTAATCAAGTGCTAAAATATGAGGATTCTGCAGACCTTTTTGTATGTCTGAATTTGAAATCACCCCAAAGAAACTATTAGCGAAAATATATTCAATAAAGAATTACATTTATTTCACGGATGTCTAATGCTTGCGCCTAATCTAAGGCAAGTCATCAACGCAGTGTGGTTTTTGTTTTTTTTAAGATGTTGGCATGCCATCAGATCTTATGTGTAGTGTAAATTTATTTTATCCTTGCAGATTGAGTTCATATTTATGAGTCAGGCCTAAACTGGGCTTAGCTCAAAGGCATACTTTTCTTTCATGTCTTTTGATGGCTCCTGGATACCATCTCGGGAATATCCTTTACCCTTTCAACCGGCTGCATCCCATAATTCTGTTTCAATTAGCCTTGCCTATATTTCTAAATTAACTCAGCAAAAATAATTGACTTTGGAAATTTGAACAGATTATGTCCATGAGCTTTGTTTGCACTGTTGGATGGGTAGAACTGCCATGTTATGTGTTTCACGGTTTGTTTCATACATTCTTTGTACCCATTATCAATTATTTCTCCATAAGACATGTTTTTTTTTTTTTTTTACAATAATGTTGGGGGAAAAAATGTTTTGAGGTCCTGGAATAATTTTCCAAGTTTTATTTTGATAAAACTGTTAGTGGCTTGTATTGGAACATTTGAGTTCAAACTCTTGCAGGAAAACATGTCTTCAAGCAGTTGTGTGACTCGGTTGACTGATGTGTTAAGGCGATTAAACATTTCACTCGTCATGCCTCTTCCTCACGTTTGTAGTGAAATGCAGGGAATGGTATATTTCAATTCACCGTGCCCCACAGTAGTTGGTGCTCTGTTATCCCAGAGTGTCCCCTGATATCTAAACTCCAGTTCAGCAGTGTCACATGTAGAGCTCAAGCATCCCCGCCCTCGCTCCCCGCTTGATCCCCTACTCCTTAGCTCACATCTGCTTTCTGCTATCGCTACTCAGGTCCTTGGATATTAGTAGACATAGGCCTGTGACAAAGCTTGAGGCCTAGTTGACTGCTTTGTAGTTGTTGCTGTGTGTTGCCATACTGCGGTGCTGATATATTCATCATGCATGTCAGCTGGATGCATCGGAGGGAGAGACGAGAGGAAGATCGGCGGGGCCGAGGAATTGTTCGGTGCCACATCTGAAAGCGACACGTCTACATTTCATGGCTTCGATGACGATGAGTTTGAAGAGCCCTTGTCAAACAACAGCGGTGCATCCCCTCGATGCAGATAGAAAACATACCTTGGAAAAAAAAAAATGCATAAAAAGACAGAAACCTCTGACTAAAGTCTGCTGCTTCTTTTTTAAATGATTTTTATTTTTAGCGGTAAGCACAACTGTTTTCTTCAGAAAAGGAAAGCAATTCTAATTTTTATCTTTTGCAGAAAAACTGCTTTTCAATAAGTTAGGAATATTTAACATAACATAATATTTATGTCAGCTGTGGAAAGCAAAGAGCAATGGACAGTGTCTACCAATGAATGATATGCTGACTGTGTGAAATGGACTTTTTTTTTTTTTTGTCCTGGAGGGGAAAAGGAGTTATTTTATGGGAAAAAAGAACTAAAACTGTGGAATATTTGGATTTAACTGCACAGTCTTGTGTAGAAAAGTCCTGCCATCAATGTGGGATGTAATTTAAAACAAAAATAAAGACTATTGGAGAAAATGTAATTTATCTCAGAAGAAACCAGGTTCTTTTGTGCAGTGGAGAAGTCTGAGCTGGGGAAAGGAGGCTGAAGTGAACCATTTCCAGCAATGTAACCAGCCTGAGTGAAGAAGAGGGCAACTGGCCTTTACACCACTGGATTGCAATAATGTGAAGGATTGACTGACTTCGGGGCGGAGGGATTTTGGCTCTAAGATACCTTGGAGAGTGGGATCAACTGCTTGGGTGGGTGGGGGTCAAGGTGGAGGCGGAGAGGGGAGTGCCTGGCTCGGAGAAGTTACCTGAAAGGTAAGAGCTATCACCATTTCCTTCTACTCGCATGTGTGAGCCTGCCCTGTTAGGCTCTGCTTCGTGGAACACTGGGGACAGTAGAGCCTTTGGAATGGGGGAAGTGGACACTTGCACTGTAATTAAGAGCTGGCTAGTCCTTTCTATGGTGGCTGAAATAAGGTAAAAGCCTACCCATTTGCTTTATCAGCTTGCAGAATGGCACACAATATCTGCCTATCTGCATTTATGTAACTCGCGTGACCGACTTGTAAATTGGGTTTCATCTAACAAGGCATCATAGATGTATTCATAATCTTGCTTTTGATTTCAAATCCTATTGCTTTAACTTGGAGTGACTGAAGAGTACGCGTGTCTTCGTTTATCTAATAGGAGATCATATCTAAAGGGATATCATTATTCTTAGTCATCATTGATGATTTAGAATATTGAATTTGGGCATATTCTCATACCACAAATCAATCCCTGAACCCAAAGCTGTGATACTGAAAGAACTGATCCTTTTGGTGAGACAGCTGCTGGCTCTGTGCTCTCAATCCCCCTGGCCTAACTGACAGCTGAAGTTGTTTGTTCTCTACTTGAGTCTGGAATACATCACGAGAGCTGCGAAATTCCCTTCCGACACCTAATTTGGATGTAAGAAGGAACAATAGTTTGTAGAACTTCCTGACCTCATTTTCAGCATACTTCTGTTGTAACCTGGAGAAAGACACTGTGCGCAATGCTTTGCCCATCTTCTGCTGGAACATTTCTCCTCATAACTACACCGTTTGAGATACGGGCAGCTTATAAGCCAGAAAGCCTTTAACATTAGCGCATGATGTGAACACTGCCTTGTGTACCTTTCCCTGTGGGTGATGAGGTTACTGTGCAGTAAAATTGACCAATCTAATTAACTGTGCGGCAAAAAGCCCTTTCGGTCAACATCGTGCCTGAATGAGGTTGAGTGAGTGGATCCCTGTCACACAGCCATCAGCTGACTGCCAAATAGAAATAATCGCAGTTCCGTTGGGGAAAAATTCTGAAGCGTCCCAACAAAAGAGCTTTTAGGAGACAAGTTAAAGCCTTAAAAATCCCAGATATACTGCTGGATTTGAAAATTAGTTATTTCAAAACAAGAAAGAATACTCTGGATTGACATGATATTGTTGCATTGTTTCAAGAGCCCTTATTCGGGGCATCCCATGTATAATAAGGTTGAATTTCAATACAGTCAGGTACTGCTATGGTTTGAAAATACAGAACTCATGTATATGGCATCTTACATATGATAAACTAGACAGCATTTTGCTTATAAATTCAGTTGGATACAGTTGAGCTGCAAAACTACAGACCTATCTTTACAAACCCAGTTTCACGGAATTACAAAGACCAGGGATTGTTAATAGGGTAGAAGGGAATGAATGCATGTCCTTACTCCAAATTCTATGTGGCATCTCATGCCAATCTAGGTGGCATCTCATGCTGTCTAATTGTTTTACTGCTGTCATGTTGCCCATTCAAAGACGAGTGCTGCCCATTGCCTTCTCAGGTATGCTCAGGAGTTCTGTGGTCAGCGGGAAAGTCAGGAATCAACCAGAATCGGTCACAGGCTCCACTTCCTGGCCCCAATGCTCGTCTGTACCCTCTTCCATGAACCGCAGGAACTCCAGCTGAGCTCAGCCTGCTCACCCACTGTCCTGCATTGAACCTTCAGATCTTAAGGCAGACAGGTGGATGGACAGACTGTTAATGTGCAATAAAGCCCTTGACAGCCTGGTATTTCAAAGAAGACTAACCGTTTCTTGACTGGGTGAGGACATCGAAGATTGCAAAAGAAATTTTTATGAATGAGAGATGCCATGAAAAGCCACACCCATGGCTCAGTTTGAAACACTTTTCAATTTGTTTCTTTCATTCCTCTGATCTGTTCATCCTGAGTGATAATCTGGTTAAGATGAGTTACACTAAAGAGTATATTGTGACCTCAGTGGCAAAGTGGGCATCACTGGCTAGGCCCGAGTGAGATTTACACTACCCAAATAATAAGGCAGTCATTCAAAAACCATTTTTTGCTACATCATGGGAAAGGAAACCTTGGTTAGGCAAATTTTGTTGTGAACTGCATTTAACATTCTCGGAAATTGAGGCTTCCATGTGATATCACAATTTTCTTTTGTGAACTGCTTGACTTCTTGCTGTTGCCTCAAGAGAATCAGCCTGCTCCTAAATTCCTACAATATTTTTTCCAGAGGGACAACCAAATTTCAAAACCGAAATGTCAGGGGAGAAAGCGAGTGTTGTGGAGTCTTGTCTGAGATGGGAAGCTTCTCAGAAGAAAGGAAAGGAGCTTTGAAAATATCGCACTGGAAAAAATGTCAGGATTCTGATTAATGTAAAGCTGTTCTAAGCAGTGGAGACCAAGTTCACTGCCTTAAGACAAGTAATAAACCAAGTCACAGTTTAAAAATAATTTTGACAGAGATGGCAGGTCAACCTGGCTCCTCCAAGTAGAAAATACCAGCTAGATTGGAAATGCAAACAGACTCTCCAGAGTATGCTTGTAGTTTGCTTTGACTGCCCAGTTACTGCAGATGAAGTGGGTCCTAAATGTCACTGCCTGACTGTATGTCCCTTACATTGTTTACCATCTACACTTCCTCTGGGCCCGCACCATATGCCCTGTCATTGGTGTCAATTTGATCGTGAGCTTTGCCTTCAATTGGTGAAGTCGTGAAGCCTCGATTCCTGGCCCTGCCCCGTCTCCCTTTTTATGAAGTCCTGTCATTGTAATATCACACTGCAGACTGTCTTCCAAAGAGACTGGCCCTTGGGAACTTGAGAAAATGGACCCTACCTCCAATCATGTGGGTTGACGTGGACAAATGCAAGCTAATGTGAAAGATAGTAATGCTATAGGCTATTTTTTTTTTTATTGCAGGCAGAGCTGGGGGTGGGGGCAAGGGATAGAGTATGGGGAATGTGCCTGAATGAGTCTTCTCATGAAAGGTGTACCAGAAATTTGAAGTGTTTTCAAAACTGGCATCAAGTCTACTTTTAACCTCACCCTATCCTCTAAAACTGAAAAATATCCAGACCCCTCAAAGAATAATCTACTGTTACTTTTTGTGACTTCGTTAAGCACATTGGCTCATTTTTATTGATTTTTTTTTTTTTTTAAATCCATGTACAGTCCTTTATTTCTCAGTCTCACTGAATAATCAGGATTTTTTCTCTGCTGTATTGTGGTGTTGAAGGGCTGCATCTAAATATTCTGAAAATTCTGTGTAAGCAGTCCTCTAACAGCCCTTTTTCACTGAAGCCGTTCCCGTGCTGGTTCTTGGGCTGGTGCTGGTCACAGTTCCGCGAGTGAACCAGTGAAGAACTGGTATGCTTTTCCGCCGATAGAGCCAGTTGGAGAGCCACGTCATTATGTCCCTATATGTGTCTGTATACGTCTCCGCTTTCCTAGAAAAACAAGCGCCAACTTTTTCACAACAACAATGGCGAACTACTTGTAGCTTTTGCTCGTGGCTTTGCTAGGCATCCTTCAAATCCAAATACAAATGATTCAACACCATTTGACCGCTATACATTGTTTAAATGGACACCGACTGTGTTCGAGAAGACTGGTAAGAATCTAGCACGTTTGATTCTTATTTACGCAGACTGTAAGATGTTAATGTTAGCCTTTTTATTTGCTAACTAGCTCCCAGAGCACAATTGTTTTTCCTTTTGGCTCTAGCAATGTAAAATTGACTATTGGCAAAGTTAACCCCACCCCCAGCCTCCTGATGTAACCCAGTTCCTCCTTCTGACCCAGCAAAGATGTGGTGCCACTCTGGAACTACTTTCATGGGCTGGGAACCGGTTCTTTGGCTGAGGAAAGGGGGGAAAACTGGTTCCAAATTAGGCTCTGGCCCCGAACCAACACGGGAACCGCATTGCGGAAAAGGGGTGAAAGCAGTGCATATCTTGGAAAGGATGAGGGAATGGGTCTTCCAAAATGAATATGGCTTGTTTACCATTTGGTCTGTTTATTTCAGTATATACCCTCAATCTCCTATTCTCTTGCATGTTTGGAGTTACAGTTGGTACTACACCAATTTTTTTGCCCATTCTTGAACCATTGAACATTTTCTCCTGGTCCCATCAATGATGCACACCTTGCACACATTTGTCACCTTCTGAATAATAAGCCATTATAATGACTAGTAACCGATGTATAATTTGTATTTCAAGGGGACAAGCAGGCACTAAGGGGCATGTTGATATATAAAACTTATGTGGATAATGTGCTAAACGAATTAGTCAATTAACCCTGGGAGTGACTGAAAAAGAAAATTATTGCAATACCAATGGGTAATCCTCTCAGGACATGCTTACAGTTTAATTGTACATGGAATGGTTGAATTCCATAAATTTTTAACAGAGCAACCATTGGGATAATTTGCAAGACAAATCAATTGTGGAAACTTAGCATTGTCAGTTACCACTGCTGTGTAAACACTGGACTGTTTTGTTCTTTTTGGTGCTTATAATGATGACATGGAATGACATCTTAATTGCATATAATGATGGACTTGTAATGCAACTGCAATGTAGCTCTTAAACCCCTGCTAATCCAATGTTATATATTGGTACAGAACTAAATTGTTTCTTTTTATCGAGTGAATAAATGGACAGTTTAGACCACTGAAAGGTTTGCATTCATAACTGTGATTGCAACATGAGCCATAGTACTTTCCTATATTTGCTGCTCTCTTATTACTCCTGTATGTTGTTTTCTCTGGATTTGTACCTTACAGTTTATCTTTCTTCCCGTGGGCTTTCGCCCTTGTAAAATATCAGTTCCTCGAATGTAAATGGCGTTAACATGACCGTTCTTTTGGAACAGACTTTATGTGGCGTTAAGCATGAAATTTTCAACTATCTAATTCCTCACTCCAGTAAATGCGAACTTTTTAAATTGAAATAAACTGGATTGTTATTTTTTTTCTCTCTCTGAAAGCCGGTCATATGTTCTACTCCTGTTTGTTTAAGATTCAATGTACTCTGAGGCCTCTGAAAATGCAATTTTCTCCCACACCGACAAGACTGGGGTAATGATTGGTTTGTGGAAGATGGCAGTTCATGATGGACTTGTAGTGCGTTGTCCTGTGGAGAAGCTCTCAACTCTCATGCCTCTGTGTCCCATAGACTGTGAAGGAAAGTGCTAAATCTGTGGCTTTGGAAGTGGCGTATTTCATTATTTGTTCATGCTGCACTGGCTTGGCTAGCTTTCGCATCTTTAGGTAATTTACATACCCTACTTGCTTTATGACACAGAAGCAAGTCACCTTAATTTCCTTGTTTTGAGGTAGTTTACACTTCCACTCCCTTAATTACTTTGCTGCATTTGTGTCTCTGTTTCCCTGTTTTTTTTTTTGTTTTTTTTTTTAAATGCAGAAGAAAGAGAGAGAGAATAGTGAGCCCAATGACAAAGGTTGGATTTTGGAGTTTCATGGCCAATTTAAAGTGGAAGCTTTTTGCAGCTACCCTGCGTTACAGATCTCACATGTCTTGAAGCAATTCAGTGCTTATAAACACAGGTCACACCTCTGTGGTTGAAAGGACAGGTTTCTGTCTCTGAAGAAGACCAGCTATGCCAGAGTTGAATGCATGCAAACTTGCAGCTGAATTGTATGAGAACAGGTGCGGAAATCTGCAACTTCACCTTGGTTTGACATCTGCTGTTTGATGAGTCATAGGATGTGTTGAGACTGCACACCACCAAAAATCAGTGTGTTTGTGGTTTGCTGTGGCCTGCTTGTTGGTGTACATTCTATTGAATAATCCTCTAGAAAATCGTCAGTAAGTGGTCATCCCAAGAGGCTGTAAACGGCAGTCAGCTTTAGTATTGTCCATTTGACGTGCTGTAAAGAGAGAAACAAAAAGCCTGACATGAGAGTTCAGTGGTGGAAGCATTACGGAAAAAAGTAATACAGACTAGGCATATGTCAGCAACCTTCCTGCGATACATTTACAAGGGGTGACTGAAAACTGGTTACAGATGAATTTTAAGAGATGCTGAGGCATGGAAAATTGTTCTTCCATCGGTGGAATTTCTTAAAAACATCTTGCATTGGTCCAAGGCGGTGTATAAATAGATGCACATTGCTTATTTGTTAAGTGTTCGTAATATTAAGCATTGTTGGCATAATGCAAACATGGGACCTGAGCTCTTAATCTAAGGGCCAATCCCATTTCTCTTCACTTAATCTTAACACTTGATTTCAAGTGCACTAAATACTAAGATTTTCCTTAAGGACAAAGGGGTAGCTTTGAGGGGAAGGGAATTTCACCTAAGAATTGGGACGCCACTTCATGCAAATTAGCCTAACACGGGACAACAGGTAACCACTACGAATGAGTGGTGTTTACATTCTATCTTGTAATCTGTATCGGTTTTGTACACTGAACAATCGCCTACATTATACAGTTACCGACTCATTGCATGGCTTGCCAGAGCGATCATTGCAACTTTGAAAGTAGACATACGCAGCTACAACCGGGTAGATGTTGTGGTATGTTCGCATTCACAATTACTAACCAAGTCATATCACGACACAAGTTTCAAGGAAATTGGAATATAACACGTGTAAACGATAACATTAGCCAAATGCGTGCAACATTGCTGCTATACAGAGAACTCTGTGGATATCATGCTGGCTACAACACAAATTGGCGATTTTCAAACATTCAAATTCTAAATCAACACTTGCAGATAAAGGTGTATACCCACAAACATAACGCAATCCGACATGTTTTGGATTTTTGGCATGCATGCTTACGGAAATGGTACTTAGAAGTCTGCGATGCTTTTGGAAAGCTCGTCCAGCTCAATAGTCTCGCAATGCATCCTGGGAAATTCATTCTTCCCCTCAGTTCGTAGTGAGCATTGCCCGGCCCTTACAATTAAGTGGGAATTTTATGGGATAAAAAGCACTTCCGTTAATCATCTTACAGTTTGGGACACCCTTGCCCTTCGCGGGAACATGCAAATATTAAGGCTAGGGTCAGTTTTATGTGGAAGTGTGGGTATTGGGACGGACCCAAAGTTTACTTTAACTTCTCAGGTTGGCCAAGGGAGGTCTTAAGAATACTGGTAGTCTGAATAAAATCTGCACTTATCCAACTTTTCTACTGTGTCTGCACTACCCAATACTGATGTGAAGGATGTATGTCTCTTGCTGCCTTGGTCATAACAAAAGATAAATTTGCTTAGCTGACGACCAAGCTCCTATTATTGGTGACTACCTTCAATTGTGAACACTTGCTATGCTGAGCTCCATGCTGTCTGGTCAAATATTTTAGAATTGGCTGTTCTTGTAGAAGTGAGAAAACAAACACATTCATGTATCACTCCCCTGTCATTTAAAGCTTTGTTACTTGGCATCACTAATCTCTCATGCATGATGGCAGTCAGAAGTGAGTGAGTGTAACTGTTTGTTCGAGGGAGTTTAATGATATAGGAGGCATGTAGATGTCTTTCACGCAGGACTCGGCTGTTTTTAAACTTGTCTCATTTCAAGTATGAACCTGGCTCTGACTTGTGACACGCTTTGGAAGCTGTCGCCTTCATGTCTGCAAAGCATTGTCAGCGTTGTATATCACCATGGCGCTCAGCCGAGTCGATCTGCCGCCAAGCTAAAGTGCTGCATAGCATCACTACCTTTCTATCAACTGCCACAGGAAGTGGTCACGCTGGCCTGGTTTTAGGTGTGCAGCTGTTTGCTGGTGTTCTCTCTCTCAGACTTGCACTTTGCCATCACAGTCTCAAGGCCACTTGCATGGCATGTGAAAACCTGATATTACAGTTGAAATATTTCAGCCTGGTGTTATATATTCAGAAAAACCAGCCAGCAGAACTATGAATTGCCCGTAAGTCAGAGGCCGTGAAAGAAGAGAGGTTTGCTATGGATGGCATTACCCCCGTTTGTGAACTGCAAGGTTACGGCAACTAAATGTTTTCACTCGCTGAGTAACAACATTCAGTTCCCTGCTTTATTTTACTCAGTTTTTATGATCTGTCTGTGCCACACTGACATTTAACAGAGTTGGGGGGGGGGGAAAAAAAATGTACCGCTCACTGAAGCACTTGACCATTTTCTGGGTTTGTTTACCAGTTGAAATGTCACCTAAATTGTATTTATCATTAGGTCAATTTATCTATGTTGGCATGTAAAGAATGTAACCCACAAAACTGTGTTTGCTCTTGTATAAAACAGAGATGATGGGTATGGCGATGCAAATGATTGAAATACAGGTACCACCGCACACACACAGGCACCCACCCACATGAAAACATGAACACCTGTACACTACCAGTCAGAAGTTTTAGTACACCCTGACATTTCCTGTAATTGTTACAAATTTTTATATTTTGTTCTTGTGTGATAGTCAAATTGGTTGTATTAAAGAAAGGTAGGAAAACTGAAGCCCTGTATATAACAAATTCAGAAAAACCAGGATCAGTCATTTTGTCAATATTTAAGTAAATCAATAATGATGGTCTAATCCTGGGCTTCTCAGACTCTCCTGCTGTACCACCTGTTCTGTATGTTTTAGATCTCTCCCTGCTCCAGCACAGTTATTACAAATTGAGCAGCATCATCGGGTTGATGGCAAGTTGATCATTTCAATCACCTGTGCTTGATTCCTTGTTGATTTTTCTTTGGTAAACAAGTTTTGGATTCCAATGATTTCTTTGTTGTAAACATACATGTAAGATAAGGACTTTACAAGATCTTAGGCTGTGCAAAAACTTTTGACTGGTAGTGTATACAGAAAACGCATACAATACATGTGTGCTAACATTTGCAGGCACAATTTTTCACAAAAAATTCACACATTCCCACATTCATAAAAACAAGTACATGAACATGTGTATATACACACACACAGACACAGACACACACAGACACACAAAAATAAACTTGTGGATACATCCATATGCACACAGACGCATGGGCATGCACACCGGCTCAGATACACGGATGCTAATGGAAAAATGTCAATGTTTCCTCAAACATGCCTATAAAGCACACACTGCATGGGCTTCTGTCCTCAAGCTGCAGTGAAGCTCCAGATTTCTTCTCTAGTTCCTTGAGTGTCCTCAGAAACTTGAGCGTTTCAGCCTCTCACGTTGGGCTGAGAAGAAAAAGGGGTAATCTTGGCCACCATGGATTAAAATAACCCCACAAATACTTAACCTTAAATGGAGCCTCTTAAGCAAGGGCATTGGGGAGCCTGTTTGCTTGTAACTTCTGGGTTCTTGGCAGTGTCAATGAACTTTAAACAAAGAAGCCTAGCACACTCGTGAGCCACAGTTGTGCTCAGTGAATGAGGCTACAGAGGCTGTGTTAGAGGTTACCGATGGTTTTCACTGAAATATTGTACAGTCCTTGTATATTTTTTACCTCTTACAGGAGTCATTGAAGGCTACGGCGCAGTGTTTCTGCACCTGGTTGTAGTGGAGCTGGCTTGATCAGAATGACCCTTGTAAACTGATTTTATTTTCAATTGTAAATAACTAAATTGCTAAAAAGTCTTTGTTATTGAAACTATTTTTATTTTAAGAAACGGCAATAAAGAATGAGACTCCTTGCCTCGGGTAAATGGTGTTTTAATGGGTCTGTGGTGTGCAAGTGAGCATGTGTGGCTTGTTAGAAGCACCAAATGAGTGTTCAGTAATATGCCAAATGAACTTCAAAACATGTTTATCTCCTTACATGTGTAGCTTGAATGGGGGAAGGAATGAAGACTGCCACCAGAAAGAAAATGTAAGGTTTGTGTCTATGCAAGGTTTCAACATTGATTAAACGTTGATTAAAAACAAGTGGAGATTATTTCATCGTTACTTTGAACCTCTCACACCTCAAACTCCAAACTATTTTTGACTGAACTAATTCCTTGAAAAATTTCAGTTGCAAATATGCTTGAACAATCCCTTAATGCAGTTGAATTAGTAGTATAACCTCCCTCAACAAAAGCACAATTTCCATACCGCAGTTTTTTGGGGGCCATTGCTGTCTTTATCCTGATTGTTTTTTGTTTTTTTTTGACTGTGCACCAGTCTGCTCGATATTTATCCTGTTGGTGCTCTGCCGGCTCAGTCTGCAATACACCCTGGACCATGTTATCATCTGACCGACACATTTGCTCACATTTGTAGATCAGTTTCTTGCATCGGTATGAATGGGTATGATGATATGGAATAACTTCATGACCGGTGATTGATTATTGAAATACAGTTTCTGACTTGTACCGTCCTTGTACTTTATTTGGTAACTACATTTCTAATGAGTTTCTAACAGTTAATGAGTCAAGTGGATATGTCCATGCTCAAGTATTTTGCAACATCTTGTAACTGATTAGCTATCGTTTTTTGATGTAGTTTGACCCTCTCAAAATTTAGGATATTCCTCAGTACTGGCAACTGTAATGATAGCTCATGTAAAATAGTGTGAACACCGTTCTGCTGTGCTCCCATCAGGAACATGATCTTGACCTTGCTGTTGATGCATGCTTTCTCAAATGAAAAAGAAAGAAACGACAGTAGGGAAGGCTGTTTTCCTCAAATTCGTCTCTATTCACAGAAATGGTCAAGTCTGCTAAGTATAATTGAGAGGCCCCTGCTCATTACAACAATTTGAAGCTTCTCAGAGCTCAATGGTGCTTGCCTCTAGTTTTACCCTCTCTTATGTTGCATGGCATCCTGGGAAATGATTGCAGATCCTCCAGCTCATCAGAGGCGGCCGCTGCGCGCCTGGGTCTCCCAGATAACACTAATTAGAAGGCAATTTTTAGCCTTGTTTCCTTCACTTCTTGGACAGTAAGTGAACAGCTCACGCTGAGAATGGAAGCAGAGCCTTTGTCTTCACATGATGCGAGTCAGTCTGGCTGTGTGGTTATGTATATATTGCAAGTTACTGCCTACCATTATCTGAGAAATTAAATTGTTGATTGAAAGATGGCAGATATCTTGGTGTGTTGTGTTTGTTGGCAGAGTATTGCCTGAGCCCTTCAACGGAGATCCACTTTCAATTGGCTTCATTTCACTGAGGAGGCGCTCGTGAGATGGTCCTCAATGAAAGGTAGTGATGGGAGTTCAAAGGCTGAAGCAATGTTTTGCAACTGACAAAACAAGGACACAAAAGCCAAAATTTTAGTTTAAGCAAATGTAGTATTGAATTTATATCAGAATTGAAATGGAAAATAATATGAATGTCACTTCGATTTTCTTGCAGGGTAAGCGATTTGTTTCTTAAAACGCTTGCATTCCGATTACTTCACAACTGATTGCAACTGAACACCCTCCCTTGATGGCACGCAACCTTAGTCTAACTTACCCTTCAACAATTACATGAACATAATCCCAGTAATTATGGCTTTGAGTTTTGTGTTTCTTACATATTTTCCAAATGATAACTACAGCAGACATGAGGAGTACAGTTAACTGCCTGCTGCAGAGGAGATGCAGATGTCTAAATTATGCCATAATTGTAAATATTCATGGAGCCCATAACGATATATTTAATGTTAATGAGGAGGTGATGCCCTAGAACTATTCAAAAGATTGGTGTTCTGAAGTTTGAAATAGACACTTTATGAAATATGGTATATTTCCTCTGAAACCTGATCAGCTGCCAGCCTGGCATATTTCGCTACAGAAGCAGCCTGGGAGTACTTCATAGCATCCAGTATATTATAAAACATTGTCAAACCTCAGATCAACAAAATTAAGCCATAAAATCGCAAATGAATGTGAATTCGGTTGAGAAATACTGCTTGGGGAATCAAAAATTTGTTAAATAAATTCCTGTGTTGTCAGTCCCCCATCAAGATCTCCTTTTTTCATAAACAAACCCCAATTCCAATGAAGTTGGGACGTTGTGTTAAACGTGAATAAAAACGGAATACAATGATTTGCAAATCCTTTTCCACCCATATTCAATTGAGTGCAATTGATGTACCATGATGTTACCATCGCCAACTTGTAGGACGGTCTTTTCCAAAATGCAGCTTTCAAATTTTTCCACCATTTGTGAACCCTTTGAGGGGAAAAAAAACAGCTCAAGAGTCCAGATATGCTCTCTTAGCATGTTCATTTACTTTTACATTTGTTCATTTTAATGTTTCTCACATGACTAGTATGACCTTTTGCTCTTTAATATAATAGAACCCGAAATTTGCTTTGAAACAGTGTATGGCTTTAATAAGGGTCTCATTCTTGAGGAGTTGTAATTGCGTCTTTGTCCGACACATTGTTACACACAGATAATAGAAGTCAGAAGAGATAAAGAATAGGTAGTTCATGAAAATATCCTTATGTCTTCACCATTCAGCCATCTAGTTATTCTGTTGTTAAATTTCCTGTTTCATTGTGTACACTGCGCAAGCAATCATAAGCTTGGATAAAATGTGTTTAACTGATGCAAATGGTATGATGCACTGCTGGTAAGATTTAAATGGTTGGAGTTGTGTCTTATTTTCCACATTTGTATGTTTGCTAAGATTATAAAAAACAGCTTGTCGCCTTTTGTTTGAATGGCTGATTTTCCTGGTAACCAACATGAGCCAAGTAGCACCTGTAATAGCAGAGCAATAATGCAAACTTGAATTGTGTCCAAAATGAAAGTTAAACTGATGGATTGATCAGATATGGCAACATTTGAAAAACATCATGCCATTACAGTGGAATTGATGATAGTATTCTGTGGAGATTAGCTAAACCCTTTCACTGCCTGCTCAGCCTTTTGGCAGTGAGTCACTATTTCTCATTGAAAGACGTGTTGAACTTAATAGATCTGATTTTTTCAGCATTACCGACTGCAAATGATTATTGGAGAAGGTTTCATCCGGCTAAGTTCAACACATTTTTCAATTTAATACAGTGACTCAAACTGTGCTTGACCAAAAGGGAGCAGTCAGTTAAAGGGTTAATATGCAACAGAGAATAATTTCATCAGCATATATTGCCAACAAAGAGTATGTGAGGATGAGTTTGCATTGTTTTTCATTTTGGGGACTATACTGCATGATGAGGGAGGATGCTATCATGTCTGTATAGAAAATTACGTTTCAAGTAGTGTTCTGTTCAGAGTGGAGAATGGATTGATACTATATGAGCCCCCCCCCCCCCCCCTTCCCTCGTTTTGACATTAAAAATATTGTAGAATAATAATATTCACTTGTATTTCTTGCAAAAGTTTGTACCTTATACCGAAACTGTAAAAGGTTGCACATTTATAGTTCCCACAAAGTGAAATTTTCTCAATTTTAATAGGCTGTTTGGAGTGCAAAGGGCCCAGCCTCTATTTGGCTTCACCGAACTCAGTTTTGAGGATCACCCTCAGATTTGGCACTCATCAGGTCAATGAGTGTATGAACCACGTAATGCATTGGTTTATGGTTTTGCTTCTGAGCTATTTTTCCTCTCAGTATCTCCTTGTGGAACAGCTTCAGTGTTGAAATTTTGTGTTTGCAACACATTTTTTCTAAAAAAAAAAAAAAAACAGAAATAAGTTTAATTTTTTTTTTTTTCTTTAAATAATTTGGCATCTCCAATCCCACCCAAATCTGGAATGTCCAATTGGGGAACTATGTGCAAGGCTTTCGCTTATGCAACCCCCTGTTGCCAATTCAGGAGAATGAAGACCGCTCGCTGCTCTCCTCCGAAGCATGCGCCTGTCAGCCACTGCTTCTTATACACTCATTGGTTGAATCTTCGCAAGTTCAGAACAAGGGCAGAGGATACCCGGACATGAACAGGCTTAGAATCTTCCTGACGAGCGCCCGTCTGGCCAACAGGAGGCACCTAAGCAACTAACAAAGCAACTTATATTACCCTTCCTGGCAGACCCTTTCCAATTTGCATCTCTGTAGCACAATGGCCAATTGTGCGCTACTCTGAGAAAGCTGCTGACCACTGCTGGTTGGTACGACCGGAGCTCGAACCAGCTCCGTGATAGTCACTTCTGATTCTCAATGCAATGCTTTAACCGAGTGAGCTATCCAGCAGCTGAAATAAGTTTAATTTTTGAGGTATAAGATGATTAAAAGTCATTTACGCCATTGAAATCATTTTACAAGTCTTGGCAATGCTCATATCCTGTGTAAAAAGCTTGTAAAAAATCTGAAAATAGAACTGTATCTCATTTCCCTGACCTGTTATTTTGGAACACAATGAACATTATGTTTAATTAAGATTATAATAAATTGATAATAAGGTTTTACCTTACCTTAATACCAGAAATATGTTTTTCTTCATGAATACTATATTTTGGGGCTACTGCTCCTTAGACCCTCATTCATTCTTGACTATCTTGGGAGTGACCCTATGAAACAGAAGCTTTTAAGAGTGGGAGTTCTCTGCTATTTGGAAATTCTCTGGTATGGTGTGATTTGATAAGGGAAAGGTAATGAGTAGAGGACTCATGACACGAGCCACTGTCTACCTCACAGTTGTACTCAAGCAGATATGATGTGGAAATTTTTATATAACCACTTCACCAGTTTATTCTCTGGCAATCTTTATCGCTCTTCTTCTCTTATATACGCTCAGATTCACTAGTACTAATGAATCAATTGCTATAGTATAAAAAAAATTACTCTTCGGAATTTTCTGTTTCAAACAGATATTTTTTTTGTCAGGATTGGAGGCTGGACAGCGGTCACTAACTTGGGGTATTGTGCATTTCAAAAAGTACAGTATCAATCTGATTTTATAACATTGCATCTGAAAATGCGGCATGGTAGCAGTAGCCTCCTGCCAAGGCTCCAGGCTTCGAAGTCTGGTGACTTAATTGTTTTAAAATGCTAATCACTGGCTGACAGTACTAGAATATTTACTTAATTGCATTTAGTATACTCCATGTACATATACATTGAACAAAAATAAAAACACAACGGTTTAATCCTTTAAATATTCCGCAAAATTATTTCTTTTGTTGACTTCCTAGGGCTTAATCACATGATTTAGGTTGTGTGCCACTGGTCTGTCTGCATTTCAGTCACCTTCACCATATCATTGTCAATTTTATGCCCTTTGTCAAAATTGACCAGTCAGACAGATGGGGTCTAATCCAGAGGTAATGAAATCAGTTATGGTCAGCCCCGACACACCCATTTCGCTGGTCAATAAACGGCCACCCCAAAAGTCCTAGTTTAGCGGTTTTTCGAGATAAAACCTCAGGAAGCATGCCATTGACATCCTTAATGCATGAATGTCTCTCAGGGCTGTTTTAAGAGCTCTTAATGTCAGTGTTTCAACAATAAGCCACCTAAGACAATGTTTTGAAGAATTGGGCAAGACTGCAAACCATCCACATGCGCAAGGACCACGTGTGAGGAACCCATCTCAGACCACTGTATCTAGACTTTCCACCTCTGTGACCATCTGAGACCAGAAACTACCACTGCAAATGCAATACCACTGCATATCTGTCCAGCATGAGAAATTATTTCTGACATGTCCACCTCCGCGTGTGAGTTGTCCTCTTTGTGGATTGAACCTCACCCCTGCTCGACTAAGAAATCTGCTTGACTGGGTGAACATGTCCCATGGCCAGTGTGTCAATAATAGACCGTTCTCTTAACTGACGAGTCACGTTTCCAGAATCAGAGACTGGACATATGGCAGCGTGTGTGGCACTGCGCAGGGGAACATTATGCTGATGTCAGCGGGGTGCGTGGGGTGGCATGCGGTGGTGGAGTGTTACTTTGGACGGGAGCATCCGCACCTAACTGCATTTAGGCCTGGACTACACGAATACATATATTTCTAAACGCACATTTTTCTGTCCGATTTGGCCTCTCAACCACTCGATCACGGCGATTTCACCCGCATAAACGGATATATTTTTAAACGGATAAAAAAGTGGAGAAATAAAAATATATCCGATTCAGTGGATCCGTGTAGCGAGGTTATACGGATCTGGTGTTGACGCGATGACGTCAAGCACCTAGCGACAAGCCGTTCGCACATGCGCAAAACGTTCTTCTTCTTTGGTATTTTACAATTCTAATCGCCACCTATCGGCCGGGGAATGGCATTGCAGGCTTCAGAGGCGATCGTTTTCAGTTTTGCCTCTTCGTGTGGACAGATATATTTCTGTGGTTTGGATTTTTTTTTTTTTAAACGAGGAAGAAAATATCCGCTTAAAAAAATATCCAGACACGTGTAGTCCAGGCCTTAATGAAGGGTAACTTCAATACAGTGTGATACCACGAGAGATTCTGCGGCCTAGCATCCTCCCATTCATCCATCAGAACAATACCGTTTTCCAGCATGACAACGGCAAATACTACGTCGCCCTCATACTGTATGCACAGAGTTCTTGTGTCTCAAAACATTTGTGTGCTTGAATGGCCTGATTATTCCCCGGATTTGTCCCTCATTGAGCATCTTTGGGATGTCTTCAACTGACGAGTTTTTCATCAGTTCCCACAACTGGTCAATATCCGCCAAGTCCGCGCAGTGCTTGAAGAGGTGTGGAAATTGTACCCAAAGTCACCATTGACCATTTTGTACAGTCTATGTTGCTGAGATATGTAGCAATGCTGCAGGCCAAGGGGGACATACTCAGTATTGATTTGTGCTATTTAGCTAATAGACCCCATCCCCTTAATCATCTACACTGCCTTGAGAGTCTTGTTTTTATTATTCAGCGATTGAAATGTATTGGAATATGGTCATACAATCTGGCAACACTCAATGAATGTACTGTGAGTTTCTGCACATGGTCGTACTTCTCACAATAGGAAGGGTTGCATTAATATATTTGTTCAGTGTCCTTGCAAGTTAATCTTAGATGGAATATTAGTCTTATATTAGGCTTTGATCTACTTCTAATACTGAAAGTCGTTTTCTTTTTCATCAAGTGAGAGGAAATTTATTCCAGCAAGGTCACATTTCAAGAATTGTTAAAGGAAAAAAATATTAGAACAAGCTAATATTGTATACTTCAAAACAAAATATGATTTTAATTGTCCTTATAAGAATGCAATGCTTGTTAACACTTTTTTTTACTCAAGTGGGGAAATGTAAAATAATAATAAAATAAATAATATAAAACTGGAACAACTGAATCATTGATTTCGCTATACGCAGCCAAACTGCAGACTTCTCTCCGATGCGCAGCCAGTCAGTTCAGACTGTGATCTTCTTGCTCTTCCTCCTGTTGCTCCTCCTCTTCTTCTCAGGACATCCCACTTGCTTGCAGTTTACAGACAACATGATGCAGGCAGTGCGCACCTACCAGTGGCAGTGCATCGAGTGCAAGTCCTGCAGCCTGTGCGGCACCTCTGAGAACGACGTACGTAAGACCCTCAGCTTTGTTATGCAAGAATCGCGGCATGGGCAGAGATTTAGACCAACACTTTAGTACTGTAGCTGCCCTCCAATCTTCCATGAGGGATGTTTACTGATATTCCAAGCTCATTATTCACAGAGTCAATTTGGCAGTTCGTTTTGTTAGTTTGTTTTGGCCATGCCAATGCAACCTCTGCTACACTGTTTCCCACTTCTTGAGTCCACTCCAAATTTTTTCTTTGTCAGGATCAGCTGTTGTTTTGTGATGACTGCGATCGGGGATACCACATGTACTGCTTGAAACCACCCATGACTCTGCCTCCAGAAGGTGATGTCAGCCAGCTGGCTGAGCCTTACATACCACACACAATCAGATAAGTCATGAACATGATTCTTTCACTTCCTCTGGTCAGTAAAGTGTTTTTTTTTTCAGGGAAGTGATGTTGTTATGTTCTGTCAAGAGCAGATTTATTGGCACTCAACATAAAAATAAAGCAAAAAGGCTCAGTATAATAATCAACACAGTTAATAATCCAATGTTCAAACGTATGGGAAAACTATATCCTATTATTTCTATACAGGTTTTTTTTTTTTTTCTAACTTGTTTCGATGCTCTAAAGCAGGGGTCCCCAGTCTTTCCCAGTAGGGGCTGATTTGGGTGGAGGCTTTCATTGCAACCTAGTAGCTACACACCTGATGCTACTAATCAAGCTTATTAGCAAAGCTTCTGAAATATGACATCATGAGAAATCTAGCGTTCTAAATGTATATATCTATGCCTACAACGCTTAGAAAGTGCTGCATCTTCTGTTTTCCTTATTTAACTTTCATGTAGGCCATCTTTTAGTGTTGTCTGTCAATGTAATATGAATAGTAGTACACTTCATTTTTCAGGTGAAAAGCACGCATTAAATGCTGATTGCTGGATTGGTGTGTGATTGATGTGTACTTTGGCTTGGAAGCTCTGTTAGTTTATTGTCTCTGCTCTTGTGTAGCCCAGGTTGTATCCCATGTTGCTGATGCAGTTCACTTGTATATTTTAATACCAGTATATTAAAAATATGTATTTTAGTGTATTTAAAAATACAAAAATCACTTCTGTTTTGTGGATCAAGACAGGCATTGGTAAAAACATATCTGAAACTTACTTTTGAATGCCGTGTGTCTGGCTTTAGCGCAAATAAAGGCTACCATACTGTACATCCATCAGCCCTTTCACTGGCTGATTCAGCCCCACTAATAGCACCAGCAAGAAAAAATCTCTGGTGCGGCCACCGCTTGTGCATGTGTGAACGGAATATTAACTGTGTTGTTAAATTCAGCCTTTTTCCTTGTTTTTGAACAAGATTGCCAGTAATTTGCACCTGAGTGAAGCAGTTTCTGAGGCATACATTTTAACTGCTTTTGGATGGGCTCTGAAAAAACTTTTTCTATCCTCAGGGAGCTGGAGTTGTCATCTGTGTTTGGAACTCCTGAAGGACAAGGCCTCAGCTTTTACTGAAGCATAGAGGGAAAATTCCCAACATCTCCCAACCTCAGCATCCCACACCATCACATTCTTGCCGAAAAATACATATGCACACACACACACACACACGCACACACACACATCTTATGACATTGCAAGGACATCACATTGACTTTCATTCATGCTTTCTGTGTCTCTACAGCCTTTCCCTAATCTTACCAGTAAGAAATGTATGCCTAACCCAAATGCTTACCATAACCTATCCCTAATTCTAACCTTGGCCTTAGCCCTTACTAACAAGTAACAATTTGCCTGTGTAGTTGTGAGGACATCTGAAAATGTCCTCACTTCCCAATAATGTCCCCACTTGGTAGGAAAAAAAACATTTTTTGGTTCTCACTTTGTGGTTCATACAAGAACATGCACACAAACACACACACGCTCACGCACTGTCATTCCTCTAAAAACACTCGCTTGTAATTTCCTCCTGAAAAAACACTTCACATTCTCTGTGTGGGTGCATTGTCACACAATGTTGCCTCTTCTATCATTCAAATCTGCCAAACAAATACGGTTGTGATGACACCTTTTAAAGCCTACCAAAGAAAATGGCTAAGTTGAAACAAAAGTTGGTCAGATGTTTACCTTTTTCAAAGAACCAGCAACACAATTGAAAAGTCATTTGGTTCACCTCTGGGTTTGTTACAAGTTGTGTGAATTATTATTATTTTTATTTTTTATTTTTTTTTAGTTTGGTTCTGGTGAAAATGTATCAACTTCAAAGTGTTGTGATGCGAAGTTTAGGGGGAATGTAGCATGTTTTCGATTTTGTGTTGGTGGTTATTTGAAAAAGGTAGACATCTGACAATCTTTTTTTCACAGTTAGGCCATTTTCTTTGGTAGGCCTGCCTTTATTGATTGATAAAGATGATTAAATATTATTTAGGTGCAAACACCAAAAATGTCATTGTGTTAAATCTCTCATAGGTGATTCCATAATTAATTTGATTCAGAAATGTTTCTCGACTGCACAATAGTTTTGATAGCCACTCAATTCAAAGATTCCTGGAGTGTTTGCTCAACTTATCTGAACTTTGAATTTGACAGTATCAGAAAAACAAAGACATTTCTATGCACATGTATTCTGCTCCCTACTGTAGCTTTGCATTAGATTGGGAAATGTGTGTCCTATCAAAACATCTCTGCACCCATCTCAGTGTCATTTTCATAGTTTTAGAGGAACACTTAAAGAAAAGGCTTTACATAGCTAGAATGCTTCAAAATGCTGGAAAATTAAATACTGTTAATTGCATGCTCTAATGGAGTGTTTTAATTTCATTATACAAATAGAATGGCATTCTAGGAACAAACTCCTGAAGAGATTTGTTCTTTGGATTGACCTGCATAGTTGAACTCACTCATTTCACTCCCATCAGAGTGAGCATTATGTTGGATTGTTTTACTAACATAACACCATATGCAAAATATTATGATACATGCTTGTATTTTTTTGTCTCTCACATGTACAGTATTGTGCCGTGTTGATTACACACCACTACATTTGTCTAAAAGGGGTCTGTGTATATTACTTCTCTACAGGGACTGAGTGGGGCTAAAAAACAGCCCTGGACTCTTAAGTCAGGCCAGCCCACACAAATCAGTGCGTCAAAGCACAAGAGCCCCTGACTGGGTGTCAAAATGTCTTAATCTTAGCTCATGATATGATCTGAATATAATGCCACAGATTTTGTCTGCATGTGGTGTTAACGGCATGGTATTCCAGTCCAACTCCAACACCTACAGCGCTAAGGAGGACACACCCCAGATGCAGGGTTCTAGTTAAGAGCCGGTAACCGGTTATTTTTACTGGCTGTTCATGCAATTGTTTCCGGCTATTTCACTGATATACAAAACCCAAAACCAGTGTGTAAATCGTAGATAAAAACAGAATACAATGATTTGCAAATCCTTTTCAACTTATATTCAATTGAATACACTGCAAAAACAAGATGTTTAATGTTCAAACTGAGAAACTTTTTTTTTTTTTTGCAAATAATCATTAACTTAGAATTTAAAGGCAGCAACACATTGCAAAAAAGTTGGCGCAGGGGCCTTATTACCACTTTGTTACATTGCCTTTCCTTTTAACGACACTCAGTAAACGTTTGGGAACTGAGGGGACCAATTTTTGAAGCTTTTCAGGTGGAACTCTTTCCCATTCTTGCTTGATGTACAGCTTTGTAAACCTATTGCACTCAAATTTAATCTTGCTCGTCTCCATCCAACCAATGTTGTGAAGATGCCCATCAGATGTTATCAATTTGAAAATGCTTCATGTGGTGAAGAAATCTTGCTTGTTTTCACCAATTCATACCTTGAAATCACCCCTCGGAAACGACCCACTGATTTGAATAGGATTACTGGATAGCTGGTGACCTCATAATTTTGAAGTAACCGTGCCGCCAAATTGGTATGCCCAACAATTGTACATAGTGTTGCAGCAACAGATATCTTGTATTGGGGGGAAACATCCCTTCACAGACATGGAAAATATTAAAAAAAGAAAGAGAAAAATTTACTGTTGTCCTCATTTTAGAAACACTGGGTGTCACATGCAACCATGTCCAACGTACAGTTGCAATCAAAATTGGTGTACTCCAGATGGGGGCGTACTCCGGATGAGGGCGTACTCCAGATGGGGGCGTACTCCGGATGAGGGCGTACTCTAGATGAGGGCACCAGTGTTCCCGGGGGTGGGTGCCAGGCAGTGCCATGTGATGTGATCCCGAAGGTGGGCGCCTGTCTGCGCCATGGGATCCCGGATGTTGTGGGCGCCAGGCGGCGCCATGTTGATCCCGGATGTTGTGGGCGCCAGGTGGCGCCATGTTGATCCCGGAGGTTGGCGCCATGTTTTCCTGGCACGCCAGGAGGCGTGCTTTGGGGGGAGGGTCCTGTGATGGTCCTGTTCTCCAGGCGTGCAACCATTCAACCTCTATTGCAAATTGGGCTTACTAGCAAAATTTACAAACTTTCAGCTGTTTGTGATAAGCAGATTAAACAAGAACATTTTTAATAACTCAATACAAATAATATTACAAGTGGTTTCTCCAGATTTAATGCAAAATGCTATTTTTAATGACTACTGCAGTCTCAAAATTATTTAACCCCTGGAATAGAATCTGTCATAAGACCATATTTGCCAATCTGGTGTTGTCTCAAGCACACGTAATGCAGCTAATCAAGAGCTTAATTAGTTGCATCAGGTTTGCTTGAGGTAGAACACACACATCAAATACTTGCACTCGCAAGGGGTGACAGTGTTGACAGTGACATTTGATTGCATATTAGAAATATGGCTGCCAAAAGAATTATCCAAACACCTAATACTTTTTACAGAGTTTGGCAAAATCATTGAAAATGAGATCCTTGCCAGTAAGAACAAATACAGAACATCTTTGCTAATTCTTGTAGTTTTCTGTTTGATAACCAATAAGGTTAAATAGAACTACTTATCACAATAACCAAGGAGGCCTCAACCAAGAGGAACATAAATCCACTATGCTGTCCTGACTCCTTGTATCAGAAGTGTTATTGTCAGGGTTTAGTCCCGCCGGCAGCAAACCAAAAGCCAGCGGGCACAGGGACCATGAACCCAAAGTGGAACAGGGACCCACACGCACAGGCTGAGTACAAAAATACAATAAAAACTTTAATTAAAGCTTTAACACCAGAAGAGCAGCGGCAAACAACGACAGGGCTCCAGGCATCAGAATGCAACTGCAACGCCAAATAGGCAATGCAGTGTTTAAATACTCTTCCACTGCACCTCCACCTCAACGAGCAACAGGTGTGGCTCGTTGAAGTGGAGGCGCAGGGAACAAGGGGGAGGGACTGGAGAACAGGACCATCACAGGACCCTCCCCCCAAAGCACGCCTCCTGGCGTGCCAGGAAAACACGGCGCCAACCTCCGGGATCAACATGGCGCCGCCTGACACCCACAACATCCGGGATCAACATGGCGCCGAGTTTCTATTGTGTTCTAGTACAAATTTAAATCTGCAAATATAAACTAACCGCAACTGAGCGCAAAAAAGTGTTCCAGGCTTCTTGATGGATTCCAACCGAGCAGCTCCTGGCTCTCCTTCGTCCGCCAACTGAGCAGCTTCTTCGTCCGTCATGTTTTTCAAGAATTCTGATTACGAGAATTGTGATTACCCACAATTCTAAGAATTCTGGATTATATGTCTGCCTGAAGGAATTTTAAACTGTTCATATTTTAGCTCCTCACAAATGGAAACCGGATCTTCAAATTTCTGTTGTGTACATATTTAATTTAGATTTTTTTTTAAATCACTTGTATTCCCTGATATACACACAAGCCATGTACAGTGTCCATATGCCAGGAACATACAAGTGACAAAATAAAGGGGCATTATGCCCTGAGGATTTCTTGAATTCCACATGACACAAAATAAGAGCAAAATGTCACATAAAACTTTCAAAAAGCAGAGAATGATGGGAGGGCTTCCTGATATTCCACAGAATAAAGAATGACTTTCCTGGATTCTGCTTTGCTTTTTTTTCTGGTGTGGTATAATCTAATATTTGTTTCTTATTGTACACTTTATGATGCAATTGCAAGGCTCGTGATATTATTTTCTGTCTGTTTTGTGTGATTACCCGCAATTCTGAGAGTTCCGAAATATGACGAAAACTTCACGAGCATTCGAAATGCAAGATCAGGCACTCTGATATGACCGTTCAAAATGGCATCGACTTCTTCAAATTGCAACGAGAGGGAAAATTGCTGAGGAGACGGGTCGTCAAAAACCCTCGAGTGACTGTAGGAGACCCACAACAAGACTTGGAGGCAGGAGGCACTAAGGTTTCAGTTTGCATAGTAGGGCGCATACTAAACATTGAAGATCTACATGCCCGAACTCCCAGACATACACCACAGCTGATCCAAAAGCACATGCTCCAATATGCTCAAAACCATATAAATAAGCCACAGAAGTTTAGGGATATTGTTCTGTGACGCGATGAAACAAAACTGGAATATTTTGGGCTTATGAATCAGTGTGGTCTCTGCTGGAGTAATAAAGAAGCATATGCTGAAAAGCACACCCTGCCTACTGTGAAGAATTGAGGGGACTTTTTGATGCTCTTTGGCTGCCTTGCTTCCTCTGGCACTGGAAATCTGCAAAGTTTGGAGGGCAAGATGGTTTCATTCAAGTACGAGGATATCCAAGGAGAAAATGTCATGCCATCTTTAAGGAAGCTGACGCTTTGGCATCATTGGACCTTCTAAAAGAGCAATGATCCTAAGCATACCTCAACATCCACCAAGGCTTGGTTTCAGAAGTAGTCTGGGAAGATTCTAGAGTGCCCATCACAGTCGCCTCACTTGAAACCCCCCATAAAAAATCTCTGGTAGGATTTGAAGACAGTTGCTGGATGCAAACCTTACAATATTAGTGTACTGGTTGTCTTTGTCCATGAGGACTGAGCTAAGATTCCTTGGCAATGCCGCCAAAAGCTGTTGTCTGCCTATGCCTCACATCTCCAGCAGGTCATAGCAGCAAAAGGGTGCTCCAGTAAGTACAACCCCAATTCCGAAATAGTTGGAATTGTAAATTGTGAATAAAATCAAAATGCAATGAGTCTCAGATCTCATGAGTGAATGTTATTTACAATAGAACATGGATAACTGAGACATTTTACATTTTTATCCACAAAATGAGCTCATTTCAAATTTTCTGGCTCCAACAGGTCTCAAAAAAGTTGGGACACAGGCTTAAAAAGCAATTAATAAGAGAATCAGCTGAAAGAACTTTTAGCAAGTAATTACATGAACTGGCATCAGGTGTGTAACATGAGGCTGAGAGGCTGAGTCTCTCAGAAGTAAAGATGGTCAGAGGCTCTCCAACCTGTGAAGGCTAGCATAAAAAAAAAAAATTGTGGAATACCTAAAAAATGTTCCTTAACGTCAAATTGCAAAGGTTTTGATGGTCTCATCAACAGTGCATAACATCATCAAAAGATTCAGAGAAACTGGAAAAATCTGTGTGTGTAAGGAACAAGACCGAAGACCTTTACTGGATCCCCGTGATCTTCGGGCCCTCAGACGCCACTGCATCACTCACCGGCATGATTCTGTCATTGACATTACTAAATGGGCCCAGGAATACTTAAAAAAACCACTGTCTGTAAACCAGGGGTGAAAGTAGGATTAGATTTTTACAGGAACTTTGCAAGTCATAAATTTTGCTCGTGCGCTTTGTGCGCTCGCATCATACTCTATATATTAAGAGACAGCTTTCTTTATAGTCCTTGAGTGCATAACGTGTCAGACACAAAAAATGTAATATTATGGCAAATTTTCAGATTAAGTGCAAACTTCTTTGGGAGAACAACATCAGAATAGTAACAACAGTAAGTAAAAATAAAATGGTTTCTCTGTTGTCAGAATGAAAAATAATCAGGACCCCATTAATCAATCTGCAGTAGCTCAACCCTCAGCCAGTGTTAACCACGTTTTTTCCCTAGTCTCAGTTTAGTTTTAATATTGTATGTATTGAAAGATTCAGAATAGCATCTGCTGTACCACTCCTTTTATTTTGGTAACAACTTTAGAAAATAACTGAATACATAGAAACAACAAAATATTTACAGTCGGCTGTTTCAATTCAGATGTAAAAGCATGCAGCCAGCAACAAATATTCAGTAGTTGACCTGCTATGGCACAAACCATTTTCTTTGAATGATGACATGTCTTCTCCAAACTCTAAACACAAACAACCAAAATTCAAACACATTCACTCCTAATCGGCATATTGCCCAGCCCTACATGTGTGTAATCAGTGGCGTGCACAAATAGACACTAGGTGATGCTACAGCACTTGCCCCTTTGCCCTTTATCAATGAAAGTGCCCTTTTGAAATTTCGTTGTTTTTTTTTAAATTATTATTATTATTATTATTATTAACACTTTAGTGGGGCCAATGTTGAAATGATCTTTTAGAAAAGCTGTGTGATTAAAAACTACTGAAAAAAATACCCCGTAATGAGCCACCTCCTCACGCACTTCCGACCTCTCTTCCTTTGTCACGTGAATATAGATGCGCTGCAAGAGCATATCAGCTGAGCGACTGGAAGCCACAGTCTTATGCCCCACCAGCCAGGCAACACACAAATCAAGTGAAATCGTACAGTTTGCCCTCCAAGCCCAACCTGTAATCATTTTGTTGTGCAGTAGCTTGTCTCATACACAGTGACGGTCCGTCGGCAGAAACACAGGGCCAGCAATAACCTCACCTTTCACTTCTTAATGACAGACACCTCTCGCAGTTTACCTCCCCGATTAGCAACCGTTGCTCAGACTGATTGGAGGAACCAACGAGAATCTAACTTGTTTTTGAATGCTGTATTATACATTGCACTACGAAATTATACGGCGTTTAACTTACTTCCGCACACCAATGGCTACGGAAAAAAATATCAATAGCCTACGTCTTTATAATTTCTGAATTTCCGTAAATTAATTTGCGACGTTCATTGAGCAATTAGCCATGAGAATCCGTTCTATATACTCTGAATGTGACAGCCAAAGTGCGTAGTTGAACAGCTGAGTGAAGACGAAAATAATTGCTGTGAAGTCTGCGAAAGTTACAGATTTTTTGCAGATTGTCATCCTTGCGGATTCACATCAATTATATCAACATAGCCAACAGGCAATCGCTTTGTAATTAGCATTTCTTAATCATTACGTGTCACGCATTGGTGGTGGCCATTCTGTTAATTAACTGTTTGATTGTTAATCAATCAAACCTGATCGCAAACAGTTTAAGAGCAATTATCCGGGAAAGGGTGATGTTACTGAAGGTCTTCCTGGCATCTGACGGTACGCCACTGCTCAAACAGCACCAAACAACTGAGCATTTTTTAGCCGACTGGTCATCTGATTAGCTAGTTTAATGCTATAGCCCAAACAATGATAGATAACGTGAGGACGACCACCGCAAACAATGCCGGTCGACTATGCAAATCTGTTAAGCTGAACGTTTTCTTTTGTGTAGGTTTTGTTAGGCAACATAAATGAACACATTAAGAAGAATCAGGCAGTTCACCATTGCCTGAGAAAAATATCCCCATGAAGGCTACCCATGTGCCTTCTTGTAATGAATGACAGTAGGCATGAATTGCATTGAACATTTGCGTGTAATGTTTATTTTATTTTTTTTAATTTCACACTAAAGTAACATGTTCCACGTGTGCAAAAAAGTGCCCTCCCCCTCTCCCCTGAGCACTTGCCCCCCATAATGTCTGTGCACGCCACTGTGTGTAATATTTTAAGGTTGTTGGCGAAGGGGTGGCTTGGGAAATGACAGCTGAGAATGAGGAACACATAAAGAACATATTGTTTCATTCTTCCAGGAACTATGCTGCCTCACAGCATGGGGAATTGAATCACAGTGATTTCCACATTTTCCACAGAGGGCTGTAGTAGTTGTCCTCTTCTGTGTCGCGGCGAGCCATGCCTGTGGTTGAGGTGGCTGCTTTCCTTCCTTTGGCCAGCCATGTCTTAACATAAGGCATCGGAACCCACTGTTTGATTGGTGGTCCAACACAGCTTATGAAGAGCAGACTGGATGCATTCTTGGTTGTGAGTTTGTTCCTTTTCTCAGTGATGATGTTGTTCATTGAGCTGAATCCTCTCTCACAGTCAGCATTGCTTGGAGACAGAGTGTCCACTGCCATGAGCAACTTCTTCATCCGCGCAGGGATACTTCTGCCACCACTTATTTTGTACTCAACAAAACCAAGGTAGGCCTCGTTCTCGTTGAGATGCAGGACTTGACTCAAAGCCTTCACCTCCTCCTCGCCGAAGTGAGTATCTTGGTGGTCCCAGTTGTCGGGTCAAGGACTTTCAGTTGCCTGATGAGTGTGGCGTAGCTCTCTTTTCGGCTGGCAGAGACACAGGCCTGTGCTCTGTTGGCTGTGGTTGTAAACAGACGTTCCTTCATATTGTCCACCACTGCCTGGATGAACTGTCCATAGATGATTATAGGCGACCTGTCCACATGGAGCTTCTCTCCCTTATACTCCATGACCTCTTCTGCCTGGTTGGCAGCAATAGTGTGTTTGCCTGGGTGGGTACTCAGGCTCTCGATCCGTCTAACAAATGTGGTCATGGTATTGTGAGCCTTCGGTATCGTGATCTTCCTGTTCTGGAGCATTTCCGAGAGGTCCTTCAGTTCACCAAGAACATCCGCCATCAGAGCCAGGTTCTTTAGGAAGTTGATGGACGTCAACTTTGAGAGCAAACCTCTGAACTTTGCCCTCTCCCTGCCATCCCTGTCATCATCTTTCGATGCCTCTCTAAAGTGTTGGGACAGAGCTGGATATGACTGCCAGACTGCGGACACTGCTCTGTACGATGAGGCTACCCAGCGGACAGTGAACACTTTCCTGATCTTCTTCAGGGTGATATGGAGGTCATGAGCACATGAACTCAGTTCCCTGGTGTTCTTTGGTGACTGGCTGTAAAGTGAAAACAGACTGTCGAGGAAGGCCTGGAAGTCACTTGTTCCTCCTGTCACCTCCATTGCCTGGTCCACAGCAAGCTCCAGCCTGTGGTTAAGGCAGTGCCGTAGCACTATCCCAGGGAAGTCATCCTGGAGCAGCTTCCCGACACCTGAAATGATGAATGGATTGATTAATAAATGATTGGTGTATTTATTATTATTGTTGTTATTATTATTATTATCATTATTATTAATGGTAGTGGTGGTGGTGATGGTGGTGGTGCTCCTATTATGTTATTGTTGTTATTATTACTATTATTGGTCATCATTATTATTACACAATCATTACAATAATTATTACATTAATTCTACAAAACGCTTATCTTACCTGACTTTGCTCCCAACATGACACTGGCCCCATCACTGCAGAATCCAATGAGGACTTCACATAGGAGTGGGATGGTAAAGCCATTCTTTAGCAAGCAGGCCAAGATCTTCTCCTTGATGTGTGCTGCAGAGAGGCTATCCAGCTCCACCAGATCCAATGGAAAGGAAATGGGATCCATCTTGCCATCAGGACTACTCCTGATGTACACCATCAGGGTTGATTTGTGCCCAGTGCTTGTTGACTCATCAGCCAGGACAGTGATCTTGCTCTTGTTGTCAATCATCAACTTGAGAAGTTCCCGTTTCATCTGGGATGAGATGTGCTCAACTATGTCAACACAGATTGTCTTGCTGTGCAAAACACGGCCCAAGTTCACAGAATTGGCTTCCTGCAGGTCAACGATCTTCTCAAAATCAGTGAATGGCTTGTCATTCTTGGCCTCATAGTATGCCGTTCTGAAGACTTTGGCCGTAACCTCAAATACAGCCGCCTGACTACTGGCATTCAGGTTGAGCAGAGGATCCTTGTTTGCTGACTCCAGGATCTTGATCACTTCACCATGAGCTTTTGAGTTCCCATGGCCGTGGATTTTTTTGCGCAGTGCCGTCAGCTGGGCCTCCCTGGTAGGTCCATTTGGAGCTATTTTCCCTTCAGCCCACTGACTAGCCACATTGACACCACGGGTTGCCATGACACCCAGGTTCTTCACCTCACGGCATGAGGTGCAGCTAAGCAGGCCATGATAAGCAAACAGCCAATCATTTTACCTCCTAAACTCAGCATACTGTTGTGCTGTCCATACAGATGGATATTCTGGCCTGACATCTGTTCCCTCTCTGCTTGCCCCTGCCTCTCCTTGGTCTTCTCCTGCCTCTCCCTGGCCTCCTCCTGTCTATCCCTGGTCTCCTCCTGTCTCCAACATATCTCCTGCCTCCACACTCTCACTGTCTGTCTCAACTGTTGTGAATAAAAAGAAATGATTGATACTGAATTATCACTAGTCTGCTAAAATTGGATCGCTTCACTTCTAGTTCTAGGCTTACAGTCACTAAATTCAGTGCTAGGCCTACAATAAAACTGTAAACATCTCAAGTTGCAGCTACTAGAGTGATCAAAGAAACTTGCTTTACAGCCTAGGCCTACAGTAGACTAAGACTCCACAGAAATCATACAGCCTATGATCACTGTCACCATCAAAATACATGGCCAAAACTGGCACATGTTGATGGAGTAGACAGTAGCAAGCTGGGCTCAACTGCAATAAAGATGTAAAATGATAGTGTTTTTTTCAAATAAAATGTGACCTAATTTAAAAATATTAAAATGTCTCATTATGAATAAGATTATATACTCAGCAACAAAAGTTTCTGTGACACCAATATTGTTAATTATTTTTCATAACGCAATTATGAAATTGTCATACATGGTGATATCAGACTGAAACAGTACACGTAAACACAACATTGAAATGGAAATCATGAAAATGCGAGAAAATGACTTTGCACGTGAAAATGTGCGTAAATCATGCTTGTGGATGGCAATAAAAGAGGGGAATTTTTGGAATGTTCACATTGTGCCTGATGAACGACGGAAGCATCACTTATCGAAAACACAGCCATTTCGGATCAGGAACTCTACCCTCTAAATGCCAAGACTGTCTGAAAATGATCGGTTGAGGGCCATTGGGATGATTGAATCCGGAACCTCGCAGAGGGAAGTTGCTCATCGCCTGAATGTCCACCGAAACACCATTTGGAACTTATGGCAGCGTCATCAGCAGACAAGACATGTCAGAGACCGTCCTCGCAGCGGCCATCCACGAGTAACCACTCCCAGACAGGACAACTGGTTTCGAACAACCCATCTCCGAAATCGATTCCAACCTGCAACCATAACTGCAAGAACGATACCTGGTTTGAGGCGACTGTCTGCACAGACAATCCGTCGCCGTCTCCGTCATTTTGGCATTGTCCCACGTCGGCCAGCAAGACGTCCAATACTCACAGTACAACACCGACGACTGCGTCTACAGTGGGCACAACAACATCGACGGTGGATCCAACGTCAGTGGGATCTTGTACTCTTCACTGATGAATCAAGATTCATGCTTAACCGATGTGATGGTCGTTTACGTGTATACCGTCGACGTGGAGAACGTTATGCCAACAACTGTGTTCAGGAATTTGATCGTTTTGGAGGTGGTAGTGTCATGATTTGGGGAGGGATCACGGCTAGAAACAGAACAGATTTGCTTGTTATTGATGGAAATCTGACAGGTCAAAGATATCGCGATGAAGTGCTACGGCCATTGGTGGTACCGTTTTTGATGCAACATGGTCCCGGAATAACGCTGCAACATGATAACGCTAGACCACACGTTGCAAGGATTGTACAGCAGTCTCTGATGCAACAACATGTCAATGTCCTGCCATGGCCAGCCAGATCCCCAGACATGTCCCCAATCGAGCATCTTTGGGACGAGATGGATCGACGTTTGCGGCAGTTGGATAACCCGCAAGCTACACTCCAGGAATTGCGACAATGTCTACGTCAGATTTGGAATGACATCCCACAGCAATTTCTGGCACATCTGATTCGGTCCATGCGCCGGAGATGCGTTGCTTGCATCATGGCACGAGGAAGTCACACCCGGTATTGAAGTGTGAAGGTCACAATTGGTTAGACGTCAGACAAGTGCTTCATGACGCATGAAAATGACATTTTTCGTTTTGAGTGACGTTGGCACTGAAAAGTCAGTGTTTCTCCTGTTAAATAAACATATTGATTGCATTGAGATCTTTGCGTGTCATTTATAACATACACATAAATGGTGTCACAGAAACTTTTGTTGCTGAGTATATGATGTGAGAAACCATGCCATGAGAGTTAAGCAAAGTGGGTAAAGGTTGACAATATTTAGAAATTCCATTGCTATTTGGGCCTCCCTGCTATTTGGGCCTCCCATATAAAATGGATTCGAGATCGTTTTGCTTGCTGAGCAATAATGGCACGTCGTTGCCTCCTTTGCATTTCCCTGGCTTATCTAATTCGTCTCCTTGAGTCCTTCCTTATTAATATAATTTGAACAATTGTCAGGATGAACATGGGTGGGTTGAGTCGGTGCGGCATTTTCCTGACTAAAGAATTATTTCAGTGAAATAAACCGTGCTTCGTAAAGCGTTTAGAAACGATGTAAGTAGTTTTTTAAACGATTCTGACTGGCACGGACAGCAAAGTGAGCAGTGGCGCGAAAAATATTCAACAGAAGATAGACAACATAGTGTTTCAATCCATCCATCCATCCATTTTCTATACCCGCGGGGCGAGCTGGAGCCTATCCCAGCTGACTACGGGCAAAGGCAGGGACCCACCCAGAACAGCTTGCCAATCCATCGCAGGGCGCACACACCATTCACACACCATTCACTCTCACACTCATTCTCATACCTATGGGCAATTTGGTGTCTCCAATTGTGGGAGGAAACCGGAGTACCCGGTTGATATTTTTTGATATTGATTGATATTTTATCAATATGTAATTTGTGTAGAGTCCGTTGTTATGAAATTTTGTCAAAAAGAGCCCCCATTAAAAGTTGTCGTCTTGTGTCGGATATTAACTGCGCGACGAGATTATGTCAAGTTGTGCAACGGGCTCGACAGCGAGTAGTGTCCGAAACCGATTTGTGTTTACAGGGTGGGTCCACTATATGCTGCTCACTAAATAGTGGATGGGGGTAGGGACTGAGTGTGTGGTTTCGGCCACAGCGTGTGTATCTGACACACAGTCATAAAAATGGGCTTTGTAGCAGATTGTATCCATTGTAGCAGCAAAGCCTACCTGCTACATTATGTGCCGTGCCCACATCCACATTTCCCTCTCTCTGTTCTTCCTCTTCCTCGGCTTGCTCCCTCTTTCTCTTATTGAACATGAATGTAATTGTTCTTTGCATTTTTAAAACGTTTTCACTCAAGTTAAGTGTACTGTATAACGTTAAGAAACGTAACGTTATCGGTTTCACAAATTTGCGATATGACTTGACAGAGCGCTGGCGTCCTGTCATCACCTAGGCAACCACAAGCTGACCAATAGCGCATTGAGTTTGCATTTGTGCATTTGTTTGGGAAAGAGTGTGATGGCTGCGCGCGTCTGAGAGAGGGGGGAGACTGAGAGAAAGCATATTCACATTCATATCACGTTCAACTTCACAATTTACTACCATAGAGGGCATATTCTGAAGATGTTTTTTGTATATTCATCAAATCTACACTAATTTCGTTACAATTCGCTTGGAAATAGAAAGGGCTCGCATCTCGCAGGGGTGAATGTTGCTTTTCCGGTTGCGTTCCGGTGCGTTCCTGTTGAAGAGGTCTAGATATTTCTTACCACCGCGGCGTTCCTGTGCGTTCCGGCCTACTTTCACCATTGCTGTAAATACAGTCCTCCGTGCCCTCCACAGAGGCCACTTAAAACTCCATCACACAAAACGGAAGCCATTGTTGAGCATGATCCAGAAGCGCCGCCGTGTTCTGTGGGCCAAGACTCATTTAAAATGGACTGTGTTCCGTGGTTAAACGAGTCCAAATTTGACATTCTTGTTGGAAATCATGGCCGTTGTGTCCTCTGGGCTGAAGAGGAGAAAGACCGCCCCTCTTGTTATCAGTGTTTTGTTCAAAAGCCAGCATCTCTGATGGTATGGGTATGCATTGGTACATATGGTGTGGGAATGATGAAAAGTATATAAAGGTTTTAGAGCAACATATGCTCCACTACAAACGACATCTATTTGCAAGGAAGGCCTTGTGTATTTCAGCAGGACAATGCAAAACCATATACTGCAGCTATTATGACAGCATGGCTTCGTAGTAGAAGAGTCCTTGTGCTGAACTGGCCTGTCTGCAGTCCTGATCTTTCACCAATTGAGAACATTTGGCACATGATTAAACGAAAAGTCTGTCAAAGGAGACCGAAAACTCTCCAGCAGCTGGAAGCCTGTATTAAACAAGAGTGGGATCAAATTCCAATGGCTAAACTCATGAAACTTGTCTCCTCAATGCCCCGATGCCTCCACTCTGTGTTAAAAGGAAGAGGGATGCTGCACCATGGTAAATAGGCCCCTGTCCCCACCTTTTTGAAACACGTAGCAGCCATAAAATTTGAAATGAGCTCATTTTGTGGTTAAAATTGTAAAATTTCTCAGTTTCAACATTTGCTGTGTTATCTCTGTTCTATTGTGAATAAAATACTGGCTGGTGTGATTTGGAAGTCATTGCTTTTTTATTTCATTCACAATTTACACTTTGTCCCAACTATTTCTGAATTGGGGTTGTATTTGCCTGTCATTAAGGGGATGAATAATTTTGAGTCTGCAGTAGTCATTAAAAGTGGCATTTTGAGTTGAATTTGGAGAAGACAATTGTAATATTTGAGCCATTTAAATTGTTCATGTTTGATTTGTTCATTGCAAATAGCTGAAAGTATGTAAATTTCGCCAGTAAGCCTAATTTGCAAAGGGGGCTGAATAATCTTGATTGCAACTGTATGTATGTCCCAAAGGAAGTCTTGTGTCGAGTGAAAGGGTTCAACAAACAGCATGGAAATAAATGCTCTTGTTGCTGACTGAGGATGGTATATACAGTGCCATGAACAACTGTCTGTCCCCTTCCTGATTTCTTATGTTTTTGCCTATTTGTCACACTTAAATGTTTCAGATCATCAAACAAATTTTTATATTACACAAAGATATCCCGGTAAATATAAAATGCAGTTTTTGAATTATTACGTTTTTTGAGGGAAAAAGCAATCCAAACCTACCTGAACCTATGTGAAAAAGTAATTGCCCCCCCTTGTTAAATCATGAATTAACTGTGATTAACCACATTTTTTTTAGTTCAGTTTCACTTGCAACACCCAGGCCTGATTACTGCCAAACCTGTTGAATCAAGAAATAACTTAAATAGAACCTGTCTAACAACTGAAGTAGGCTAAAAAATCTCAAAGGGCAACACGTGCCACAATCTAAAGAAATTCAACAACAGATGAGAAACAGACATTGACATCTGTCAGTCTGGAATGGGTTACAAAGCCATCTCTAAGGCTTTGGGACTCGAGCGAACTATGGTGAGAGCCATTATCCACAAATGGAGAAAACTTGGAACACTGGTGAACTTACCCAGGAGTGGCCGGCCTACCAAAATTACTCCAAGAGCGCATCGATGAGTCATCCAGGAGATCACAAAAGAACCCAGAACATCATCCAAAGAACTGCAGGCCTCACTTGCCTCAGTTAAAGTGAGTGTTCATGATTAAACAATAAGAAAGAGACTGGGCAAAAATGGCATCCGTGGGAGAGGTCCAACGCGAAAACTGTTGCTGACCAAAAAAAAACGCAAAGGCTCGTCTCACATTTGCCAAACAACATCTTAACCCATTTATGCCCAGATTTTTTTCGTAGTTGTAAGGCATATAATTTTATCGATTAGGTCCCTTTGAATCATGTTATGTATTTATTTTTTCCATTTTGTACTTTGCTTTGAAGAAATTAGCATTTTTATGACTGGCAACAATTGTTGCCAGTGGTCACACAGCTTGTCACTAGGTCAAATGTCACCTAATAATATAATATAGAAATAATAATAATATAATAATATAGTATACTATAATAATATAGAAATAATAATAACAGTATTGTAAGAACATAATAATAATATAGTCATAATAAATAAAAACAAAAAGGTGGATGGGGGGGGTTTAAAAAAAAGTGAAAGTGTACATGGATACCAATGAATATTATCATCCCCGGAAGGTAGCAAATGATCATGGTTCAAACCTTGGTTCCCCCTGTATAAAATTCAAAACAACAAACAATTTGAACTTGTTTCTTTATTCATAAATAACCTTTGTACCAGACATACATCTCAGACCAAGTCTGTATGATATACAGCGCCCTCCATAATTATTGGCACCCCTGGTTTAGATGTGGTCTTTTGCTTCTAATAAATCCAGTTTTTTTTTTCAAAATAATATAGGACCACAATGAAAAAAGAGGAAAATCCGACCTTTAATTCAAGTGTATTTATTCAGTGGGAAAAAAATCCCACATTGAGAAATAATTCTTTTACATCTAATCATGTGTGCCACAATTATTAGCACCCCTGATGTTAATACTTTGTACAACCCCCTTTTGCCACCAAAACAGCACCTAATCTTCTCCTATAATGTTTCACAAGATGGGAGAATTCAGCAAGAGGGATCTTCAACCATTCCTCTTTGCACAATCTCTCTAAATCATCCAGCGACCTGGGTCATCTCCTCTGCACTCTCCTCTTCAGCTCACTCCACAGGTTTTCAATGGGATTGAGGTCAGGGGACTGAGATGGCCATAGGAGGAGCTTGATTCTGCGTCTGGTGAACCATTTCTGTGCAGATTTGGCCACATGTTTAGGGTCATTTTCTTGCTAAAAGACCCAGTGTTGACCCATCTTTCGAGCAGAGGCCACCAGATTTTGATTTAAAATGTCCTGGTATTTCAAAGCGTCCATGATGCCATGCACCCTAACAAGGTTCTCAGGGCCTCTGGAAGAGAAACAGGCCCTCAGCATCACCGATCCTCCCCCATACTTCACAGTGGGCATGAGGTGCTTTTCTGCATACTCATCTTTTATGTTCTGCCAGACCCACTTACAGTGTTTGTTGCCAAAAAGCTCTATCTTAGTCTTATCTTACCAAAGCACACGGCCTCAGTTGAAGTCCCAGTACCGCTTAGCGAACTCCAGACGTTTGCGTTTATGATTGTGAGTGAGAAAAGGTTTTTCCATGCATGCCTTCCAAACATCTTGTTGGCATGTAGATAGCGCCTGATGGTTGTTTTGGAGACTTTGTGACCCCAAGATGCTACCATTTGTAGCAATTGTTTAACAGTGAGCTTTGGAGAACTTTTTATTTCTCTTACCATCCTCCTCACTGTGCGTGGTGGCAAAATGACCTTGCGTCCTCGTCCAGGCTTGTTTACCACTGTTCCAGTTGTTTTAAACTTTTTAATGATTCCTCTGACAGTAAATATGGGCATTTGTAGGTGAGTGGCTACAGCCATTGTAGCCATTGCCTGACTTGTGAAGGTCGACACACATCTGCCTTACTTGAATGGTGTGTTCCTTTGTCTTTCCCATGTTGAAGAGTGGATAAGAGAAATGGCCTCCTTGTCATGTCATATTTATACCACAGGGAAACAGGAAGTGATGAGTTACTAATTAAATGTTCCTAGATACTCTGATCAACTTTGTAAACTACTGTAGAAATGACAGAAATACTTCAATTACATTTATTTCCTAGGAATTGTTAGGGGTGCCAATAATTGTTGAGCAGGTGATTTTGTGAAAAAAAAGTATTTCTTAGGGGTTTTTTTCCCCCTTAAAATTCACTTGAGTTGAGGGTTACATTTCTACAATTTTCAGTGTGAGAGTATGCTTCTGCAATAAAAATAGAATTTATTTTAAGGCTTTTAACAGGGCGCTGTAATATACCAGAGGGAAAAGGGGGATTGGTGTGTGTGTGTGTGTGTGGGGGGGGGGCACAAGCTAATGTTAGCTAACAGAGAAAGATTACTAAGCAGCTAGCAATAGAATGATGTATGGTAACGTATCAAAATCCTATAGACACAAGCCTTGAATACCAGTGAATTTATTTAGCTAGGAAGAGTATTTTAAGAGGACTAAAATGAGCCATCGTACATCATTCTACAATTTGAAATAAGTAAATTATGAGCAATCCTGCCGACAGTGTTTTCCTTTAGTTAGCAACAAGCTATGTGCCCTCTGGCAACTTTTGTTGCCGCTCAGAAATAAGCCCATGAACAAAAAAATATTTATCCCAGGTACAACTTTTTGGGGGAGGGTTACTCTAGAGACTTGAATGATTAAATAATTATAAATATGTTTGGGGGAAATCATAAGAAATTTATGAAAATGACTTCTTTCCAAGAGGATTTGCATTCACCATGTCTTCAGCCAGAAGGAGCAGGAAGCAGATGATGTCATGTGACAGGAAGCACTTGGAAACTATTTTTTATAAACCAAAACCTTTGTCTAAGTTGTCTACTTGCATATAAGTGGAAAAAGTTGCATTAGTACCTTTGAGATTTTTTTTTTGTGAGTAGAAAATGGCAGTGATACACTTCGGAAACAATTGTTGCCAGTGGGGCAAAATGGGTTAATGATCCCCAAAACTTTTGGGAAAATATAATGTGGACTGACAAGACAAAAGTTGAACTTTTTGGAAGGTGAGCATCCCGCTACATCTGGCGTACATCATTACTTTCAATATATTCAGTATATTGATATGACTATAGATTCTGCCCCATCTCATTATCAATGCCTGGCCCTTGGCCCACTCCCTGGTCCCTTGCTATAAATAAATCTAGCTTACCTGCGTATGTCGTCTCTTCTGATATGCACTTTGATGAAGTTCAGTAGCGGGCTTCTTGCGACTCTGACCTAGCCTCACAAAAGAGGGATAGGTCAGGGATAGGATCCTTATTTTACATTTCCTGAGTGGGACACCATTCGTGAACTGAGTGGGACACGAACGACTAGCCCCTCTCTCAACTTTTTTACAGGCCTCTTAATTGATGAACAGAACAAAGTGCAAGTGGGAGTATTCTAATTTATAGACGTACCCGAGTCTATATGTCCTATTCCAGATGAATCCATGAATATTAAGGTTACATGTCTAATCGTATACCAAAATGACATTGGTGAGACAAAGTTGCAACAAGACCACTTGAATCGCGTTTAGGCGACGTTCCATCCAATGAAATCAAGTCGCAAAATGCGACTGTTTTTGTGATCTCTGAAACATGACCACACACAAAGATTAAAAGCAAAACTATTATCAAATAACCTGAAGTGATTTTATTGAAGTTAATAAGCTAGGGTAAATCCAACTTTGCTGTTGATTTTGCCAACTCAGGAACAACCTTTGCCAATGCGCTGAAAAAGTGTGATGTCACTTCCGCTGGGACCCAAGGGACTATGTATCCAGAGAATTTCAGATCTCTTATCTTGCTGGGTAAACAATATAATGCCACCTTAACATAGGCACAATCTGCTCTGAAATGATCTGTTTTGAGTTTTACTCCGACTTTGGTTCTGTCTAGCTTGAAAATTGTGGATACTACCAAAGAAATGTTTGGTATTCCTGAAAATTAAGTCCCAAAACCACAACTAAAGAGCATTTACCACCACAGTACATATATGGGTTATTGAGAAAATATACCATAAACTTTCACCAAAAATCAATTTCAACCATTTTTCCGGCCATCCATTGCACTAACCCAGCAAGATACCTTGGTACTATTCACTGAAAATGATAGTCTTGTTGTGCGTAAACACATAATAAAGCATTCTAGATTGTTGTATGTATGGGATATTACTTTATTCCCATTTTCAATTTTTATTGCTATTTTTCAAATAATTTCGGCTCAATAACGTAGTTACCCAGCTTGATGCTGATGTGGTAAAAGTCATGATAAAAGTATAACATTTTTGGTACTGTGCACCTTTAAGTCATAATAGTTGATCTAAAACGTGGTTTCAACAGTTTTTAGACGACAAAACTGAGCTACGTTAGTGGCTTACAGGTGCTGCCACCGGCAGGCAAAGTGAGAAATGGACCTAAAAATTTGAGACACCTATATCTACCTATGTGCCAAGCTTCATTAAATTTCAGGGGAGACAACTGTGCAATGAATGGCAATCTCTCATGGAATGGCTCTTAATTTATCTCAAATAAATTTGAAATGGGTAAAGTGGCACAGGGTCAGTGGTAGCCTCACGTCTAGATGGATGTTATGAAATATGCCTGAACGGAAGCTTTTTAAGCCTAATCTGTATAAAACAGCATTGCGAGTTACCGGATAGCTCACTCGGTTAAAGCACTGCATTGCGAAGCAGAATGACTATCATGGTGCGGAGTTGAGCCCCAGTCATACCAACCAGCAGTGGTCAGCAGCTTTTTCAGAAGTAGCGCACAATTGGCCATTGCACTACAGGGATGCAAATTGGGAAGGGGCTGCCATGAAACGGAAATATAAAATGGTTGGTTTGTTTGTTGCTCAAGCGCCTCCTGTTGGCCAGCCGGGCCCTCGTCGGGAGGATTCTAAGCTTGTTCATGTTCGGGTATCCTCCTCCCTTGTTCTGAACTTGTGAGGATTCAACCAATTAGTGTAAAGAAGCAGTACTGATAGGCACGTGCTTCGGAGGAGAGCCATAAACCGTCCCTCTTCCTGAATTGGCAACAAGGGGTCGCATACAAGCAAGCCTTGAACATAGTTCCTCAACTGGGCATTCCAGATTCTGGTGGGATTGGAGATGCCAAATTCATTTATTTAAAAAAAAAAAAAAAAAAAACAGAGTTGTGTATCAATGGTGCTGGATTAAGGAAGTTAAGGTGTGTGGCATGGATCTCACTAATGCTGTCAGATGCAGTTGTGAAATTTTTCTCCTATGAAAAGATTTTGCAAGAATACTACAGATGTCTTATTGGCTGTATGGTAGAAAACCTGCTCTGTAGAAATGACAGTGTTTTTTATTAAAAAATGTTACAACAGCATCCTGACCTCAGGCCTGTGACAAGTGAATTTTCTTACCTTCCTCTGCGCATACAGTGATCAGTGTCTTCAGGCTCAGATCATATTTCCCAAGAAAAATGATGAGCTCCAGAAAGTTTTCATGTTCAATTCTGTCATCATCCAGAGTTTGTGCTGCCTCAGACTGCATCCCTCTGAAGCAAAGTCCTCTGTTTCCTACAAAGTTCTCAACATCTACTACACTATTAACTGTCCTACACATTATTAACGTGGAAGGATAGTGGTGAACCATCAACTTCAAGGAAGAAATGTGATTGGTTAAAAAAAAAAAAACTTGAACGTTTGGAGAAATCAAATTGTAACAAAAAAATAGCATGCACAATACAAAGAGGACTCGAGGGATTGTGACTAAACAGCTGTGTAGCCTTAACATAACCTCTTATCAGTGAGCCTAATCAGGAAAAAATGCTTCAATTTGCTTGGGAGAATAAAGATTGGTCTCTGAACCAATACAAAAAGGTCATGTGGTCTGATTAGTCCAGATTTCCCCTGTTTAAGAGTGATGGGTCCATCAGGGTTTAGAGGAGAGGCAGATAAAGTGATGCACCCATCATGCTCAGTACCTACCGTACAAGCCTGTGAGGGTAGTGTTACGATCTGGGGATGCTTTAGTTGGCCAGGTCTACGCTCAGCAACAAAATGTTCCAAAAAAGAATGTGGTCATCCGACTACCTTAATATACTGAATGACCATAGTAACTATGTTATAATACTGTCTAAAAACGGTTTTCCTGGTTACCATTGCAACTACTATAGCTAGGTGAAGTAAATAAAATGATTATGAACTGTGATTAAATAGGTTGTTTTCTCATAAAATTGCTGGTTATAAGCCTACATTTTTTATTGAATGGTTAGGCCTAAATAGCAGAGTTGGGTCAAGTAATTTTAAAAGTACTTGAGTCCAAGTACTTGAAAAAGTACTTGCAAGTCCAAGTACTCAAGTACAAGTACCGACCAAACTCTGATATACATTAGAAATAATGTGTTGTGTCATTTTAGTGAACATGGTGAATTATTTTTCCCTTAAAGTGATATCAAGGAAGAAATTATGTGTGTGTGTGTGTGTGTATATATATATATATATATATATATATATATATATATATATATATATATATATATATAAATTTCCTCCTTGATATCACATTAAGCAAAAAATAATTGTCACCGAAATGTCAGGTTCTGAAAAGGGTGAGAATTTGGGGTCCACCCTGAACTTTGATTTGCCTTCTAATGTTCCTAATGATTATGTTTTTAGCAAGCAAAGGGCCTCGACCTTACATCCTAACTGTGTGTATGATTGCGAGATTAATCTCCACCTGGGTACCCCTCCCCCAATGGGTTTATTATCCTCGTTTCGAGGCCTGAGCGTAAAGCTATGAGAGAGTATGTCCAGGAGGCTCTAGCTAATGGATTTATTCGGCTGTCTACCTCTCCTGCAGGTGCAGGAGTTTTTTTCATGAGCAAAAAGGATGGTTATTTGAGACCCTGTATTGATTACAGGGGTCTCAATAATATCACCGTCAATTGAACCAATATCCCCTTCCGTTAATGAACTCTGCCTTTGAGTGACTGCAGGAGGCGTCGTTTTTTACTAAGTTAGACCTCCGCAATGCTTATAATCTGGTCCGAATCCCTGAGGGGGACAAATGGAAAACTGTACTTAATATGCATGATGGGTACTATGAATATTTGGTTATGCCGTTCGGATTGGTTAACGCCCCCTCCATATTCCATGCGCTTGTCAATGACGTTCTCTAAGAGATGTTGGAGAGATTCGTCTTTGTCTACCTTAATGATATTCAGATTTTTTCTTCAACTCACTCGGAGCATAAACAACACCTCAGACAAGTGCTTGAGGCCCTCCTTAAAGCCAAGCTATTTGTCAAAATCGGAGAAATGCAACTTTCATGCCTACACTGTCTCGTTTCTTGGCTTTATTGTTTTTAAGGGGTCAGTCCATATGGGCCTGGACAAGGTGGGTGCGGTCAAGAATTGGCCAGCCCCTCAAAGTGTTAAGGAGGTCCAACACTTCTTGGGCTTTGCTAATTTTTATAGGAGGTTTATCCGTAATTTTAGCACGTTTGCTGCCACCATTATTGTGCTTACCAGAAAGAATACCTCCTCAGCGTTTTCTTGGTCTCCAGCAGCGGAGGCTGCCTTTCAGGAATTAAAGAAACATTTTAGCTCAGAGCCCATTCTGGTTTTGACCGATCCCTCCCTCCCATTTGTAGTTGAGGTGGATGCTACGGAAGTTGGGGTGGGTGCTATTTTGTCCCAACGCCCCCTTTGGGACAATAAGCTACACCCATGTGCCTACTTCTCCCGGTCTTTGTTCGCCGCGGAACGGAATTACAGCATTGGTGACCGGGAGTTATTGGCGGTCAAATTGGCCCTTGAAGAGTGGCGCCACTGGTTGGAGGGGGCTGAACACCCTTTTGTGGTATGGACAGACCATAAAAATCTCCAGTATATTCATCAGACTAAGCGACGTAATTCCCGGCAGGCGTGATGGTCATTGTTCTTTAACCGCTTTAATTTTACGCTAACCTACCACCCTGGCTCTGAAAACATTAAGTAGTCCCCCCAGGCATCTGCAGAGAAAAAGTGTTGATTCCGCGGAGAACATTCCTGATTCTGCGGAGAGCAATTCTTGATTCCGCGGCTTGAAAGTTGATTTTCCGCGGGCATTAAAAAGAAACCTAAAATGACCAGTTATAAAGCAAATTTATGTAATAATGAAGCAAAAATTCTCTTATGAAATTATTTGCAATACCAAAACACTGCGAAACATTGCGGTTATAAAATAAGCAGCATCAATATTCTTTTTGTCCCTCTTGAGCAGATTTATTTGCATAACTTATAAAGTGCAAAACATTTCACCAAACTTTGGGTGAACGAGGCTTAGTAACTGAACAAGTGCCAAAGATCAAAGTAAAGATTTAAACAAAGTTCACACTATTCACTTTATCCTCAGGATATTGTAAACGTTACTGCATACCATAGACTGTATAAAAAGATGGATGAAGCTACCGTGATGTCACCCACTGGTTCGAAGATGAAGAAGTGAATCGAAGATCCGGGGATCCGTGGCTCTGGATCTGACCGTATCGGACGAGGACCAGAGAGTAGCGACGCCCCAGAAGCATATTCTGGCTTTATACTTTATTCTAGTTTATATGGGACCATAATTCACGAAAATGAATGTCATGATATATCGAAGGACACCTGAAACTTGCTTTAGCTAACATAAAATGATGTGAAAAATCATTATTTAAATTAAAAATCAGGTTGGAAAGTAGGATCATTTTCTCATAGACTTCTATTGCATTGAACTTCTTTCTGCAACCACTGACGTCGCCATCTGCTGGCAATTAAATAGAATGCCATTCTACGGTACTTCCACATGGGCTTCTTTTATATAGTTTATGTTGCATACAGCAGAAAAAAATCAGTCTCCGTAACCGGCAGCACCAGCTGTGAGTCTTGGATCCCGTTTATCTGACCGCAAAATCTAGCGGCCGGGATGAAAAATACATGTAAAATATAAAATTCTGCACCTCACCCTATATTCCGCGGACTGCTTTGATTTCCGCGGAAGGCTTTAAAATCTGCAGAAAATTCCGCGATCGCGGAATCGCGGATTCCTCGGGGGACTAATTAAGCCTGATGTCTTATTGTGGATTTAGGACCGCTTTGATTGTGATTTACCCCGGAGGCAGTTATTCTGGCTGCTCAGATCGTGGTGCCTATTCAATGGGAGATTGAGGCGGTGGATTAGGAGGATTTGAAGACCGATCCCGGTCCTGGGGGGGAGCCTCCTGGCTGTTTGCATGTCCCGCTTAGGGTTAGGTCACAGGTCCTTTGGTGAGGACACTCTTCCCACTTAGCGGGGCACCCGGGAGCCGATAGGATCAAGTAGTTCCTGGCCCAACGTTTTTGGTGGCCCGGTATGATGAGGGACATTCGGGAATTTGTTGCTGCCAGTGGCATTTGCTCCAGAAATGAAATTTCCCATCTCCCTCCCTCTGGTCCGCTGCGGCCATTGCCTGTCCCCAGGCGTCCGTGGACGCATATTGCATTGGATTTTATTACGGACCTGCCTGTGTCTGAAGGCAACATGGTCATCTTGGTCGTGGTTGACTGTTTTTCCAAGGCCGCTCATTTTGTCGCGCTACCCGAGCTGCCTTCTGCACAGGAGACGGCCCTTCTTGTGGTTCACCATGTGTTCCGGCTGCATGGGTTGCCGAAAGATGTTGTCTCTAACCGGGGTCCTCATTTTACCGCCAGATTCTGGCGGGTGTTTTGTAGGCACTTGGGGGCTACAGTGAATCTCTCCTCTGGGTTCCACCCAGAGACTAATGGGCAGACTGAGCGTACTAATCAGTCATTGGAAAACACTCCTCGTTGTTTAGTGTTGGATAATCCATCTTCATGGAGTTGATTTTTAGCATGGGCCGAGTATTTCCATAACTCACTAAATAATTCCCCCAGGGGCTTTTCCCCCGTTTGAAGCTCAGGTGGGTTACCAACCCTCACTGTTTCCTGAGACTAAGAATGATTCCGAGGTTCCCTCGGACAACCATTTCATTTGTCACTGTCGGTCTGTTTGGACCAGGGTCCGCTCATCTCTGTTGTGCTTGGGGCTCAAACAGAAATGTGCCGCCGATAGAAGACATCGTTTGACCCCATCTTATCGAGTGGGTCAAAGAGTTTGGCTGTCTACCGGGGCCTCCCCTTGAAGGTAAAATCACGGAAACTGGCTCCATGCTATATCAGCCCATTCAAGATTATGCAGAAGATCAATTCGGTCACGGTCCAGTTAAAGCTCCATAGATCTTTGCACATCCATCCATCTCTCGGATTAAGCGAATTAGCACTAGCATCCTGACACCTGCCGACTTTTGTCAACGAGTCGGGGTGCTGCAGCCGCAGTTTCCATCTTTCACATGGGGTTTGTTGTGACATGTGAAGTCTTCTTCTTCGTGACCTCCTTCTGAATACAATATCAACTGGAACAGCGTATACTGCCCCCATTAGTTCCGGAATAGTCACAGCACTGAAGTTTATCGTGCCTCGGTGCTTACGGTGTCTCAAAATAATAGGCATCGTCAGTTTTTTTTCATTTAAGAATCGAAACGTATCAGTTCTTGTGATATCCCTACCAGTATGTAAGGTGAGCTGAACTTTGAGCAGTGTCACAGTGTGAAACATGATGGCACAATGGAAGGAGCTCTCTGAGATTCTTTTTAGCTGCATGATGCTGAAGATGTAAAATGCTGCCATGACACTGTAAGAAACACCATCAAGCATTTCAATGAGAAGCAGTGAAAACTAGTAGCAATAGAGGAGCAAAACGGAAGATAAGAACCTCTGATGTTTATTATCTGACTAAGCTTATGCCGTCGGAGGCGATGGCTGGGGGTATATCCCCGAACGCCCCCAATCCTCCAATTCCCCAATCCTTGAATAGACCTTGAATAGACTTTCATTTGAACTTAATTTCAGGTCAATCGGTCAAATGGTTCTGAAGATATGGCCAAAATGGTCATTTTCCATCACAAAGCTCTACCTGGTGGCAAAATATTTAACCATACAGGTATGATGTCATCATGTGACAAGTTGTGAGGTCATGACCTTGCAGTTGCACATAGTTTCATGTCAATTGGAGAAATAGTTCCAATGATATAGCAAAAATGGTTAATTTTTTGTGACAAAGCTCCACCTTGTGTCAGAATTTTGAACCAAACAGGTATAATGTCATCGTGGGTTACATCCTCAGGTCATGATCTTTCATTTGCACTTGATTTGAGGTCAATCAGACAAATATTTTCAGAGATATGATAAAAACAGTGATTTTTTCAGTTTTTGGCCCCTGGTGGCCAATCTAGGAATTGTAAATTGTCCAAAATCAAATCAGTTCTTCCTCTTTATGATACTTACTTATTTGCAAAACATGGAATTTCTAATTGAAATATTACTGCAGTTATCGCGTTAACATGTAAATCAGTTTTTGCCCCCTGGTGGCCAATCTAGAGATCGTAAATTATCCAAAATCGAATCAGTTCTTCCTCTTTATGATACTTACTTATGTGCAAAACTTGAAATTTGTAATTGAAGTATTACTGAAGTTTACACGGAACAGTGATTTTTTCAGTTTTTGGCCATTGCTGGCCAGTCTAGAAATAGTACATTGTCCAAAATCGGATCAGTTCTTTCTCTTTATGATACTTACTTATATGCAAAAGTTGGAATTTCTAATTGAAATATTACTGCAGTTATCGCGTTAAGAGTGAAATCAGTTTTTGGCCCCTGGTGGCCAATCTAGACATCATAAATTGTCCAAAATCGAAACAGTTCCTCCTCTTTATGATACTTACTTATGTGCAAAATTTGGAATTTGTAATTGAAATATTACTGAAGTTATCGCGATAACACGTAGTGCGGCGGTGGCGGCCGGATCAAAAACATAATATCCCCTGGAACACCACTCGGCATTCGGGGATATAATTATGACAAATATTTAAATAAAAAGAAGAAAAATCAGTGGTTGACAGCACAACAACTCCGGGATAATACAGTATTAATAGTGTTACAAGTGAAGAGATGAAAGTTTTAGGATTTACCATTTCCTGCCTGAAAATGGTCTGATTGGTCCTGTTGCTGGCAACATCAAAAAAATACCTGAGTTTGCCAAGAGATTCAAGGATCGGGCACCAATGGACTGGGAGTAAGTACTTTGGACAGATGAATCAAAATTCTAAATTTTCTTCCCCAAAACGCAGAGCTCATGCGTGCCGTAGAGTTGGAGAATGTTTAAAAAAAGACTGTTTAACCCCTTCAGGTAATGTTATGGTTTGGGGTCTAGTCCGCTTGAAAGGAACCATTAATCTCATACAAATGGACAGAATGATAGATTAAAAGACGTATCACAGCATTCTTCTAAGGCACCTGTCTGGGCTGGATGCATGCAATAGAGATGAGGATTCCAGGTTATCAGTTAATGTGCTTTACTGACGACTGACAAGTAGTATTCCAGTATGGTACAAAAGCTGAACTGAGCTGTAACATGCACACACAAACAACATGGCAATTGCTGCAAGTCCAGCAGGTGGTGCACTAGTACCACCTGTAACATCTTCCTTTCCTTGAAGTAAACAAACACTTCTTGACCTTACCAAATGAACATCTCCCAACATGTAGTAATTAATCCATTAAACAATTAAATGTTTAACCAACCCTTTATCTTCCCCGTCCTCCCGTTACTTTGAGCCCCTATGCACCTAGCCACCTAAAACATCAACATTAGAGCCGGTGAGCTTAAAGGTTCAGTTTGTTGGGAGGCCGTATCTGCTGGCCATACCTAGAGAGAGTGTGGGAATGGGGTGACAATGGGATAGCAGAAGTGTCCAAAGTTTGTGGTAGGCCAGGGGACTATGGACTGCTGTAGAGCCTACTGGGCAAAGGCTGAGGAAGAAGGCCTCTCACTCTTCATAGTTTCACCCTGTCGCTGAGGCCCAATGACTTCCTCTGACGGCCTCTCTGTACCTGGACCCGGGTTCTGAGCTTGCCTCGGCTCTGCCCTGCGTAGAACAACTTGATTGTGACGATACAAGCAGCCCTCAACCTCGACCAAATATGATTGTGGTGCTGCTTTCTGCAGACGCACTCCCCATCGCCAGATGCCCGTTCTGTCCCCTGGTCGTGGTTTCATTCTGACGGCTTCTACCACTGCCAGTTGCAGTCAGTCTTTCGCAGTCCCATCATAGATAAGTTTAGAGACTTGTTTTCTGTGTTGCATTTGCTTTCCAAGCATCCTCGGCATCCCGTAGCGCTGTTTTTCACGGGTTCTTTGTGATTTTGACCACTGCTTCTGCCTTTCCATTGGCCTTAGGGTGTCTTGGTGAGGAGGTGATATGTTCAAATCCCCACTGCAGCAAACAGGCGGAACTGCGTTGAGGCAAACTGGGGCCCATTGATGGAAATTACGGGATCAGGGTGCCCATAGCGAGCAAATTGGGCCTTGCATTGTTTGATCGTTGTCTCTGCACTAAGGTCTGGCAGAGCATCTATCCCAGAAATCTGAGTAGTGATCGACCACCAACAGAAAGTCTTTTTCGCTGTGTTGGAAAAGGTTGAGACTCACTATTTGCCAGGGATATGTGGGCAGTTCATGGCTCAGTATCGTCTCCTTTTGCTGCTCGATTGCATATTCATTGCATGTAGAACATTTACTGACATAGTTCTTAATTTCAATCTGCATCCCAGGCCAGTATAGGGCCTCCCGCGCTTGTCTGTAGCAGGCCTCACCGCTGATGTGACTGCCATGTACTCTAGCCAGCATCTCTGAATGCATTGACCTTGGAATTACAACTCTTTGTCTCCTGAACAGCACCTCATTCTGTACGCTCAGCACCTCTTTGATAGGCCAGTACTCCCTGATTACCTGCTCAGCATCATTCTTCTCAGTAGGCCTCCCCTTCAGAATAGTAGCCTTCACGGCCTGCACCTGTCCGTCATCATCCGTGTGTCGCTGTATCTGTAGCAGCCGTTTGTCTGTGACAGTCAAATAGTCAGCCATATTTAATAGCCAGCTGTTCGTTCACTATGCTGCAAACTGTGTGCTCTGCATGCATCGGGCCAGGGTGCGTTTTTGAAGCGACTGCCTTGCTTAGTGTGTCACTCACATGCATGTCCGGCCCCGGTTTGTAGATCACCCTTAGATTGTAATTCTGAAGAGCTAGTAGCATACTCTGTAAACACTTGGGTGCATTCAGTAAGGCTTTGCCAAAGATTGCCACGAGAGGCTCGTGATCTGTCTCCGCCATGATGTTGCCTCTCCCATACAGGTGGAAACGCTGGCATGCAAATACTATGCTGAGACACTCCTTTTCTATCTGTGCATAGTTTTGCTCTGTGGGTGTCAATGCCCTTGATACAAAGACGATTGGCTGCCCCTCTTGCATGAGACAGCAGCCCATGCCATGCTCGCTGGAGTTACTTTGTACTGTAATGGGTTTCGAAATGTCATAGTGACGGTGTACCAGCGTCATCGTCACTAGCTGCTTGATCTCCCTGATGGCAGCGTTGTGCTTTTACAGCCAGTGGCAGACTGCTCCTTTGTCTGTGGGTCTCCTCAAAGGCTCACATACTTCAGAGAGCTGCAGGAGAAACTTCGCTAAGTATGTGACAAATGCTATGTGTCTTCACACCCTCTTGATGTCTGCTGGAGTTGGAATGTCTGCAGCTGCCCTGACTTTCTCTGGATCAGTTTTCAGATGGCGGTCGACAGGACGTGACCATGGAATCGCACTTCTGACACCCTTAACTGAAGCTTTTTGACACTGAGCCGCAGTTTCACTAGTCGGAAGCGGTTCAAAAGAGCTATCAGCTTGTTGTCATGGTCTTTGTTCACCGCTTCCTCATTGTTGCCGCATCCGACTATGAGGATGTTGTCCACTTTCGGCTCTACACCCTCTAGTCCCTCCAACAGCTCATGTTGTTTCCACTGGTAAACCTCTGGGGTTACTGACATGGCAAATGGCTGTTTCAACCATCTCTTCCTACCCCAGGGGGTCCAAAAGGTGGTCTCAAGGCTGCTGGCCTTATCCAGTTTGCACTGGAGAAAAGCATTTGTAGCACCTACCCAGTGTGAACACCTTGGGCTCTAATTTCATGGCGCAGCGCAGGGTGGCACAATGTGGCGTAGCGTGGCGCAGCCCACGCAGTGGTAATTTCGTCCGGCGCAGCCCGCGCAGTGGTAATTTCATGTGGTGCAACACCGTGCGCAGCCACTTAGGCAATTTGGTAGACGGATGTGCGCCGAGATGGGTGTGGCGGCGTAGTACGGGGAGGTGTCACATTCATCAAGACGCAGTGAAAATTTCATAGAAAAAGTCTCCGCTGGAGTTGCGCAGAAAGCTCGCCAGCTCCAACCTAGTTTACTTTCTGTGCAGTGGTAATTTGGCTGACCGGCGCTCAGTGCGCACATGTCACCAAAACCTCACAGGCAGGTTTCCAGAACGTCAGGCACATTTCAATGCAATAAATAATTACAGGAAGCACTATTTCATTTAACTATCTGAATAAGGGCATAAATGATAGTATCTATAATGATTGTCCTGATGTCAGATTATAGGCGGTTGGCACGCGTAATGGAAACTTGACCTGGCTTAATCAACGCAGCTGAATCTGCAATGCAAACTAACGACTTCTTATTTTCTGAGCCAACCACAAACTGCCTATATACACTGCTCAAAAAACATAAAAGGAACAATTAAACAACACAATGTAACTCCAAGTCAATCACACTTCAGTGAAATCAAACTGTCCACTTAGCAACACTGATTGACAATCAATTTCACATGCTGTTGTGCAAATGGAATAGATAACAGGTGGAAATTATTGGCATTTAGCAAGACACCCCCAATAAAGGAGTGGTTCTGCAGGTGGTGACCACAGACTACTTCTCAGTTCCTATGCTTACTGGCTGATGTTTTGGTCACTTTTGAATGCTGGCGGTGCTTTCTCTCTAGTGGTAGCATGAGATGGACTCTACAACCCACACAAGTAGCTCAGGTAGTGCAGCTCATCCAGGATGGCACATCAATGCGAGCTGTGGCAAGAAGGTTTGCTGTGTCTGTCAGTGTAGTGTCCAGAGCATGGAGGTGCTACCAGGAGACAGGCCAGTACATCAGGAGACGTGGAGGAGGCCGTAGGAGGGTTAACAAATCAGCAGCAGGACTGCTATCTCCGCCTTTGTGCAAGGAGGAACTGAAGGAGCACTGCCAGGGCCCTGCAAAATGACCTCCAGCAGGCCACAAATGTGCATGCGTCTGCTCAAACGGTCAGAAACCGACTCCATGAGGATTGTATGAGGGCCCGACGTCCACAGGTGGGGGTTGTGCTTACAGCTCAACACCGTGCAGGACGTTTGATATTTGCCAGAGGACAGCAAGATTGGCAAATTCGCCACTGGCGCCCTGTGCTCTTCACAGATGAAAGCAAGTTCACACTGAGCCCATGTGACAGACGTGACAGAGTCTGGAGACGCCGTGGAGAATGTTCTGCTGCCTGCAGCATCCTCCAGCATGACCAGTTTGGCAGTGGGTCAGTAATGGTGTGGGGTGGCATTTCTTTGGGGGGCCGCACAGCCCTCCGTGTACTCACCAGAGGTAGCCTGACTGCCATTAGGTACCGAGATGAGATCCTCAGACCCCTTGTGAGACCATATGCTGGTGCGGCTGGCCCTGGGTTCCTCTTATTTCAAGACAATGCTAGACCTCATGTGGCTGTAGTGTGTCAGCAGTTCCTTCAAGACGAAGGCATTGATGGTATGGACTGGCCCCCCGTTCCCCATGCCTGAATACAATTGAGCACATCTGGGACATCATGTCTCGCTCCATCGGCTAACACCGCGTTGCACCACAGACTGTCCAGTTAGCGGATGCTTTAGTCCAGGTCTGGGTGGAGACCCCTCAGGAGACCATCCGCCACCTCATCAGGAGCATGCCCAGGCATTATAGGGAGGTCATACAGGCACGTGGAGGCCACACACACTACTGAACCTCATTTTGACTTGTTTTAAGAATATTACATCAAAGTTGGATCAGCCTGTAGTGTGTTTTTTCCATTTTAAATCCAGACCAAATAAATTTGATTTCCATTGATAATTTTTGCGTGATTTTGTTGTCAGCACATTCAACTATGTAAAGAACTAAGTATTTAATAAGAATATTTCATTCATTCAGATCTAGGAAGTGTTATTTTAGTGTTCCCTTTATTTTTTTTGAGCAGTGTATATAATATCATGTTAAATATCCATAAGAGTCAGTAGATTTGAAGAAATTGAAAACAATAATCGACTGTCGGACACGGAAATATATTAAAACCCTGTCAGACTTTCGGACTCATAGACACTGCGTTCAACGCAATGTGTCATGTGAAAAATTCATCTCCCGTCCAGTGTGCAAGCAGCTTAATATTAGGCTACTATTATTGTCTCTTAAGTTTTATCGTTTTTAGTGGGGGAAAGGAATACAGCCTGATTGCTATGATCTCGTACGGAGTTAATATCACATATTGAAAATAAATGTGTAACGTATCTTGCATTGTTGTCCGTGCATGCTAATCCCAAAATTTTAAGCAGCAACAGGGTGTAATAATACGGAGACACTGTCCATCGTTTCTCTTCCCAGTGATGCAGGCAGAAATAAATGAGCAACCGTCGTATTTCATTCCAACTTAAGTTTGAATGATCTGACGTAGTTTCGTTTTGAAATTCCATTCAAGTTTGCTAATGATGAGAATTCACAAATGCCCTAGCTAGCCAGCTAACTCATATTCGTAATGCTTAATATAGACGTAAGCGGTGCAGAAAACATGCCTGAAGCAGCAAAGTAAAATGCAACATTAACGCATCATGCAGATAGAGGACAGAGGCTTCTATATTCCAACTCATTAAAGGTGAGGAGAGGAGCTCATTTAATTGGTGAAGATTTGACTCAGCTGTGTTACACCCAAACACGCCTTCTTTGCCACTTGCGCCGGCAGGAGGGACCGAGGCGGGAAAGAAGAGTACTTGCGCCAGGCTACGCCGGGCACGAAATTGCAACATATGCCTGGACACACCCCGTTGGCGCGGCGCACCCCCCATTTGCCGCGCCTGCGAATTTAGAGCCCCTTGGCTTTAGGCAGCTTATAAAGCATGTCTTCCAACGTGGGCATGAGGCAATGCGAGTGCCTGAGTGCCTGGTTGAGATGATGTGGCTGTAAGCATATGCGCAACTTTTCTGGTCTTTTCACTATCACCATATTAATGATCCACTCTTTTGGCTCACTGGCTGAAGTGATATGACCCGCTCTTTCATATTGGTCCAGCTGCGCCTTCACAGCTTCCTTCATAGCCACCAGAGCATTGCCATCCTTAAATGCTTGGATGACTGGACTACGAGTGAGAGGCATGGTGAGGCTGGTGTCCACTGCGGTCAGCTCTTCCACTTTGAGCTCCTCTGGAATGGTGAAATGTATGAGCCCCATCTCTTCTGATGCAGACCTTGACAGCAATGGTGACTGTTGTGTTTTCACAACCTCAAAGTTGAACTTATATCTGATGCCTCAAACAACACACTGTAACAGCTGTAACAACCCCTAAAGAGGGCAGAGGTTGGTCTGAATACATTTTTAATGTGGTGCCACTGGGCCTTAATTTCTGCCTTGGAGCCAACTTTTTCTTGCCTCTGTGACTCATAACGTTGCATGTAGCAGCTGTGTCAAGCTGACATTCCTGTATTTTACCATTTCATCGCAGATTAACAGACCATTTCTTGCCCTTGACTCCCACTGCCTCAGTGCTTTCTGCTGCATACACATCATTTGCATCAATGTCCGTGTTGTCTTTATCAATGTATTGTCCCACAACAGCATTAATTTTGCCATCTTTTTTTCTTATTTTTATTGCCGACTCTCGCAAAATGATGGATGTGCCGCAAGCTTGCGAGCCGTATGCTGGGCGGTGTTCTCTTGCACTGTGCCACAGTACTTGGATGTGGAGAGCTCCTCCCCCTGTTGTTTGGGGTGCCGGCTCATTTTGTCCGTATAATTGGCTGATCGCTTGAACGCTTGTTTCACTATAACATTTACATTGTCCACGAGCGATCTCTCCTCCTCCATGGATCTCTGCATATCACTAAGCTCTGCTGCTCTGCATGTTTCAATAGCAGTGTCTCCAGTCAAGTCCCTTTCCCTTACTAACCTCCTGCGTGTGATCTCATTTAAGACGCCAATTACAATTCTGTTCCTGATTAGGTCATCTCTCAAGGCTCTATATTCACAAGTTGCAGCTTTTTCTCTGAGTCACGACACAAAACAGTCTATTGTTTCACCCTCCTCTTGTTAACAACAGCCAAATATATAGCGCTCATAAATAACATTTTTGGCCGGTTTGAAATATCTTTTTCCAGTGCGTCCAGCATGTCTGTTGGTTTCTCTTTCTAAGCATTCATCAGATTTAAGTTGTGCTCGTAGACATGTCTGCATTCCGAACCCATTGATCTCCTCAATTTTGCTGCCTGGACTTCTGCATTCTTTGTATCCAGCCCCGTGGCTAATACATAATCTTCATATTCGGCTCAAAATATTTCCCATTTTGTACACAGGTTGTCAATAAGCTTCACCGGAGCTGGCAGGGGTATATTTGAGGCCTGGGTGAATCACTGTAGCGCCCGCAGTCGGCTATGGCTATCGGCTAGCAAAACTTTAGCAGAAGACAGAAAATCTGCTAAACTGCCTTGCCGCTCACAGTCCTTTCCACCACAAAAATTCAAGATTAAATGTCCACCACTGACACCATGTTAGGACTGGAAGCATGCAATAAAGACGCCGATTCCAGGTTATCAGTTAATGCACTTTACTGACGAGTTGTATTCCAGTGCATTACAAATGCGGAACTGAGCTGTAACATGCACACACAAACAACATAATTGCTGCAAAGTCCAGCAGGTGGTGCACTAGTACCACCTGTAACAGAACACTTTGCCATCAGGGAAGAGACTTATTGGTAGGGATTTTATTTTCAACAAGACAATGACGCTAAACTCACTTTTAGGTTGTGCCAGAATTATCTCAGTCGAAAAGAAACAGGTGACATTTAAGTTATGACTCGGCTTGCTCAAAGTCCACACCTTCATCCGATTGATCAAATCTGTTTTAACACTGACAGAATCTCTTTAGGATGAACTTCATACCATATGGAATGGTTTAGCGAGTGAGAAAATTAAAAAAAGTGAAAACTATGCCTGAAAGATTGAATGCTATTATCAAAGCAATGGATGGCAACACTAAATACTGACCTTTTTATCTCAAAAAGATATTATAATTTTTGTTTGTACGATATACTGTATTATCTGTTTACTTATTTTCATCTATATGATCCAATATTAAATGAAATAAATACTTGAATAGTACTTGGTTTCTGCTTTATCTTAATTTTGTAAAGTGTATCATCATCACTGCATTCTACTGTAGTCAAGGCTAAGAGGCTAATAATATTACTTGAAATATGAATTACTGTCATTTCCATTCTACTATGTGCCCGTTAAATGAATCCCCAATTTCAACCATTTTAAATAACTTTTTTTACACACAAACTTTTTTGTCCTTGTTCCATGAAAAGAACCATACGATAATTCAATTATATTTTTGTCCTCTGGACATAAAGAATTCTGTTTCAATGGACTGAGCGAAGTAAGAGTTATCGATTTTAGGTGGCACAGGGAGTATTGAGTGCAACTACAGCCTGTGGAGGCCAATACTTGAGCCTGACACTGCTCCATGCCACTCATCTCGTGAGGACTTTGGCTTCATACTGCAGTCTAAAATTTCCTCTGTGTTCTCGCTGTTCAATGCAGCATGTGGAAAAACATAAATAACAGTGCCAGCTTGAAATGACCTTAATTGAATTTTATCGGAAAACATTATTTAAAGGTTCTGCTTTCTTCTGTCCTCCAAATCAGTTGGTATTGGCTTATTTTATTTTATTAATTTTTTTAAATTTGGCATCTCCAATCCCACCTGAATCTGGAATGCCCAGTTGGGGAATTATGTACAAGGCTTGCTAGTATGCGACAGTTCGCGGCTCTCCTCCGAAGCACGTGCCCGTCAACTACTGCTTCTTTACACTCACTGGTTGAATCCTCCCAAGTTCAGAACGAGGGCGGAGGAAATCCGAACATGAAAAAGCTTAGAGTCTTCCTGACGAGCGCTCGGCTGACCAACAGGAGGCGCTTGAGCAACGAAAAAAGCAACCATTTTTTTATATTTCCCTTCCCGGCAATCCCTTCCCAATTCGCATCCCTGTAGCGCGATAGCCAATTGTGCACTACTCTGAAAAAGCTGCCGGTCACTGCTGTTTGGTACGACCGGGGCTCGAACCCGCGCCATGATAGTTACTTCTGCTCCCCAATGCAGTGCTTTTATCGAGTCTGAGGGAGCTATCCAGCAGTGGTATTGGCTTTTACATTCATCAGAACTCTCCCTCCCCCTTTGGTTCTTCATTGCATCTTCAATCATTTTTATTTTGTATTTGGTATTAGAGATTCCTGAGATACTCATGCAAAAATTTGTATTGTCTGTGTCTGTAAAATAAATAGTCCTGGCCACATCAGAATGAAACACTAAGCTCTTATGGGTTTGTACTAATATGCAAACCCCAATTCCAATGAAGTAGGGACATTATGTAAAACATAAATAAAAATGGAATGCAATGATTTGCAAATCTCATAAATCCACATTGTACTCACAATAGAACGTAGATAATCTATCTGATGGTGAAAGTGAGACATTTTGTCATTTAATGAAACATATTAGCTCATTTTGAATTTGATGGCAGCAATGCAGCTTAAAAAAGGTGGGACAGGGGCAATAAAAGGCTGGAAAAGTAAAAGCCACTAATAAAAAACAGCTGGGGAAGCATTTTACAACTAATGAGGCTAATTGGCAACAGGCCAGTATTGTAACTGGGTATAAAAAGGGCATTTTGGAGAGGCAGAGTCTCTCAGAAGTAAAGATAGGCAGAGGCTCACCAATCTACGAAAAAAACTAAGTCTAAAAATTGTGGAACAATTTCAGAAATATGTTCCTCGCTGTAAAATTGCAAATATTTTGATATTCCACCATCTACACATATACACAGCAAATATCATCAAAAGATTCAGAGAATCTTGGGTAATCTCTGAGTGCAAGAGACAAGGCTGAAGGTCAATATTGGATCTTCAGGTCCTCAGGCCGCACTACATTAAAAACAGGCATAATTCTGCACAGGATATCAATCCAAGGGCTCAGGAACACTTCCAGAAATCATTGTCTGTGAACACAGTCCGCAGTGCAATCCACAAATGCAAGTTAAAGCTGTATCATGCAAACAAGAAGCCATAGGTGAACACAATCCAGAAATGCTGCTGTCTTCTTTGGGCCAAAGCTCATTTAAAATGGACTGAGGCAAAATGGAAAACTGTTCTGTTGTCAGATTAATCAAAATTTGACATTCTTTTCGGAAACAATGGACGTTGTGTCATCCAGACTAAAGAGGAGAGGGACCATCCAGCTTGTTATCAGTGCAAATTTCAAAAGCCTGCATCTCTGATGGTATGGAGTTGCATTAGTGCCGATGGCATGAGCAGCTGACAGATCTAGATAGGCATTATCAATGCTGAAAAGTAGATGGAGGTTTTACAATAATGTCTCTCTCAGGGGAGGCCTTGCATATTTCAGCAAGACGATGCTAACCCATATACTGTGTCCATCACAACAGGATTGCTTCACTGTAGAAAAGTCCGGGTTTTGAAATGGGCTGCCTCGAGTCCCGACCTTTCACCAATAAAAAACATTTGGCGCTTCATCTGGCTTAGAAGACCCAGGACTGTTGAGCAGCTAGAATCCTAAATCAGACGAGTAGGACAATATCCCTCTTCCAAAACTCCGGCAATCGGTCCCCTCACTTCCCATTTACAGACTGTTGTTAAAAGGTGTACCTGGTTGTAGCGTTTATTTATTTTTCTGTGTGTCTGTTTGCACTCTACAAGCCACAATTCTGGATGGATTGTCTTCAAATTTTGAAGGGACAATCCCTTGGCGGAAGGGAAGATATTATTAGTTTTTAGTTAAGATTCGGATCAAATCCTGGATTTTGGATCAGTTTGAAGATTTTGTGAGAGCACGGGCCGGGTGATGTGGCCTTCTGGACACACCCTCTAGTTAAGTAATAGTCTTGTTAAAGTATTGTGTTATTCAGACCTGTGTTTGTTCTTTAATATTAGTTGACCTACCAACTGCTGTACTCATGTATTTATTTGTTTCATGATTTTTTTTAGTTTTTACCTTTTTTTTGTTTCAGTATACGTGTTCATCAGTGTAAAAACACCATAGGTGCTTGATACTGATGAATTGCTGCCATGAAATTCCTCTTCTTGTGTCTGGAAACAAGCCGTCATGCTGTTCAGGAAGCTACAAGTTCTAACGTTGCCTGTGACGCTCATGTAGAAAAACTGAAAGTAGGGTAGGAGCATTTTCCATCTGGTCATTTTCACATCTATTTGTTCTATTTGTCTGAATAATGAATGGAAGGCTCCATTTTCAGTGACTGTTTCCTTTTTTGCCCATCATAATTTTTCAGGAATGTCTAATCCCATAATCTGAGGACTTTAATCATTTATTGCATCAATATTTCACAGAGGTTTCATCAGTTTCCCTAGATATATAAATAGCCACACCAATACTGAAGGAGGAATTCAGCTGAGTTTGAACAGTATTGCCTAAAGCAAAAGGGACACTGAGGCTTATTTTCATCTCCATATTTGACACATAGATCCTCAAGGGTGAGTCTCAGGGCCTCTCCTAGCCTTGGTCTGTACAGTATTTTCTTCAGTACTCCCTGAGCCCTCTGACCTGTGTTTCGTTGGCTTATGAAAGATTTCTTTGGCACCAGCAACCAGCTTCAAAATTGATGGTGTGTATGGGAAGAGAGGGTATACCATTGTCAATATGTATAAAATATACAAGCAGAAAAAGAATAATACCCAACTGTGCTCAGAAAGAGAAAGCTTATCAGTTTCATCTTCAAAAAGCAGGATTCAGAATAAAAAATGCTTTATGTTACGATTTGCTGAAAAAAAAAATCAAGTAATTTATAAGTTAAAAACTAAGTTGCTAACCAATGATATCCATTCAATGAACTTTTGATCTCTGTGAAAATTGGCATAGGCAAATACACCTTCCTACTTACCTTTCAATTTGATCCAACTTGTTTTTACCAAAAAGCAGTTGGTTGTTATGTGTGTGTGTACGTGTGTGAGTGCGTGCGCGTACACAGGATCCATGATCAGGTCAAGCTTTCTCTAGATTGAAGATCAAAAGGTATACTGGTATGTCTACATTTCTAGTTTTTAAAAAAAAAAAAAAAAACAGCTGGATTTCATCAGTTTATCCACAAGCAAATCTAGAGATGTATTGAATGTAGATGCAGCTTAGATAAGTAATATTGCATTGCAATCCGTGTACAGTATCTGATTACAATTAGATTAGTATATTTCAATCTTTAGCAATTTAATAGTTTTCCAGAGCAAGAATTTTTGTTATATTTTGACCTAAAAGACTGCTGGAAAATTGGCTAAGCTTGCTCAGCCGACTACTGATATTCAGGTTCAAAATGCAGTCAGGCAACATCGTCAACACCAGGGCCCATATTCACAAAGCATCTGAGCGCTATAAGTAGGTCCTAATTGCCGGATTTAGGAGAAACTAAAAAAAAAAAAAAAAGAATGGGCGTGCCAGTCGTAAATTTAGGACTCCTAATAATTTTCACTTAGTGTTATTCACAAAGCATTTTAGGCCTAAAAGTAGCTCCTAAGTCTGGGAGAGCTTAAAAGTAGTCAAGAAGACTCCTAACTTGCTAAAACCTATTCACAAAGAATCAGAAAATGGCTGCTGCTGTTGAAAGATGGAATGACTTGGAAATTCTGAATGATGCCCAGTTGTTGCAAAGATATCGGATTGACTGAGAAAGGATTTTATTTGTTGTTGACTTGGTGAGGGAGAGAATATCGTCTCCAACCATGAGAAACAACCCAATAAGCCCCGAAATAAAACGTTTGACAACACTTCGTTACTTGGCCACCGGAATAAAGCAACTTTGCAATGCGGACAATTTAGGGATTTCACAGTCATCTGTTAGTTATCTGTTAGTTAGGGTGCAAACTCTCTCAACCTGAACGAGGCCAAGACGGAGATTATGGTGTTCGGAAAATCCTCTCAAGCGTTTTTGACCGATGCCCTCGGCTCCCTGGCTTCCTACATCAGGCCCTCTGTTAAAAACCTTGGTGTGATTTTTCGACTGTGCCTTTAAGTTCCAGGAGCAGGTTAGTGCAGTGGTCCGGAGGGCCTATTTCCATCTGAGAAGCCTAGCCAAGACCAAAGCCTACCTGCCCCAGAAAGACCTAGATAGAGCGATCCATGCCTTTGTCACATCACAACTGGACTACTGTAATGGCTTATACATCGGTGCTGATCAGACACAGCCTCACCACCTACAGATGGTCCAAAACTCAGCTGCCCGACTCCTCACCTCTACTAAAAAGCATGAACACATCACCCCGGTCCTCGCTGCACTCTACTGGCTACCCATCCGCTTCCGCCTAGACTTCAAGATCCTTCTCATCATCTGCAAATCCCTCCATAACCTGGCCCCTACTTACCTGTCTGAGGTCTTACGCCCCCACACCCCCTCTAGAGCACTACGGTCTGCTGACCAGCTGCTGCTGGGGGTGCCAAAGACCAGACTGAAAACAGGGGGGGACAGAGTTCTTTCAGTAGCCGGCCCCAAGCTCTGGAATGCCCTCCCCTTCTACATCCGTGCAGCTCAGAGTTTGGGTGCATTCAAATCTCTTTTAAAGACTCACTTCTTCTCGATGGCTTTTGAGTAGCTCTCTCCAGTGGCCTCTTAAGCTATCACTCTTTTATGGTCATTGTCTCTATTTCCTATTTTTTATTGTTACTCTTGTGTTTTTATTTTACTTCTTATAGTTTTTACATTGGTAAATTGTTTATGCACTCTGCACTTTTGTTGTGAAGCACTTTGGTGCGGCCTTGCCGTTGGTAAATGTGCTATACAAATAAACTTGACTTGACTTAGTCGCTCAATTCATAAACAAATTATTATTGCGCTCAGTGAAACCCATATCATCCGACAGTTTATCCGGTTTCCAATGGACATTCACCAAAAACACAGAATCAAACTTGAATTCATGCGCATCTCAGGTATGTCCAGTATCATCCGTGCTATTAAAGAGACCCATATTCAAATTATTTCTCCGATCCAAGATGAAGAGGTATTTGTAAATAGAAAAAAGTTCATTCCATCAACACCCAGATAGTATTTGATTCCGAATACAATATTTTGGACATTGTTGCGAAATGGCCCGGCAGGACTCGCATTTTAATGGAAAGCAGCTTATGCCAATTATTTGACAGGGATAATGAGCATGTGGGATGCCACTTGTTTGGGGACAGTGGCTTTGGTGCTTTACCTCCTCCTGATATGAATGAATTATTTTATAAGGCTGTTGAGTGAGGGTTACATTTAATAGATCATCATAATAATACCAGCCTATGTCATATTTTTTATACATATTTAAATTGTAGGCTATAAATTTTAAACCAAGCTTAGAGTGCGTTCCTGTTTAAACGATAACCCGTTTATATACCACCGCTTCTCGCAGTATTCTGTTGTCCGAGGATTTGCTGTTCACCCCCGAGCCAAATTTCCCTTTGATTATATGCTTTCGCTCCAGCACCAACTGGGCCAGCAGGAGTAACTGGTCGTAGCTCCAGTTAGGCTTTCGCGTCCTTTTTGAACTTTCATCCATGACAGTTTAGGACAAAGAAACTTGACCGGCTCGACATTTAAATGATCGCAACATATTCTCATTGGGTAATAAGTTGCCAATTATTGGGGAAAATTACGCGTTTTATTATCGACTTGTTTTATGCTATTGGCGTTTTTACGATCTCTTTCCTATGTATGTTTATTTGCCTAGCGCGTGATGTGGGGGACTGTACATAGTGCATTTTCAGGAGTGCTCAACATGTTATTATTTTATGGGACAAACCATCCGGTTGGACCATTTCCTCATCTTTTCCTCCATGGGTTGTATGTGGGATATTTTTTTCAATGGGCTGCCCTGTCACCGAACAACCAATCACCGTGCTCACTGTCCCAAGACTCGTGCATGAGAATTGACATCATCCATAGCAACGGAGATTCACTCCCACCTATCTCAGAGCTACTCCTATTATTGGAGTTACCATTTTTCTTAACTAACAATTGCTCTCAGCGGCTTTGTGAATAACTTTTTACCTCTCAGCCCTCAAGGCTGACGGGGTATTGCTATCCTTCGTGCGGTTGGGCGGGGGAGACAGTAAACCTTCTTGCAACTGCAAGTATGGATGTGGCATCCTGGAGGAGCTGGACTATCTGTGCAACGTGATTGGGCTGCAGGTACAGCCTCATGCTACCAGGTGTGACAAGGACACGAGCAGAACACAAAACTAGTGAATATTCTGTCAGGAACGATAAGGAGAGAGCAATTGCCTGTGGCCACCACATGCAGAACCATTCCCTTTTGTAGGCTGTCTTGCTTTTGCCTCTCCAATGCACCGGTTGTCAATTTCATATGCACTAAAGCAGGTGAAATTGATTCACAATCACTTGGACTTCCAAAAAGACAGATTGATATCCCTGAAGTTAAACTGACTTGGTGTTATGCTTTGATGATTGTGTTCCCATAAAGGACCAGTGCGTAAGATTTATAGCCATCTAGTGGTCAAATTATAGATTGCAACCAACTGACCATTCCTTTTCTCAGAAAACCTACGGTGGCTGCAAAACTTGCGAAAACGTGAAAGGCGCTCTCTTGTCAGTGCATTTACTTTTTCCCCGTTCTAGGCTACTGTAGAAAAACATGGCGTTCTCCACGGAGGTGGACCCGCTCCCATGTAGGTTTACAGGTTTCATCATCATTTCATTAGGTGTAGGTTTCATTTCTAAATGAAATGAATCTCAAAGATTATTGTTTTCATGTGATTATACACTACTAAAAAAGTAGTAATGAATGATATATTCAATTTCTGCCATGAATATCTGAACATCAATCTAAATTCTACACACTGCCCCTTTCATTTTTTTGAGCAGTATATTTGAGTCATTCTGCTCTCATGTTGTAACAGTGGCCACTAGGTGGAAGATCAGCACTTCTTTCTGAGTTTGGAAAATGTGTAAGAGAGAGAATATATACATACAGAGTGCACCCAATTTTGAGGAAAACAGACAAAGTATAGCACCTTTAATTGGCCCCAAAATGCATTTGTGGTTCAGAAAATAATGAAAGGGGGAAAACTCAGAGCCAGGTAGACATGATTCCAAAACTTTATTTGGCAGCTACAAGATATCAGGCTCTTGGGTCTTTTAACCCACTAAAAGTTATCTTTTTTATTAACTAAAAATAGGAATTGCCCAGAAATCTGACATGCATAGTTGTGTGCCCATACCAGTACTTGTGCTTTTTATGAGTTAATTTTATTCAGTACAATGTCTGTTTGCAACGTCACTGTGTACTGGTGGTAATACGAAGCTTAACTGGAGTCTGTTTGAATAAATTAGGCATATCTATCTTATGACCAGGAGGTCTACAGCAGCTGATGATCATCATACTGACAATATGAATCTGTACAGTGCAGTTGAACAATAAAAAACTTATAATAAAAAATTATAAAAACAGAAGTACCAAAGCAGGAATCATATCACAATGCAGGATTACGGAGTTACTAAAAAATATTCACTAAGTAAAATGTAGAACCCTCCCCAATATGGAATATGGAATGACGTCAAAAGATCAGTTCGTAATCCTGCTTCATGATCTAGCCCCCAGTCCTCCAAGTCAGAGTTCGTATAATTACCAAGAGTCTCTGGCAGTGCTACTGCTGGCAGCATCCTTCCTCCCAAAGCCATCCAGTAGAGGGGGCTGTAGTTCAAAGAAATTCTTGTAATTTTGGCCTTTATAAAAGATGAGCTGGTGCATACTGTAAGGAGGTGCGTGTGTTTGCTGACAGAAGAGCACTGTATCTGCCCGTTAATTTTTTTATCCTCTTCAAGTCTGAAATCCCAGTCCAATTACAAGGAAGGAGGATTGAACATTCCAGGCCAGTTAAGAGGTTAAAATGAAATCTCTTGCCCTGCATCCAGCCACTACTCCACAGTCTACAGTTTTGAATCCACAGAAACTGACTTAGTGAATGGCAGGTGATGTGCTGGGGCAATGCAATTCTGACAGCTTGGGCGTCTTTGGAAAAAAATTAGATTTGAACTGAGCCGTCTCAGACATCACTCCCTTCCTTGTCTTCGGCTTGCTGCAGGGAAGTCCCCATTTCCTGTGCCACTGTCTCAACAGCAAGTTCTTTGTCAACTAGCATGCACAAATACAAGACTATCCATTCAGTATTTCGACATTCAAAACACTGTATACATGTTCGACTCTCAAACTGCACAGATTTTGGTACACCATTATTTGTGTAAAAGAATATAATTCCTACATCTCAGAACATTTCAGTCATGCAACATACACTGCAGCAGGAAACAGTGAGTTCAGTGGCACAAAGTGCCAGCAAAGGACTATGGACACATTCTAATCACAGACCTGTTGTCTTTCAGTCAAACGGCATCAGCTTCCTGCTAGGGCTGATAACCTGATACACTCCATTCATGTTAACAATTTAAAATGAAAACAGTCCATGAAATTTCCCCACTGTTTTCTAAATAGTCGTCCACTGAGGCTTTGCTTTTCCATGGGATCATAGAACATTCACAATTAAACACACACATTTTTATACGCATCAGATATGGTTTACAGTTTCAGTTTCTACAGTTACAGGTTTGAACTTGGATCTGGTTTACTATAAGAACCAAAAAACTTGCCACGTTGGCAAGATACTCTAAAACCTCAGTATAGTGCTGTACTAATCACTTTAGATTTCAGTAAACTAGATACTTACTTTATTCACTGTTTATACTATCGAGCATGTTCCCTAACCCTGCATTTTCATAATTCTCAGTGGGATGTTCCTTACAGAATATATTTAATCTAATCTCTCAGGTTTCTAACTCAATAAATACCATTTTCCATTACTTAGACAATGCTGAGGGCAAGATCACACTTGGAGTATGGCAACAATTTGGTATGAACCGTTATGAACCTTAGCTGTGATAATGAGCTATTACTAAAATACCATCTTGCTTTGGTGTGGAACATACTTTTAGGTTGTGTCCATTTTCTTCATCTCTGATATCGTCAATATACCCGTCTCTGGATTTGTTCATTTTGTGCATCAGCAATTAATGTTTTAAAATATGAAGAGACTAGCCCCATGTTTGGTTTCTGAAGAAAGCAGGCCTCATTTCAGCATACTATTTAAAGGAGCTGTCTCGTAATTATTGCACATGCTCAGAACGTTCATCCAAAGAAAGTGAATCTGTTGGACTGCAAGTCAGATTACCAGTCCATCATCATTTTGCATTGCACTTGCATAATAATTATTCTGGCATTATGCTTTTTATTTGAAGGCGCTTTCTGTGGCAATTCGAGGATTCAAAGCGCTATTTTAAGCTTTAGCCATGGGATACGAAGAATGTAAGCTGGTTGCCATAGCCAATAATCATAGAAGAAAAATTCCTTTTAAATTTTGACTTGCAGTTGAGCTGATTCACTTTGTTCAAAAAAGTGTGCATGCACAATAATCGTGACACAGCTCCTTGAATACACTATAGCTTGATTCTCTGAAGTTTTTTCCTTTTCTGACAGAGGACAAAACCTTCAGTTTGACATGCTTTTAGATAAATCAACTGAGGATCCGATGTCTTCCACAAACCATTTCCCACTATCATGATTATGACTCCTCCCTTTTACTCTATAGTGTTTACATGAGAACAGACACACACAGTTTTGGCGGCATGCAGCTATACATTGTGATCTCTGTTCAGCCCTTGTGACATTCTGCCCTCGGAATGTTCAGAAGCAAATCGATTTCACTCAGACTCCCTCTCCAACCCTCAATTTAAATGGACTCCCAAAAAACAAAACTACCAATAAAGTCTGAAGGCAGATACATACAGAAACATAGGTCAAGAAAAACTCATGATAACCAAATTACTCTGAATCTAAAATAAAATGTGTCTTTATATCCTTCAGTTAGCATTCAGTTAGAACTATTTTTGAGCAAATGCTCGATAGTCATTTTGATTAACATATGCTCATAGACTTAAATGCAAAAACGAGTCACATTTTTGTTCATAAATTACAGTGTCCTGCTTGTTACATTGAGGATTTATTGCTCACTATCTTGTAAGCGCAGGATCTGCACAGTGTGGCAGGCAGTGATGGGGAAGCTGCTCGTCCCACTGTCACAGTATTCCACTCTGCAGGCCTTTAGACCCCCAGCCTCTCCTGTGTCCCTCTCCCTGCATGACAGCAACGACTCTGGGCTCTCCTCATTAATCAGGCCCCCGGCCTTGTCAGGAGGACTGCATGAGGCCTGTCAGACGTTTCCCAGTCAGCGACTTTCCCTGGAAAACAAGATGGAGAGGTGGGAAAAAATGTAAAGATGTATGACTCAGACAACAAAAAACCACAAGCCATTACAGGTGGGCAGCAAAGGTCTTGATAACACCGAGACTCTAAAGACCTTCTTTCACACAGAGGTCGTGTTACACTTTCTGATTGTCCGTCATTGTGACGGAGAGGGGCATATAAATTCTGCCCTAATAAATTATCATCCGTCATTGTAATTAAATTTTTTTAAATGATAATCTTTTATTTTTTAAATAAAATAAACAGAATATTTATAGATTACGCATTAGCTGATGCTGACAGTGATTCATGTAGACACACATTGCGCACTGTGTAAAATGCAGCACCACATGGATTTTGGAACTTGCTGCTGTATCAACTTCATAAAACATCACAAATGATTTCTCCCCCCACAAAGTAACAGTGTGCAAATGAACAATGCTTTCAGTTATTGCTGGGCTTCACTAAGCCTAACAACCGCAGTCTCGCTAAGCGGTCCTACGAAGCTGCTTAACAACTTATGTCAACCAGGGCTTTCCCGACCTAGATATCTGTGTGTTCACATAACAGAGACGGCATTTGCAGCATATGACCAATCGTCGACCGGCAGCAGAGCAGCATATTTTACAAATGAAGAGCTAACGATCATATTACAAAAATATGAGGAATGCAGGATCATACCAGAGATGCCAAGTCTCACGCATTCAGCTTGAGTCGCATGCCTCTTAATGGCATTCAGGTTCCTGAGCTGATGTCAGCAATTATTCAATCAACGCAAACTATAGAAATTTACTCGCGGAATTCAAATCATTGCACGTTAAGTTAATCAGTTTCATGTACACCACTGTGGATTTCCCCACTAGTGACACGGAAATTAATTATGACTCAGGAATTCTCACGCTTGTCTTTACTGAGGGATTGAAAGCAAAGGAATTACGTAAAGACATTTCAAATGGTCTTACTTCATTTAAACAATTTAAACGATCATGAAACACATGCATTGTTTCCGATCCCTGAGTAAACAGAAGCACAAGAAGTGTGGAGTCATAATCGCTTTCCACGGTGAGGTCCACCTTCGCACTCAATTGGCCATCGCGCTACAGGGTTCCAAATTGGGAAGGGACTGCCGGATTTGGGGATACAATAGTAACATTGTTCGTTGCTCCAGCGCCACCTGTTGGCGCTCGTCAGGAAGACTCTGGGTTTGTTCATGTCCGGGTATCCTCTGCCCTCGTTCTGAACTTACAAAGATTCAACCAATGAGTGTATAAGAATCAGCGGCTGACAGGCACGTGCTTCGGAGGAGAGTCGTGAACTGTCCTCACTATCCTGAGTTGGCAGCAAGGGGTCGTATACGAGCAAGCTTTGTACATAGTTAACCAATTGGGCATTCCAGATTCGGGTGGGATTGGAGATGCCAAAAAAAGAGAGAAATGGGTACTTTGAAATGTTGCGAGAGTTTTTTGTAGCCCTCTCCTTGTTAGTGGAAGTCAATTATCTTGATTTTGACATCCTTGGACTACTGTTTAGAGGAACACATGGTTTTTAACACCAGACACAACAGCCACCATAGTCTGATACTTCAGAAGGCATGAACTCACTTCAGAATATATAGTTCAACCTTGGAATTATATTCAGCTGACTCATTGAAGCCCTAACCAGTAAATCACCTGGGTCTAGGCCTTAGTAATCATCTTCTTAAATGGTAACAACGAAGAATCCAAAAGGGTTCACAAACCTTTGCACAGGCCTCTTTTCCTTTCTTATCATTAAAAAGAGACCTTGCTTTTAAATTTTCAGAAAGGTGTCATGTTAAACTTGCTGTCAATCACTTGGGAATTAATTGTAACAGACATTTAAACCAGGGGTGCCCAAATTTTTGCACCCTACGGCAAGCCAGCAGCCACATGTGCACACATCCCCCGACTGTATATTGCAGCCTTTTCTCTCAGTCTGACTATCATTCATTCCTCCTCAACACATTCATATTTACAGAATTCCAGTGAGGAGGATGATTTTTGTATGTAGTGTACTGTGGGTTATCCATAATTACCTCCACTAAACCAAAAAAGTTGGACAGAGGTTTTGTACACAAGGAATAATCGATTAGATTTTGTAGGTGATCTGGATCACCATCTGGATCCAGGCATTTTCAAAGGATTCTTCATCATTGTGGGATGACAATATTGAAATAAATGCCATACATCTTAAAATTAAGTAGATGGTAGTAAAGTTTTAAATATGTGGGTGGAGGTATGAACTTCCTTCGTGCTTTTAAGCTCATTACCTGTGACTCGCCATGTGCTTTTCGTTTTCACTCCTGTAATTTCACTCCAGATTCTGATTGTTATTTACTTTGCTCATTCCCGTTTTTAACCACGCCTCCCTCCATGCCTCCGAACCTCACTCACACCTTTTACCTGTGCACTCCTTCACTCCAAACCTTATATGTTCCTCTTCTCACATAGCCCAAATGTTTGTTAGCATTTTGTTAGTGTGTTTACTGAGGAGCATTCTTTGATCCCTACGATTTCTTGGTCGCAATTTCTTTCTGTTTTTGATACACGATTTAGTCTCGTCCTCTGTGGTTGATTCAGAGATGCCTACCCGGAAATCTGACAATCAGTACTTTCAAACACATTTTTCAGTATTTTCTGGCACATAGTAACAAACAATATGACGTCAAAATGCAATCTGATGGACATTTTATTCCGCTATTACAAACATATGAAATAATGAAACAATGAAATTGTCAATGAAAAGTCTATTAAAACCTTGTTTTTAATCTCATTGTGCTCCGGGTTTAAATGTGTGAAAACCAGGAGCCAGAAATCTGCAATAATAAATCTCTTATTATATTTTATAATCTTATAGCTCACGCCGCCTCGCTCGCTAGGTAGCGTTCGATTTGGTTGGTAGTCTCCAAAGCAGCCAGCTGGTGCCGCTCCGTATACACTTAGAAACAGGCTATTTGCTTAGCCGACTGAGAGGCGGGAGAGAGAGAATCGGATCGTGCTCGGCAATTGCCGTAGGGAATTTTTCTCGAGCCTCAGAATGGCTTTATCGAACTAGTACAATTAGCATGTAGCAATATAATATCCAAGGGTTTTGAAAAATCCGTTACCCTGAACTATTTTCCCGTAACTCCGCGTGTGCATTACCTCTGATTGCTTCCTGGTTTCTCAGTTCTCAGTGTACTTTGGCTGTCATGTACCGACTTCCTACTTTTCAATTTTTGGACTGTTTCTAGATTTTGATTTAGAGTGCCCCTTTAGTACTGCATTACTGATGTGTGTTACCGAACTGGACTGCCAGACCAAGAGTATTAATAAAATCTGTGAACTAGGTTTAAGCCTGCGTGAGAGTTCTGACCTGGCTCACTGCCAGACACTTTGTTACAAAGTTGCCATAACTGGAAGAGACGACTTAAACAGACAGAGATGACATGCTTGAGTTTTCTGAGATAACTATAAATATCTCTGGCAAGTATGGTGATTAAGGCAATTAGCGTAAGTGAGCACAAGCTAAATATGCTAACAAGTATCCAAGTGGAACTGTGACGCTGTGGCATTAGTACCCACAGCTCCTGTTCACCAACAAAACTTATTTACTTCAATGCTGAAAAGGCGAAGAAGAGGGATGTATGAAAATCTATTTTGCTGTTTTTCTCCCCACTTGCAATGATACATACACTGTGAGCCCATAATTCCTTGAACAGTGACACATTTTTAGCTCACTTGGTAAGGGATCACGCGATGGTATCGGCGTCTGCGTTAACTTTCATCTTCTGCCAAATCACAGGAGGGATCAGTGTAAAATTTGTTAAGGAAGTACATATAGTTGTACAGATTAAAATTTCTTCAAGGCGTGGAAACTTGACATCAAACATGGCAGCCAGTCAGCCATATTTAAAATTGCACTATATCATGCTGGAGAGTATTTGAAAGTAGCTAGAATGCTGAAACTTTGTGTAAGCATAGTTTTGAGGAAATAACAATAAAAAGTTTAGATCTTAATTTGCGACAATACTACTGCCTAGAGGAACACACTTTAGCCCAATAGCCTACTTGTTTACTCTTCAGAATATAAAGTTGGGCACAGTGATCTAGTGTCTGGGACTTGATATTTCAATGGAGTTGCTGTTGGGAATCGCTGATTATATGTTTGTTTTTAGTATGTTTTAGTAATATTAGTTGCTATTTACTTATTTATTTATCATATTTATTCTTTTAGAGTATGTATGTTTCTGCAAGATTGCGCTGTCTTTAGTCTTCAGTGTCTTCCTCTCGTTTCTGTCTCGTGGTGTCTTGTCTTTTTCATCACACTCTCTTCCCTGTATTTCGGTGAGGTATTTCCACTTCCTTCTTTCTTGCTGTTCTCATTGACTATCCACACCTGAGAGTAGTTTAGTGAGGCACGGGTGTTTAGTTAGATCAGAGTTAGAACTCCACCTGTTATCCCACTCTCTCCTATCACTGTCCTTGCTTTTCTAGTTCCGCCTCTCTCTACAGCTGTCCTGTGTTTAGCTGGGATTCCACTTAGTTTGTTTGTGTTTAAAAGACCCACTTTTCCCCCAGCTTCTTGTTGACTCGTTTCTTCTCATAGCTCATCTTGGTTAAGTCTCGTTTCTGCGCTTTTCTGGTTTCGATTGTTGATTGCCCGTTTCTTGTTATATCTCCCATAAGTCTTGTTATTGATTGTTTGTATTACGTTGTTTGATTGCTGGCTGAATCATCAGTACTCTGTTCTCCCTTATTCCCATTTTGTACCCAGCTGTTTAGTTTCTCATTTGTTCTCCCTTATTCCATCCAACTCCCTTTTTCCTTCCCCTTCCATTCCCTTAGCTCAGCCCCTTTGTTACTGTCTTTATGCGGATTGATTCTCTGGTTACTGAACTACTTGCTTGTCCCCTGTTTTTGATTCTGACTATTCTGCATTGGGTATTGATCCATTTCTGTCCTTGACCATGAGCCTTGTGAATCCTAATAAATGCCCTGCCGAGGCTGAACTGCATTTGGAGTCTAAGCCCGTTCCTTTCAGTTGCACTATGAAAAGAGCACTGAGCTGCAGAAAAATTACACGATTAAACATCAAACCATGATGCTGAATTTTGCTTGAAATTGTTTTTTTTCCCCACACACATCATAAGCTTTCTTCAGTTTCCGAGTGTTGGACCTAAAAAAAATACAACCACTTGTAAGCTTACATACAAGAACACTAAAGCCTGAAATAAACCAACTGAGCTACAGTGTCCAAAAGGTGTCACATTTCTAAACGGTTTATCCAATATTGATCAAAAAATCCTGAAACTATGACAAAGTCTGTACATCAATCGTCATTATATCCACTCAGGCTGAAATTGCTAGATCACAGTACCAAATTAAAATGTGTCCAATTAATTTTCATGCTCACTGGAGCTCTTGATGCTTGTTAAAAACAAATACATCTGAATATTAATTCGTGTAAATTTCAGGTAATGCTAATTTCAGATGCTTATCACTAGATGACATTACATATGCCACAAGCCGTGTCTAATATAGTACCTTCACTAATATTGGCACCCTTAGTTGTAAACAGACTGTAGTACTGACAAAAAAGTGATGGAAAAATGTGGTTGCTGCTAATGCTCTCAATCTTCTATTCAAAATATCAACAAAAATCTACCCTTCAATAGAGAGAAAATGATTGAAGGGAAAAAAGAAGGCCCATGTGGACACTGACACCCTCAGGTTTTCTGGAAGGATCCCCATTTGCAGCACATGGAAGCACATGGTCAGTGTCGTGCAAGCGGGGTTTATGCAGGAGCACTGTCAGCTAAGTACTTACCACACTCCGTGTAAACTTCTCCAGGGAGGTGCGCCGCCCCTGCTCGCTCTCAGGCTGCTGGAGGCGGCGAAGAAGTGTGGGAAAGGGAGTAATGGAGGTAATGGAGGCGGTGGAGATTAGCAGAGAGGCACAGTAAAGTGTTAGTCAGCTTTGGCATGGGATCTAGTGCAGTTGGGAGCTGTAAGTAAATGTTGGTAGCAGTTGCAGACACACCAGCAGAGCCTCTCAAGCAAGCCACAGCAGTTAGCAAAGGAGGACAACATTAATTAGAATAATGAACTAACTGCAGAACTCGGCAGATGATTATCAGGGTTAATATGGTTTTATAAATACGTGGTATGAAATGATGTAACATACTGTTAGCATGCAGTTTTATAGTCGATTGTTAGGCTTTACTCAGATGTTTGTTTTTCCCATATGTGAATTACTAGAGAATCGCATATTTACTTGTCCAATGAACTTAATAAATCTCTTGGATGTAAAGCCTACAGGTCAATTCTTGCGAGCTTAACCCTAGACGGAAAATTTGTGAATGAAGATGTGAAAATAATTCATACCCGAAGTTCAGTTATGTCTATGCCTGCGTGTAGCCTGAGAGTATGTTACTCAGTGAGACAGCAAAAATATAGTTTCCTTGTTCACGACAGTAAGGTTTACTGCAGCAGGGAAATGTATTCCCTTCCTGGTGTCCTATTTTTGTGGGAAAAAAAAAAACAAGTGACCTTCAACTTCAAGAAAATTCATCAAAGATGTATGGTGAAGCAATGGTTCCCTAGTCTCTCCTCAGGTAAAGCAAGCCAGATTTGGGTTTTTCTGATGTGAACAACCAGAACCACACCTTGTGTAACTTAAAAGACCTCTTAATCAGTTATATCAGGCGTGTTTGTGGGTGAACACATCAAATAGGAGCCGGCCTAGTGGGTTGAATATCTGACTCAGAAATTTGGTGTTTCCAGCCCCACTGTAACCACTGTATGATCAGTTCAGCTGTTGGGCCCTTACTCGTGGCCCTCAACCCCACATTGGGATCCTGCTTAGTCTAATTTGAAAAAAGGCATGAACTAAATAACAGTAGTATCAAATATTTGGATCTGGTTGGGGTAAGCCGAATTGAAGACAGGTTTGGGAAGCACTGCTGTGAGGAGATACCTGACCAGATACCGGTTACACACAGACCTCTCAAATTTTGCAAACACGCAAAGTCCTCTCATTGCTTATTTTAAAATTCACAAAGACCATGCATCGCTCACAGATTGCGAAGAGCTCGCTAAAATGGGTAAATCGCAATTGCACCACCAAGCCCTCGCTAGATTTTGGCGTGATTTCACAAGGCCCACATTAAATTTAGGGAACTGGAATCGCATCGCTACCCCTTCATGAACTTGCCATTTTTAGCAGGAGCTCCAGACTGCTCGCAAAGTTTTGAGAGGCTAACAGAATGCCAATGTTTCACAAGCTGGAAAAGGAAGCTCATTGGGTTTTCAGCTGAGAAAGGGTTATGCCTGATAGGATCGACCTGATAGTCTCTGAATGACACAAAGCTTCTAAAATGATTTTGGTTACCAAGACATGTCATCCTTGAATCAGTTGAATTTATTAAAGATGATCTGGAAAGCCTGACACAGAGGTCCAGTGCGATTCCCACACATTTACAGGTATTGTGTGCTCTTTGGTTTTATTTCACAGGGCACTTCCTGGACACATGCGGGATCTACATAGGTCCAAAGTTGGAAGGATTTAAATGCTGGTCCATAACCAGCCCCCCCACCCCGTGACTGCTGAGGTGTGTCTGAGAGGCTTTAATCTTTTGTCTCATCGTTCAGAGTAAAAAGAAAATAAAATAAATATATATACACACACACACACACACACACACTCACACACACACAAATATATAAAACCTGTACAATATACAGTTGCAATCAAAATTATTCAACCCCCATTGCAAATTGGGTTTCATTTAAATTTACAAACTTTCAGCTATTTGTGATAAACACATTAAACAAGAACATTTAAAATATCTCAACACAACTAATATTACAAGTGGTTTCTCCAAATTCAACAAGAAATGCCATTTTAATGACTACTGCAGTCTTAAAATTATTCAACCCCCCGAATAGAATCTGTCATAAGAGCATATTTGCAAATTGGGTGTTGTCTTAAGCACACCTAATGAGCTAATCAAGAGCTTAATTAGTTGCGTCAGGTTTGCTTGAGATAGATCACATCAAATACTTGCACGTGCTAAGGGTTTGTTGACAGTGACATTTGATTTCATTTTAGAAATATGGCTGTCAAAAGAATTGTCCAGGAAGCTAATAGAGGAGATCATTGACTGGCACAAACAAGGAAAAGGATACAAAAATGTAGCACAGGCACTGAATTTTCGTAGAGATACAGGTAGAAGCAAAGTTTGCAAGTTCAGAGTTAAAGTGTTTACAGTACCAGGATGTGGCAGAAAGAGGAAGCTATCAATGGCTGTCACCAGATTCCTGAGGAGAGGGGTGGTCAAAAACCCTCGAGTGACTGCAGGAGACCCGCAGCAAGACCTCAGGAGGCACTGAGGTTTCAGTTTGCACAGTAGGGCGCATACTCAACACTGAAGGTCTCCAAGACATACTCCATGACTGATCCAAAAGCACAAGCTCCAATGTGCTCAAAACCATAAATAAGCCACAGAGCTTTGGTGATATTGTTCTGTGGAGTGATTAAACAAAACTGGAAAATTTCGGGCTTCTGAATCAGTGGTATGTCTGCAGGAGGAATAAAGAAGCATACACTGAAAAGTACACCCTGCCTACAGTGAAGAATTGTGGGGGCTTTTTGATGCTCTGCAGCTGCTTTGCTTCCTCTGGCACTGGAAATCTGCAAAGTGTGGAGGGCAAGATGGATTCAGTAAGTACCAGGAAATCCAAGGAGAAAATGTCATGCCATCTTTAGGGAAGCTAAAATCTCCAGTGGGATTTGAAGAAGGCAGTTGCAGTACGCAAATTCAAGAATATTAGTGAACTGGAGGCCTTTCCATGAAGACTGGGCTAAGATTCCTTGGGAATGCTACCAAAAGCTGTTGTCTGCCAATGCATCACATCTCCAGCAGGTCATAGCAGTAAAAGCGTGCTCTACTCAGTATTAAAGATGCTTGTCATGAAGGGGTTGAATAATTTTGAGCCTGTCGTAGTCATTAATAATGGCATTTTGTGTTGAATTTGGAGAAACCACTTGTAATATTTGTTGTGTTGAGCTATTTAAATTATTCTTGTTTGATTTGTTCATAGCAAACAGCTGAAAGTTTGTAAATTTTGCCAGTAAACCTAATTTGCAATGGGGGTTGAATAATTTTGATCGCAACTGCACATGTATATAGTATGTGTATATGTATATACACAGTTGCAAGAAAAAGTATGTGAACTCTTTGGGATTGCCTGGATTGATCGTAAAATGTGATCTGCTCTTCATCTAAGTCACAATAATAGACAAAAACAATCTTCTTAAACTAATACCTCACAAACAATTATATGTTTATATTGAACACAACTTGTAAACATTCACAGTGCAGGATGGGAAAAGTATGTGAGCCCCTAGGTTAATGCCTACTCCAAGAACTAATCGGAGTCAGGAGTCAGCCAACGTGGAGTCCAGTCAATGTGACGAGATTGGAGGTGTTGGTTAAAGCTGCCCTGCCCTATAAAAAACACACACCAGTTTTGAGTTTGCTATTCTCAGGAGTCATTGCCTGATGTGAACCATGCTTCACACAAAAGAGCTCACAGAAGACCTATGATTAAGAATTGTTGACTTGCTTGAAGCTGGAAAGGGTTACAAAATTATCTCTAAAAGCTTTGATGTTCAGATGTCCACAGTAAGACAGATTGTCTATAAAAATGGAGACAGTTCAGCCCCATTGCTACTCGTTGCTACTGTAAAGATGACTGCAAGAGCACAGCGCTAATTCTCAAGGAGGTGAAGAATCCTAGAGTGTCAGCTAAAGACTTACAGAAATCTCTGGCACATGCTAACATCTCTGTTGACAAATCTATGATAAGTAAAGCATTTAACAAGAATGGAGCTCATGGGAGGACAGCACAGAGAAAGCCACTGCTGTCCAAAAAAAAACATTGCCGCGCATTTGAAGTTTGCAAAAGAGCACCTGGATGTTCCACAGCACTACTGGCAAAATATTCTGTGGACGGATGAAACCAAAGTTAAGTTGTTTGGAAGGAACACAAAATGCTAGGTGTGGAGAAAAAAAAGGTAAAACATATCAACATCAAAACCTCATCTCAATTGTGAAGTATGGTGGAGGGGACATCATAGTTTGGGGCTGCTTTGCTGCCTCAGGACCTGGACGGATTGCTATTATCGACGGAAAAATGAATTCCCAAGTTTATCTAGACATTTTGCAGCAGAACTGAAGACCATCTGTCCACCAATTGAAGCTCAACAAACGATGGGTGATGCAACAGGACAACAACCCAAAGCACAGGAGTAAATCAACAACAGGATGGCTTCAACAGAAGAAAATACGCCTACTGGAGTGGCCCAGACGGAGTCCTGACCTCAACCAGATTGAGATGCTGTGACATGACCTCAAAAGAGCTATTCACACCAGACATCCCAAGAATATTGCTGAACTGAAACAGTTTTGTAAAGAAGAATGGTCCAAAATTCCTCCTGACTGTCGTGCAGGTCTGATCTGCAACTACAGGAAACGTTAGTTGAGGTTTTTGCAGCCAACAGAGGGTCAACCAGCTATTAAATCCAAAGGTTCACATACTTTTTCCAGCCTGAACTGTGAATGTTTACATGTTGTTTTCAATAAAGAAATGTAACTATTTTTGAGGTATTAGTTTAAGAAGACTGTGTTTGTCTGTGTTTGACTTAGATGAAGATCAGATCACATTTTATGACCAATTTATGCAGAAATCAGGGTAATTCCAAAGGCTTCACATACTTTTTCTTGCAACTGTATGTACATGTAGTGGTTAAAGTGGGATTTGCTATGTGAGGGCACCCTGTGGCTTCAGAGCTGATGCACATGTGTGTGCACAGGCAACAAAATCTGACATCAACCAAGTACAGGTATGAAAATGGGCCAATACTGTAAACAAATGAAGGACTCAATCCCACATTTAAATAAGGCAAATTGGAAAAAAAGGGATAAACTTAATAGATATTGAAAGCACCAGCGGCGTGGCATGATAACACAAATAACAAATTGAAAATGTGCTAACAAATTCAACTTGAACTACCCTTGCCATTCATCTAGACACTTTTATGAGTGAAATCATGATTGGATCAACTTGCGAACAAAGCTACCAAAAGATGTGAGGTACTAAAAAAGATTTAAAGAGAATGCCAGCGCATCAATGAACATAATTCCCAGCTAAGCTGTCTGATGGGGCCTCCCTTTTGAAAACATGTCAGCTACCTCCTCTTTGCCTCTGCCATTTTGTTCGTTTAGATTTCGCCTACATCTGAAACTTCGAAATAAAGAGGACGTACATTTATGCAACATTTTTCAGTGTTGCAAACTTTGGCGGCAAACTTTGCCACAAAAACAAAAAGACTGACAAAGAATGGGCAAAGTCACTGTAATTTCAGGTGTGAGATGCAATAATGTAAACAGAATGAATAATTATTTATATAATAAATGATATAATTATAATTTAAATTAAGAATTAAGGACATAATAATAAACTGTCTGACATTAAATTTGTGAGACCTGGGAACCCAGCAATTTGTACATATTTAATGAAGCGCGGTTCCTGAGAGGCCATACAAAAACCCCAATCTAGTTCCTTTTCATGAATTACTTTTATAGCAAGGAAATAGTAAAACTAGCCTCCATTACTTAATGCCATATTGTAATTTTAGCTGCTGCGATATTCTGCTCAAACCACGAACATTCTGAGAAATGTCAACGTTGCTTGACAATTTCCCGCACTGGCTAGCTAGCTTCATTCACCAGTTACAATAATGGTAAATTGCAATTTGTTATCGAAACATCAATTAAACAGAATATTTGAGAATATCCTTGTTCTCAAACATTTCAGTTTCTAAAGTATTTCTACCTGAATGCTATCCACATATTACTATCCAATAGTGCTGTCTGATAGACTGACAACGAGTAACTGATCTTATATGATGACACATTGTGTACACCATTCTCCAGGGGCGGAGCTCCTGATATAGAAAAATGCTGTCCACATAATGCAGTGTCATGATTTAGCTTTGTTGGTCAGAAGTACATTTTTTTGGGGAGGAAGGGGTCCCCTTGAGGGTCCCCGAGTTCTGCTTTGTGGGTCAGACCCGCCAAATACAGGTCATTTGGGGGCTAAGAACTAATGGACCTTCGTCAGGCGTTGTTATCTCACATAGCAGTACATTTACTTACTGCATAGATGAGGAAGGCACCTTTTCTTCAAGTTCCCGCACGAACAAGATTGCAAACAAGAAATAAAGGAAGGGTATTTCGATGAAAAGCGTTGGCGAATGCCAAACATCATTAGTTGTATTGACGCCAGAATTGACACACTACTAGAAAGAGACCATCCCTAAATGAAGACATTTTAATTTAATCACAAGATGTACCATGCGCTCATGAGCTCAAATTCATAAATTCTGTTGCCAAATGTTTTGCTATCATACAAGTGACCACGACCTGTCTAAGCTGGGACTTAACAGAGTTATGTAGGCCTGTTGCAGTTATACTATCTGCATCACTTAAATGGACACATTAAATGGGCATGATGCGAATTCTCATCGTCATATAGTGATGCTACCTGACCAAGCATAAATGCAAAAGGATGCTTTTGGCATCTTTATTACACATTAAGGGTTAGGGTTTGGGTTAAGTTTTCGGGGTTAGGAGGTAGGGTTCGTTTTAAACTGTCAAATAAGGACGCCAAAAGCATCCTTATGCATTGTACACTGCCCGGCCATAAAAAAATTCGCAGACTCAAATATTTAGATGGAACCCCTGTAGCTTTGATTACAGTGCATATTCGTCTTGCCATTGTTTTGACAACTATATGCAATGCCAGAACATTTATTTTCGATCAGAAATGCCATAATTTTGGCTGAGATCTTGTCTTCTCGACATAGTGGTTGAACCACTCGGTAGTCTTTCTTGAGCACATCCCAATAACTTTTAATGCGTTTAAGGTCAGGAATTTGTGGTGGCAAATTTGTTTGTGAAAATGATTCCTCATACTTATTTTTGTCTTTCATGGTTTTCTTTGCTAAATACAGGCCAATAACTTGCCCGTTCTGAAATTATGTAACATCTTTTTTACCATCAAAGGATGCCTTCCGACGTGATTTTTTAAGAAATAACTAGCAACGTGCTTCATCATTCAGGGTTAAAATGATTATTGCCAGCTGAAACATATTAATAACCGCAATAATTATCCAATTATAGAATTTTTTCAATAATTTCCAAACGGTGACTTTTTTTTTGGCCGGGCTGTGTATATTGATGCTTAGTCAGGCAGTGTCAATATGTAACGCATCGGGATTAGACAGGGCTCAAAAATTGTAGGAGGATGAGGCCACGCATGAATTGCGACTTCACTAAAAGCGATGCTCTTGTGGACAGTTAGCCAAGGCTTTTGTGAATCCCCCACTTCACTTAAGTTGATTGGTCTCTATCGCTTTGCTAAACCCTCGCATCGCTAATTTTTTGTGTGGTTTTCGTGAAGCCAGTCCCAGAGCATCAGATATTCAAAACATAGGCCAGTGGCTGCCTCTTTGAACCAGGACTATGGAGCTGACTGCTATGCCTAGAACAGTGACCCAGAAGCCCACCTTCTTTCTGGCCAGCAGGAGGTCCTGATAGGCACTGGAGCGGAGAAATCTGGCATAGCTGTCGCTCTTCATCAGCTTGAAGATGTGCTCCTGAAAGAAAAATCATTGGGTTGGGATCTTCACTGTTCATGTCTCTGTACTGTTTGTGAGTGTCTGACTGCCAGAGTGTGAGCTTTTGGTGGCAGAACACTGTGGGCTGGATGATTAGTGGGAATTATTTATGTTTTTGCACTGCCACCCTTCTTTCTGATGCATGATAAAAGGCTGCGACTAATTCATTAAATCGTGTTTATTAAGTGGCTAAATTCCGTCAAAAAATAATTTGCGCAAGCAACAAAGAAAGCCATGATAATAAGATCAACATGAGAGCAAAAATAATTTAGCAAAATAAAACTGGAAATACCTGGGGTAAGCCGAACATAACATACCCAAGACCAACAAATAAATGAAGAATTGTTTGATTCATAATGAATCGTATTTAAACAATATATTGCCTTTTTAATTTTGAGAAAAATCCCAGTTTGATATGCAACGTAAAGGTGTAGTGTTGACAATCAGCAAATGAGAGGCACTCGCATATCTGGGGTCTACATGTTTGCAGGTAGCTGTGACTGTTTTCGTATTACTGTTGTTCATGTTAGTGTGGTAGCATGTAGAACCCTGAACCCTGTACACTCGTGTGGGTGAGTGTGTGTTTTTATGTGAGGCTTCAGATGTGTGTAGGTCTGAGGAGGATGGGTAATGATGTAACACAGAGCACTGGGAGCCTCTAACCCAGGTACATGAAAGCAAAAGAGGGAGAAAATCCCTCAGGATTCAGCGCAAAGCCAAGCACAGAGCCACTGTCAATTGGACGCCTTCAAACAAAGCTGCAATAATTCAGGCTGAACTGGGGGAATCTACAAGGGAGGAGACATGCCACAGTATTACACGGGCCATTAACCCCTAGAAAACATGATCTCCGTTTCTATTTGCCACTCTCTCACTTCATATTCTTCTGGTTCGGTGAGCAGACTGATGTGATCTGCTTATGCGCTGGGGAGGGGGCGGAGGAGGGGAGCTGTACCTGGGCGTCTTCAAAGCTGTAGCGGCCAGGGTCTTTGAGGTTCTGACTGGTTTTCTCATAGCTGTGAGAGTCTAGGTTGATGGAGTTTTGGGCTCCCTCTGCCAAGTATTCCTGCCAAATATCCTGAGCTCTGCCTGGCACGTCCTGCAGGGGGCGCTGCTTGAGGTCCTGCACTGCTAACCAAAACCTGCATAGAGCATGAGGCATACTCTTTATACGGAGTCTTACTGGTTTCCCAGTGAGCACAGGGCTTTTTGTACGGAAGTAATGTGGAACCTTCCCTCAACTCTGTTATTACCACTTTTAAATTGTATGCAGATCACAGAATCAGAGAAAAAGAAAAAGGACAGGCAAATAAGGAGACACCGCAAATGGCAAGGAATTATTTCAACTCCACTGCATGTGTTTGGGTCAACATTAGATTCCATCCACCAAGAGCACGAGCCTGTGGTAGATTTCTAAATAAATGATAACTCGTGACACAAAATTATTGAAAATTTGACGGATCGCCTCAAGTAAAACAGAATGCGGAAATAATCCCCTGATTATGATCCCCTAACCCTTACCCCGACCCTGACTCTGTCGACCGAGGTCCTTTTGCTGGATGGAATCTATACTGTGCGTTTGCATTTCTCTGAATCTAAGTAGCTGCCTGTCCACTTAATGCTCTCTATATTTGCTTGTCTCATTCTCAAAACAGATGAATGGTGGGTCTGTGGTAGCTGAGGCCAGTTGGTTAAATGCTGCTGTACTGTTATCTCACCCTGCAGAGTTGCTTAAAGGCCCCAGTGCTATGACTTTGGAAAAGTGGCCTCTAAGCCAGCAACAGATGACTCTCTTACCTTAGGTTTTCCGAGCTAAACTCTGACTCCAGGAATTTGAGGAACTGGTCTCGCCCTGCTGGGTCCTTAAGGGCCTCGTCCAACGAGAAGCCCCACCTCTTAACTCTCTGCTGGCTGGGCTCTTTGCTACATGAGGATAGAATGAGGATGGCAAACTAATTGCACAAGACTCTTCAACCAACATTACAGTTCCAGCCAATGGTACTGATTAAATTGGACCTCATTCCAAGAAATGAACCTTTAAGCCAGCTTTATTATACATATAGTACTTATTTTCCACCTTGTCTTTATGTACTGCTCTCCATTCTAGCAAATTATTCTTGTCCCCCAAATTCTCCCTGTGCCTGCTTTGGTCTGTGTCCTATTTGTGATCACACGTATCAGTATTTGCCTTAGCCCTAGAATTCCTGTTTGCACCCTTTCTCTTGCTATCGAATATCCTGGCTTGGACATCGGACCAGACCCTCGACTACGATTTGCCTGCTCCACTGGAAGCTATTTGCCGCTGCCCAACCTCAGCCTGTCCCTGGACTCTGCCTTGCTTTGCCCACTGGGCTTATGTGAGCCAGTAATTGTTGGTTTTTGACCAGTGAATTCTCTTCATGTTGGAGCGATTTTAAACCTGTTGGTCACAATGTCCACAAAACATATTCACTTAATGTAAGCTACAACAACTATGTGTCAGTCTCTGATTCCTGTGGTTGTTATTTTTCAAGTATTCTGTTAATATTTTCCATATATGTATTATATTCCTTGGTAATCGTGTATGTATTGCATTTCCTTAATTTCCATTTGTATTAGTCATCTTTGCTCTGACACTCCTGTCACTGCCACATGTTTTTTGTTTTCTTTCCAAAGCTAACAAACTCACCCTCTCCATTCTGTGTTTCTATTAGTGCACCTCATTCCTTTATTCGTAGCCACACCTGCTACTAAGTCTCTCCCTGCGCCCACACCTGATCCAACTGCATTATGCAGTTATTGGATATTTGGAAGCTGAATATCACATGCATAATGGCCATTACATGCTACTAGGAAACATCTAGTAATTTCTAGTCAGGTGCAGTGTACATTGTTGTTATTAAAATAGATCACTTGAAAAGCTTAACTGTGGTCTTTGCAGCCAACTTAATTAGTTGGCCCACTTTTTTATGCCCAAATTATCGCGGTATCTTAAAATGCCCATGTACATTTCATTCTGTTGGCGAAACATTATTATTTCAATATGGCTTGCCACTGGAGGTATGAAGGGCCAGTATTAACCTCACCTTTAATTGCCTCATTTATTTGAACCTGAGACTGTTTACATCATTTTATTTGCAACAAAACAATTTTGCACTGCTTAGCTTGATTGGTTGAATGACTAGGCAAAAAACAATTCTGATAACTTTGAGATGCAATTCACAAACAATGCTATGAAACATGTGCTTATTCAAATTAATGATTGCATATCACTTCAGTGTGTTTCAGTGGATCATCAATGGCTCAGATTTGCGTAAATCTGTTTTGCCAAAGTGATCTATGTAGTTTGGTACATCTATCTTTCCCTTTAAATGCATTCTTTTATAACTTAAAAATTTTTTGGAACAAAAAGCACCATTTTAAGTTACAATAGGCTTGCACTGCTGATAAAATGGTAAAACAGGAAATATAACACAGAAAAACTTTCGCAATTTGTTTTTTGCAGTTAATTTGGATGACTGCCGTGCTTACAGAATAACACCTATCATGCAGTGCTGTGAAAAAGTATTGTTGTGGACTGTATTTAGTTAGGGGGTGTTGGCGACACCCACTGGAGACTTGGGTTATGTATGCCTTTATTTTAGTGTCCTGTTAGACGGGAAATTGTCACTAGTAAGGAAGTGCTGTCCAGTAAGAGAATCTGGCCTGTGTCCGAATAGTCTTTTTTGCTTAGGAAAGTTCCTAACTCCTAGAAAACGATCTGGAAGTATTTACCCGGCAGCCATGATAAGTGTGTTCGGATTCTTTGAATGTAAAGGAGCCGTGCTAAAATGCTTCCTAATTTATCACCTTTAGCATAGGGTACACTAAACCATCCTTTTCGAAAAAGAAAGGAGGAAATGCTATCCCACAATTCCGTGATGACCGTCCATCCAGTCAATCACAAAAACAAACAAACATGAGGGGCAGGAGGCGGGTGATCACTGTGCCTAGTGTAAGTGCATTCGGATTCTCTTATTAGCAGGGCTCTCTTCCTAAGATGTAAAAGAGTCCCCTTTACACCTTTCCTTTACCTCATGACGTTACACACAGAGGTTAAAGAAAAGTGGTTAGGAATTAGACGATAGGCCATCATTTTTTTTTACTATTCGGACACAGCCCTCGCGCGCAAACAATGTGACTCGCTTTTGTTCAATCTGTTGCCATCCTTCTTCACTGACTTTTCAGACAAAATGTCTGTGAGTAGTTATGTTTATTGAAAATAGCTTAATGCTTTTTATCTGAGTATGAGAATTTTATGGCTGTTCGAGATAAGCTCTCACCTGTCTCCATTGTAAGTAATGGTAGCTCCTGACAATAGTGTTACAATGTTGAAAGAAGAATAATCCCGTATTCCATGCAGCTAAATCTTTATTTCTCTTCAAGATTGTATATCTTATAGTTTCACACTTGGATTCAGTGCATCATCATAATGACAGTCAGTCAGTGTTTATCGGATTAAGTGTTTAGCTTGATGGATACTGGACAGGGACATTCAGTAAGTCCAATATAGTGAAAAGACAGTACCATGACAAGCTGTGCTACAAGGAGGCTCGTACAGTCACACTCTCCATCATCACCTCAGCGCCATGGCATCAAGCAACTGAGGAGATACTTCGAAAGATGAAGTCAAGTCTGTCAGTGTGCGGTCCCACCGCTCCTCAGTTGGTTCCAACTCCAGCTCGGCTGCCCTCAGAGCTCGAGCTGAAGCAAAAGCAGCTGGAACCAGAGCAGCGTTTGCTCAAAGAGAGATAGAGATGAAAGTCGAAGCTGCTCGTCTTCAAGCGACCTTAGAGGCCTTGCAGGAAGAGAAGAAGATGAAAGCAGCTATTGCAAGGGCTGAAATTATCGAAGCGGGATTATTAGAGGCAGAACAGGAGTCATGCAGCTGATCATCAAGCCCTGTTTGCTCCCAAAGCCAACACAAATCCCAAAAGCCATCATACTCTGGACTGCGTTTTTCAGCAAGTTAGCATGAAGTCAAACCAGCAAGTCACCAAAAATAATATCAAGTGTGACATCATATTGTTTCAGTCGCGGGCCAGTTCACATCATCAGAATAATAATCCCAATTGCTTCCAGCGTGACATCAAGCCCGAAAGGAGGGATGGGCAGCCAACTCCGCCCTTTCTGCACGACAGCTTTACCAACCCTCCTCAAGACAACGACAGCAATATTCCTAGCGCTTTGGACCTTGCCAGGTACCACGCCTGCAGTCAGCTTGTTACCCCAGCGTTGAAGGCCTTTCATTGATTGCATTCGGATTGCATTGCGCACGATTTTCTCATTGACGACAATACCAGCTGCTTCCAGGTCTTTGTGGAGCTGTGTGTGAGTGGTTCTTGGCTGTTTTTTGACTAAGTTTCTGACTGCTCAGTCAGAAATCTTGCGAGGAGCTCCTGTGCGTGGCCTGTTGATGGTGGAGTCACATTCCTTCCATTCACGGATAATGGTCCCAATGGTGCTTATAGGAACACCGAGGTGCTGAGAAATCCATTGGTAACCAATGACATTGCTATGCTGCTGGACGATATTTTTGTGATGGGAAAGCTCTTTGCCTCCACCCATCATGAGAGATTTCTTGCCTGATAGCTTGGAAACAAATTAACTGTTTAGAGGTGGGTAACCCTTTTTCAAGGAGTGCACTAACCCAGCTGATTTTCATGAGCAAAGGTGGGAGAAGTAATTGATGGAATCAGTTGGTTTCATGCTGTTTTTTAACTGTGTTCAATATTTTTTTCCTGCGAAATTACACTTTATTGCACTTAATTTTTTGGGAGGATTGGAATGTTATGATTTCTTTGTCAGTGTAGTTTTATTGGGCTTATACAAACATCTGGTCTGAATTTCATGCAAATAGCTGCACTGGAAATATACAGAGTCAAAAAAGAAACTTCACACTCATAAATTTGTAAATATTTTCTTGAAACTTTTAATAAAAGAGTTTTTATTATCACTGGGGATAAATGCGTTGTCAAAGACATCATGACACACATCAACTACGACATGCACAGGTACATAGCAGGTGCGAGCATACTTTAAGATAAAACCATGTTTTCTCGTGTTCCTAGTCACGTGACCATATGAGAGATGTACAACTGAGCTCACGCTAGCACGTTACTGTGACATCATGGAAAAGCAAGTTTTTACAGTTAATTATTCGTTAATTTTCAATGCCATGGCTGTCAAACATTCAGTGTGAACGTGCCATTGGCATGCTGAATACGGAAACGTCCGTCACTGACGTCGCAAGGGTTATGGGATGCAGTCGACAGTAGGGCTGCAACGATTACTCGGGTAACTCGAGTAATTCGAGTACAAAAAATAATCGAGGCAAATTCCTTACCTCGAGGCTCCGTTTAATTAATGTCACGTTACTCTTTATTTTAATTTGTGTATCATCGCGGCATTCTGAATATGTTAACTATAGCGCTGTTCAGATAGGCCATATCCCTGTTTCAATATACACATAGAAATAACATTTATAAATGTAACGTTACAGTGACGGTCCGTAGGCAGAAACACAGGGCCAGCAATAACCTCCCCTTTCATTTCTTAATGACAGACACCTCTCGCAGTTTACCTCCCCGATTAAAAACAGTCGCTCAGACTGATTGCTGGAACCGATGAGAATCTAATTTATTTTTGAAAGCCTTGTTATACATTGCACTACGAATATATACGGCGTTTACTTCCGCACATCAATGACGATGGAAAATATCAATTGCCTACGTCTTTATAATTTCTGGATTTGCGTAAATTAGTTCGCGAGGTTAATTGAGCAACAAGTCAGGAGAATCCGTTCTCTCATCTGAATGTTGTGACAGCTCAAGTGCGTTGTTAGACGCACAGCTGAGTGATAACAACGAAAGTAATCGCCGCGAAGTCAGCGAAAGTTCCAGATTTTTTGCAGATTGTCATCCTTGCGGAGTCACATCAATTATATCAACATGGCCAACAGATAATCGCTTTGTCATTCGTTAATTTTTACATGTCATGCATTGGCGGTAGCTGTTCAGTTAATAAACTGATTGTTAATCAGGCAAACCTGATCGCAACAGCACGTCGTCAATACTGCAGCGCCTAAAAAGAAAACGCCCTCACTTCACCGTTACAAAGTAACGTTCATTTAAGATTGATATTAACACTAGCGCCTGTTAAAACGTACAGTATTCATAGCCTGTGGTGTTAGTCTGTAGTAACGAGGCATGGAAGTCACTCACGTCAAGCGCAATTTTAAAAAAAGGGGGGGGCGGGGCGTCTAGATTACGCATAGCCTGTTGGTGTCCGCAGATAAACTTGTATTAAACACCTTTTTTGTCATGTCAGTTCATACTTGTCAGACTAGTAATGCGGCTGTCCACACCAACACTGATACACACACAGGTACACATACAGTATAGTTCATATATGAGGTGAAGAGTTTTGTTCTTAAGCCAGCAATGGTTTAAACTTTAAAGTTTTCATTGAGAAGTTCGGTGTTCTGATTTTTTTATACAGGGAGAGCTAATCTCTCTCTCTCTCTGTCCCCTTTTTTATACACGTTTGCCAAATTCATACCAATCGGCTTAGTTCTTGTGCCTAATGGTTTAGGCTGCTTTAGATTGTTGACTGAAATGCTGAATTTTATTACCACTTTGAATGGCTGACTGCTGAATTGTCCATCCATCCATTTTCTATACCACTTATTCCTCACTAGGGTCACGGGGCGAGCTGGAGCCTATCCCAGCTGACTACGGGCAAAGGCAGGGACCACTGCTGAATTGTATTTAATTTTTTATTTACATAGCAAAGATTTATTTTTATTGTCTTAGATGAAGATTGTTTTATTGGCTTAGTTCTTAAGCCAGCAATGGTTTCAACTTTGAAAGTTGTTAAAATAAAAACCTTTTTCTGAGGAAAAAAACCGCAATTGTTTGTTCATTTTAAAAGGCCTTTCATATTCCATTGTACAAAATTTATTTATTTGTTTAAAAACAAAAAAGATTCGTTAGATTACTCGATTACTCGTAGAAATAATCGACAGAATACCCGATTCCAAAAATACTCGATAGTTGCAGCTCTAGTCGACAGACTATCCATGATCCACGTCTCCAACAAACTGGCACCACAGCTGACCGACCTCGTTCTGGTAGCCCACGTGTGACGTCAAAAGCAGAAGACCGACAAATTGTCTTACATCATTTGCATAATCGATTTGTCACTGCAACGTCCACTAGGAATGAATTGTTTAGAGATCGCGTGACTGCCCAAACCATACGTAATCACCTGCGCACTGCTCTTATTCAAGTTGTAACTGAGCATTTTTACTCTTGGACATTTCCGTAGCATTTCTGGTGGAACTGGTAACATTATGGACATTATTTTTATGATACACCATCTTTAATAGGTACAGAATTAAATAAAATCATTATTTAAAACCTCATTTCTTGTATGTTCAACTTATCGACCTCCAAACGAGCGTGAAGTTTTTATTTTGGCTGAGTATACTTTGTACAACCCCTTTTTGCCAACAAAACAGCACCTAATCTTCTCCTTTAATGTTTCAAAAGATGGGAGAATACAGAAAGAGGGATCTTCGACCATTCCTCTTTGCACAATCTCTCTAAATCATCCAGCGACCTGGGTCCTCTCCTCTGCACTCTCCTCTTCAGCTCACTCTGCAGGTTTTCAATGGGGTTGAGGTCTGGGGACTGAAATGGCCATGGGAGGAGCTTGATTCTGTGTCTGGTGAACCATTTCTGTGTAGATTTGGCCACATGTTTAGGGTCATTATCTTGCTGAAAGACCCAGTGATCACCCATCTTCAACTTTCGGGCAGAGGCCACCAGATTTTGATTTAAAATGTCCTGGTATTTCAAAGTGTTCATGATGCCATGCACCCTAACAAGGTTCCCAGGGCCTCTGGAAGAAAAACAGGCCCACAGCATCACCGATTCTCCCCCATACTTCACAGTGGGCATGAGGTGCTTTTCTGCATACTCATCTTTTGTGTTCTGCCAGACCCACTTAGAGTGTTTGTTGCCAAAAAGCTCTATCTTGGTCTCATCTGACCAAAGCACACGGTCCCAGTTGAAGTCCCAATACCGCTTAGCAAACTCCAGACGTTTGCATTCATGACTGTGAGTAAGAAAAGGTTTTTTTCCATGCATGCTTGTTGGCATGTAGATAGCGCCTGATGGTTGTTTTGGAGACTTTGTGACCCCAAGATGCTACCAGGTAAACAGGAAGTGATGAATTACTAATGAAATGTTCTTAGATACTCTGGTCAACTTTGTAAACCACTGTAGAAATGACAGAAATAATTCAATGACATTTATTCCCTAGGAATTGTAAGGGGTGCCAATAATTGTGTAACAGGTGATTTTATGAAAAATAATTATTTCTTAGTCAGGGATTTTTTTTTTCAATTTTCAGTGCGAGAGTATGCTTCTGCAATAAAAATTTCATTTATTTTAAACCTTTTAACACATTTTAGCCAATAATTATGGAGGGCGCTGTATGTATTTGGATCTTTTTCCCAGGTATAACATTCCACAGTCACATCTTTTTAGATACTTCCAAGTCCATTATTTTGTGAGAAGTAGCCTATCTACCCACACTTTACACACCTCCCCCCAAAATCAAATTTAGATTACATCTTGGAGGTCAATATTAGCAATAGGGGCACTATCTCGCGTTTATATAACCAGATCAATTCTCTCACCAACTGTTGTGTTTTGTGTGTAATGTTGTAAAGTAATAACACGCTGTGCCTTTAAATCGACCTAAGCGACGTAATGGTCACATGACCAGCTACTTCCCTTTTTAAAAAGGAGCAGGAAGTATTCCTTTGTAGCCACGGAAAGCAATTGATCCGGTGTGCAGCCATTGTGTAAGTGCCTTTTATCTTTAATATGTTCTATCACTGCCATCATCTCAGCTAAATTGGTAAATGTGTAACTATTTGTAATATTTGTTTCTTAATCTGCGGGTTTGCGGTTAAACGCTTTTCCGTGGGCTTCACTGACAACACTTCTTGGTTCGCTTGTTAAACGCGTCGCTCTGAACTATCTGATAAAGTGATCCATTGTTTTGTGTGTGTCTGTTCGAAGAACTTATAGTTTCTACGTTAAACTTCATTGCTGAAAAAGTTGTTAACTGTTGTCACTGTTTGTTTGGGGAGTTTGGATGCCATTCGGTACGGGTAAAGTTAATGAAAGCGAGCCGGTCTGCTGGCGCGAGTCGCCGCCCACTCACCATGTGCATTATGGGAAATGAATTTAAAATACTGACCGCTCAACGTTAACTTGTGTGTCTATGGCTCTGTTACCTTTGTAAGCAGGATAGAAGGATATGCATGAATTTAGCTGGGTTGAAAATGTGAAAATATTTATAGTTATGTTATTTATATTCATATTGCTATATTTAATGTCAGTATTTCATGTGTTTTATTGGTAATTGGGGATTATGGTAACAATTTATTAATTAACATTGTTTATCATGAATGTTGTTTATGTTGGTAATGCACTTTATTATTTGATTTAATATTTGTGTATTTGATCTAATCACATTTTGTCTTTGATTTAATATTGTTTCAGGTATTTACCTACCGCATCCACAATTTCAATTTAAGAAAGAAATAAAGGAAAATAAACGTTGAAATTGGGCTGAGTAATTCCTTTGGCGCACTGAGATCAACCCTGTCCGGGGGAAAACGGATCACCAACCCTCCCGCTTTATCTTCTAAAGCGCTGGGAGGATGATCTCAACCACAAGTTCACCAATGCAGAATGAGATGAAATTCTCCGCAAGACATATACCTCATCTATTTGCGCTCGCCTTAACCTTATCCAATTAAAACTTGTCCATCGAGTTTATAGGACCAACATGAGACTGTCTAAAATAAAACCTGAAGTTAACCCTATCTGTGATAGGTGTCACCAAGACAATGCCACATTAATCCATATGTTTTGGCTTTGCCCTGCATTGAAACAGTTTTGGCAATCAATTTTCTCAACTTTCTCTTCTGTTTCAAATCTACAGGTTAATGCCTGCTCCCTAGTGGCACTTTTTGGTATTATAACAGAGGGCTCCCCAATCCCATGCAGGTTGGGTAATGCTGTAGCCTTTACAACTTTATTGGGCAGACGCCTTATCCTCCAAAATTGGAAACGGCAGAATTCCCCCACTGCTATTCAATGGATGAGAGATCTAATGTACTTCTTGCATTTCGAGAAAATTAGATACGCTAGGATGAACGATTTGGGTAAATTTGTAAAAATATGGGAACCCTTCTGGTCACACTTTATTTCCTTGAGACCTGGTGAGTTCTCCCCTCTAGTATAAGACTGTTGTACACATGTATATTGCCTATGTAATATTTTTACCATGAAATGCCAATCCTGAGATAAGGACTTAATTTATTTATTTTTTCCTGGCTCTTTCTATGCAACCATACTAACTACTTTGGGAATGTACCTGGCAGAACCATGGGTTCACGAAGGACCTGGGGTATGTGCACTATGGACATTTGGGTGGGTGGACTGGAGGGTAGGTGGG